>OY728160.1:3600000-4200000 GCA_963277665.1 Viscum album
CATAAGTCCATTATCTATAGAATATAAAACATGATATAAATATCTTATATATTAATTAGATAAGTATTTATAAAAATTATTTAATACAAACTAAAAACACCGTTTATAGAGATGGTAGGTCGTATGTATGTATGAATGCTATTTTGGTTTTTTCCTATCATATTTAAAAAAAAGAAATTATATGAAATTTCTATAAATATATATAACTATATAATATAATTATATTATAATTGATTTTTAATTTATATAATATATTTTTAATAAAATAATTCTTAATACATTCCATGTTATGTGTGAACAAATCAAATAATTTTGAGGAGAGAGCAGTCCACATGTCCCCAAACGAAGTTATCGTATAACAAAAATTTGGAAAGAATGATGGTTTGTTTAATATAAAATTTCTAGAATATGAAATAGATAATAATATAATTATTTAAATATTATTTAACCATAAAATTGTTTTAAGACCATCCAAAAATGTGGTAATGGAAAGGAAACAAAAACATTATCCACGGAGGCTGTTAATTGGTATAACATGGACAATAATTTCATTTATTTGAATAAGAGGAGGTGAGAAAAGAAATGGATATGGTTTATTACATTATAAAAATAAAACTACAGTATGTTCATGATTATTTATTTATCATGAATTTATGGATGAAGGATTTGAGGAGAAATTATAAAAATAAAAGAAATTAAGAGAGGTACATTGAGAAAATTACCTCTTGAATGTCCCCTTTTTGAAAGACCCTTCATGACCTTGGATTTGCTATTTTGGTGATACTAGGAGCACTTGGAAATGGTGAGATTGAGGAGGAGATTTTTGGGTTGATATTAGAGGATATTCAAGGTTTTTTTGGTCAAAATAGGGTGTTGTATAGGTGGTATTTATACTTGAGGAGAAGTGCATTCAAGTGATTAATTTGTTGATTACTTTATATTAAAAGATAACCATATATAGGTGGAATTAAATTCCATGACATTGTCATGTAATTAATGTTTTATTATATGGTTAGGGTTGATACACACCTCTAAAAAACCATTAAATGTTTTAATTTTTTAGGTATGCTAGGTTTTTAACTATTAATTTGTACCCTTGTCAAAATTTAACTTTTACTATGGTAAATAATTTTTTTACCATAGTAAATTTTTTTACCCTAAAAAAAATTCACCTTTCAACCTAATTAGAATTATCTGATTCTAAATATAGAATATATTTCCTCTAATTCAATTCATATAATTGTGAAAATTATATTTAAAATTAATTTAGGAGACAAAACTGAAAAACGGGCTTTTAAAGTGAAATGTTAAAAAGATTGAAATGTTTTTATATATAATTTCAATTTAAAATTGATGAAAATGAAAAACAATAAATTAAATGATATAAAAATAATAAAAATATACTTTAAACCCAATTATATGTATAATCTAACAATTTAAATAAATTGGATGAAAAATAAATTTTGAATTAAAATGCAGTATTTTTTCATTATTTATTAAAATATGAAAGTTATCAGAAAAATATCAAAAATTAATCCAAACTAAATTTTGATATCCCTATTTCAAATAATAAGATTATTTTGTCAAATATAACATCTAAAGGTTCCAAAACTAGATTCAAAGTAGGTTCTCCATTAAAAGGCGATAAAACTACCTTTTAAAAATATTTGAACTTTTATGCCTAAAATTTGATTTATTCTCATTTTGGGTCAACAAAATTTATAGAATAAAGTAAAGGAAATTAATAAACATGTTTAAATATAATATATTTGGTTTTTTTCATTCCCGCCAATACTATGGCTATGCGATAACAACCATTTAAAATAATTATATTAATAATATATTATTTTTCGGTAAAACTCAATCTTGTGTGAAACATGAGAATTTTGATAAACAAATTGTTTCATGTATATTACGCTATCGAACATTTCATCCCCTTTAAATTAAATTTAATATTTAATTAAAACATATTAATAGATATGAAAATGACATATTCTATAATTACTTGGGATGTAATAATAACAAACCAACCCAAATAAATAATGGAATGTTTTGGAAAGAATATGTCCATATAATGGGTTTTGGATAGTTTTATAGGTCATTTGGCCCACTAATATTTAGGTTTACCCCCTAATTAGGCTTAATTGGACATTAATCACTATGATTGATTTTAATCATTTTTACACATCTTTTTGGACAAAAATTAACATGATCTAATTAGAAAATAAATATTAGACATATTATAATGGTGTATGTCCATTTTCCAAAATTCAATTGATTGAAGTAGAAAAATTAAGATTAATGAAAATCCCACAGACAGGACGAAATAATGGGTTTCTAAAGTAGAAAAATGTCCAAATGTTTGTTATGTTTTTATATTCAATTCCAGGGTGAAATTGATTATGATTACCTAAATAGTATTAATAGATTTATAATTTATCTATTGTGACATTAAAAAATTAAAACTTATTTTAAAATTAATAATTATTTTAAAAAAAGGCGGTTATTAACTAAAATGAAGCATTTTTTCACTATTCATCAAAAAAATAAAGTTTCTTAGAAAAATCCCAAAATTCACCCAAAGTTAATTTCAGCATTATAAATTCAAAAATGAAGTTTATTTTATAAAATAAAATTTCTATATGAATATAAAATAAATTTTTTTGTTCTTCATTGAAGGACATGAAAAGTTGTTCATTTGAGAAAATAGTTTTTTTAATCATATAGAGACTTTACAAAAAAAATATATATTACATTATTAATATTTTTGATTCATATAAAACCAGTATAAAAATATTTGAAAAGTAGTTTTTACTATTCATATTACTATGTTTTAATGTTTATGTTATAACATACTTGTTTATGTAATTATAAAAATAAAATTATATTTTGTAGAAACTCAGTACTGCATGTAACATACACCAAGTCGATGTTGTGTGTAGCGCATGCCAAGTCAGCATTAGGTGTAGTGAAAGACAATTCATTGTTGTATGCAGTGAAATCCATGTTGTAGTCATGTGAATGGAATGGTTGACTTTGTATTTTAATATATATATATATATACATACTTATTTCCTATGTCACATGAAATGAAAAATATCAAAAAGATAAATTAATTAAAAAAATATTTCACAAAATCTAGGGGTGTTACATTCTACCCCATTAAAATAAAATTTCCCTTGAAATTCATCTAGGTTATCAAAGGTTTAATACTTGAAATTTCATTTCATAGAAACCCACATCATAAAAATGAATACTGAAACATCCTTTAAAAATGAATGTTGAAAATATAACAGTAACCCAACGTAACATATAAGTGGGTTTCCATATAGGAGAAAATAGGTGGAAAGTAAAAACATGGTCAAGAAAGATAAATATAACCATTAAGTTCTAATGGAGAGTGATATAGAACTTGGATAGGATGAATTTAATAATTATAAAGCAACAAATATTAGATTGCCTAAGGGACTATTTGATATATCATAAAAGACAGTTCTAGGATACCATTTTATTTATAGCGTGTTATGCTAAAGCTGAAGAATTTTCATGAAAATAGATACTTACATGATTTCATGACAATATAACCCTTTATTGTTACATGATTCACTTTACATCTTTCTCTAAATAGGGAGTTGATTTATTCATTCCTAAAGAAGAAACAAATTATGAGATACATGATAATTCATTCCATCTCTCTTAAGTTACCATAAACAAAAAAATGTTAGTGCAAGTTGTCCAATGTGCATGAATCCTCATGTGGTCAGATAATACTTTAATCTCACAAACTTTATCTAAAGATTAACATAATGATCCTAGAAAAGGATAAAATCATAACCCTTGTGAATGAGAAAAATTCAATGCATTAGAAATAAATTCATGAAATCATCTTAACATTGATCCCCATATATCACAAAGTATCACTTGGTTGTAAAATTAAAAATATGTGAATACCCTCATCGTATATTCCCTTTATTACCATAAATCCTTTGGGAAAACATACATGATTCATTATTCTAATGAATATTAGGTACATTATTTAAATCAAAGAAGTTGTAAACTTCATCCTTGATGACATAGAACACTTTTTCAACTAATCAATAATCAGATCAAGGTTAATCAATGATATCCAATTTACTTTATCCAAATCAATCATCTCTTTATCAAAGAGAAAAACAATTTTCTCAATATCTTGATCACATTAAGGTTTACCTTCCCTTAATCAGAATATCAATTTTCTATGTCATCATCACCATTAAACATATTCATTTCGATCCTTAATGAAAAATTATACTGAATATACTTAAATATTTCATGATTCATATAACATTATTTTTTGAACTCCAAATCATAAGTACTTCATTAATCCAACTTTGTTCTTAAACCATTACTCAGACTTCATGAAATTATTCCTTAATAACACTTTCCTATAATATGAAATTTGAATCATGTCATATGGTTCCTCAACATCAATCTAATCATGTATCTTATGATAAAAGTAAATAATATTTGAAGAACATCATATACCTTTCACATGTCATTTACGATCTCCTTATCTTCAAAAGTATAACCAATATACATACCACCTACCTTATTCTATTTATGATATTTACACTTGAGAAATTGACTTTCAAAATTCTCATACTTTCCACATATGAAATAATCAATTCTATCCATTATTCTTCTATTTCTCTCCACTAACTAAAACCATAATGCCTGGGGTGAGAAACACTTATCATAGAATAAGAACACATAATCATGAAAAATTACTTAGAGTATGTCTAAATCATGAAACCTAAGTTTTATTCTATGAAATCTTAGGTCTATCCTAGGTTATTCATATCCAAATTCTATATAAAACCTTCATGATGGTTTATGAAGAGTTCATGAATTTCCAATGCATCTCCATGAGGACTATGAAACCAAGTATACAGCAAGGACCATTGTCATTTACCTGATTACCCAGAGTTAGACATGAAACATCTTTTTAGATTTGTTACTCCTTGGTACATATGTTCCATAGCCACATCCACTTCTAGTATCCAAAGTGATATGTATTTCTAGGAAACCAGTCACTCAGTCCTTTACAAAAACTTCATGACATTTTTTCTAAATATTAACTCGTCCTAATACTTATATATAGAGACATCCCTAGAAATATCATTTGAAATATACCTTGATATCTCACTAGAGTTTTCTCATCCTAGTTTCAAAAGGTTGATTAAAACTTTCCTTTTATAGAAACTGTAGCGACCCAGGCTTAACATATATGGATATTACATCATTTTAGATTAATATTAAGTACATTACTAAAATACATAAATGAATACTAAAATAGTTTAGTGTCTTTGGAAACATGGAAACAAAATCCTATATGCTGGTGAAGGACCTTCAACATCTCCCATAAATATATCCACCTTCAGTACTTCTACCTAAAACCATTATTCATAATCTCAATAAGGGAAACATAAGAAGGGGTGAGCTTGGATGCATAAAAGGGTAAATAAATGAAATTTTCAAGCATAACATGAATAAAGGGTATACAACTTGAGCATAACATTTGAGTATAATACCTTACATATTAGATATCATAATAAATATTGTAAGTTCATAATACATGGATCATAAAAGAATTAAGAGTATAAGTCATAAAATCATAACATAGGAATAGAACACGTAATTGTGGTAGACACTAAAGAATACGAAAACCCTATTTCAAGGCGGCTTAATAAGGCCATCATAACATGTTAGGATTGGGTTAATCACATGTGTGCATGATTTGGGCTTGAGATTCATGCATGTGTACCCTCTTGTTTTAGGCTTGGGATGTCCTCCCATGTACCCTCTTTTTTCGGGTATGGGACCTCCTCCATTGTCCCCTATCTTTTTGGGATTTGGATACTCCCATATATCCTCTTTTTTAGGCTTTGTATTCCATCCCATTTACCCTTTTGTTTTGTTCTTGATATGTCCTATTGTGTACCCTTTGGTTTTAGTCTTGAGATTCCCTTCCATGTACCCTTTGAGCTTATAAACCGTTTATCATTACCTAATTTATTGGAGGGGGATCTAGGTCTCATTAATATCATAAGGAAATCATAAATACATGTGCCACAAAATATTCATCATATCATGACCCATAAAAAAGAGATGGGTTTTATAAACCTAAAATTATAACCTAAGACATGAAATAGGTATCATTAAAATTTCATCACATAAGAACCATGGAAAAGAGAAATATTTCATAACCATTTCTTCAAAGAATATCCCATGTAATGAAGTGTGTTTCAAAAGAGTATACACATGGAAGATAAATAGGTGTTGTATGAATTTTCCTTTCAAAACACAATGCATTCAAGAAAGAATATGAATATAACCTTTCAATAATTTCCTAAAAAGGGTTTATGATCATCAATTAATATCATCTTAGATGGATAGTAACAAGGAAATATATTTTCAAAACATTTCTTGACGAAAATATCCTTTCTTATTTAAAAATTATCTTAAAAACATAAAACCTTTCGAAAACCAATTACTTTGAAAATACTCTAAAAACATATACATAAGGCTTGAAAACATTTTGAACAAATATTCCTTGAAATCCTTTAAATGAATATTTAAAACCTTTTTAAATAATTTTCCTTCAAAATTAAATTTAAAAACATTTTTATAAAAAATTAACTTTTAAAAATTCAATGTATGCTTCAGAGAAATGATGGTGGGTAAATTCGTATGTGTCATACAAGGTAAAAAGATATTTCTTTTTGTATGGTAAAATGGTTAGAAAAAATCCTTATTCATAAAGTGAAAAGGAGATTAATTTTGAGATATTTTAAAAATATAAAATGTAAAAAAAAGTATTTTAAATTTTATAATATAATTCAACAATATTCTTGGAACCCATTTTTAGAAAACATGGTTTTAAAGGAACGTAGATTTCCAACAGAAGAGAGGGTAAAGTCAGGATTTCTTAAAAACACTTTATTAACTATATTATGTACTAAAGGGTAGAAAAATGGTACCAATACCAGATTATATCATGAATAACAATAATATAAAAAAATCACGAAATTTCTTAAGAGTTGGATCTTAATATTTCATCAAAGGAAGCACAAACATAAACAATCTCAGAAAGCGATGAGATTGTTCAAATAAAATCATACCACTTGGTTACTTAGGATCATACTCTCAAGGTAATAAAATGAAATTAAATAAAGCTTAAAATATAATTATAATATGAATATTCATGATATAACATGTTAAATGGATGTATATATGCACTTAAAATGAATTTAGGTGTATAAGAAAACATGAGGCTCAAAGAAGGTAAACTGAGACAAAACATTTTTACCGATTTAGTAACTTTTGAAACATAAATCCCATGAAAAATATATGAAAAATGGATATTTAAATAACCATAAATTTAATTATAATATAAATATAATACATTCATGGGAAGTACACACACCACAAAAAAACAAGTGTGCAGTGATTAATGCATTTATCTCATAGAAATAAAATTGAGATGAATTCCCTTACCTTAGGTATTTACTCTTATCATACTCATTCAATCCTCCTCTATAATAAATATTAATTTATTATACATATTTTAAAGAACCATATTCTTATATATAATACCATATATTTATTGATTATTTCTTTATATTAACCTCTTATTAGCAATATCATGTTAAAGTTATTCTTCAGGTAATATTCACTTTTTTTGCTTGTGTCTTAATTTTTTATATCATTTGTCTTTATACTTATATCATGATTTAATTAATTTAAAAATTATGAAAATATAATTTATATTAAATATATATTTTTTATAATAATATATATAATATAGAAGTTTGAAATTAAATACACCATTCATTGAGACAGTAATCCATACGTACGCATGAACGTTGTTTCCATTTTTTATTGTCGTATTGAAAGAAAAAAAGTACAAAAAATAAATATATATATATATATATATGTATATATATCATTATTAAAATAGAATTATTATATCATATATATCATATATATTCAATAACCCCCTCTTTAATACATTCTATGTACTGTGTGAATGAATCACGTCATTTTGAGGGGGAGGTACTCCATATATACTCAAATGAAATTATCATATTTACACTAAATGGAAAGTAAAAATCATATGTTTTGAAAATTAATATAGAATTTAAAATAAATAATAAATATAATATATGATATATATAAATATATTTTCCATCATAATTTCTACCATGATAGGTGGAAATGGAAAAATGAACAATCGTCATTTAGTGAGGTGGTAGTTCACCATACATGCAATCTATATGTTCATTATCCATTATATGTAGGTGTGTGTATGTTTAACTAGAAAACATTGAATATAAAAATCATATTATATTTATGATACTATTTAGTTATAAAAATATGGTAAAAAGAGAGTTTTTTAGGGGAGAAAAAAATAAAATAAAGGAGCTTGAGAGAAGAGGTTACCTCTTAATCGAGTAACTCCTTTTGGTTTGTGCCAAAAGGATTCCTTGGTTTGATTTATTCACAAGGATAGGATTATAATAATAAGGTATAGATATTGAAAAGTTTATTTATTTGATATTATATTAACCTAATAGGGTTGATAGGTGTGAAGAAGAGGTATAGGTAGTGGCCTCTTATAGGGAAGGTAAAGGACTCACTTAGAATGTTTGAAAACAAGTTAGGTGTACACTTGTTCTTACCTAAAAAATCTTAAAAAACAAAAGAAAAATAATGGAAGGTTTATGGCCTAAATATGGATATAATATGTGTTTTGGTAAAGTGGATAGGTCATTTGGGCCCCTAAGATTATGGTTTAGTCTTTAATTAAGCTTAATTTTACCATAATCACTTTGATTAATTTTAATCACTTTTACTAATATTTTTTGTCAAAAAAACATGATCTAATTAGACTATAAATATTATAATTATTAAAATTCGGTATATCCATTTTTCAAAATTAAATTTATAGAAATGAAAAAATTAAGAATATTAATGTTAATCTCATAGATGTGACGAAATAACAGGTTTTTGAAGTAGAAAATTGTTCCAATGTTTGTTAAGTTTTTATATTAAATTTCAAATTAAAATTGACTATAAGGGACTAAATTTTATTAATACATGTATAATTGATATATATTTTCCTTAAATAAAAATAAATTATAATTTAACGGTAAAAATTATTTAAATAAAATGGTAGTTATTAACTAAAATGAAGTATTTTTCACTATTCATCAAAAAATGAAGTTTCTCATAAAAATCCCAAAAATTCACCCTAAAATAATTTTTTAATTATAAATTCAAAAATTATGTTTATTTTATCAAATTAAATATCTATATTTATCTAAAATAAATTAATTTTTTCTTCAAAAAAGGACATAAAACGAAGTTCATTTGAGAAAATGGTATTTTTAAAAAAATAGACTTTACAAAAAATTATATTTTTTATTATCAATATGTTTTATTTATATAAAACCATTATAAAAAAATTTGAAAATTAGTTATTACTATTCATATTACTATGTTTTAATGGATAGGTTATAACAAACACATTTATGTTATTATAATAATGAAACAATGTTTTGTAGAAACTCGGTATTGTGTGTAATGTATGCCAAGTTGGTGTTACATGTAGCGCATGACAAGTTAGTGTTGTATGTAGCACATGCCAAGTTAGTGTTTCCGGTAGTGAAATCCATGTTGGTATTGTGTGAAAGGAATTTTTTACTTATTTTTTTAATATATATATATATATAACTATTTCATGTGTCAAATGAAATGGAAAATATCAAAAGGATAAATTAATTTGAAAAAATATATTTTAAAAAATAATGGGGTGTTACATCTCGATCCATAAAATCTCTGCCTCATCGATGATTATCGGTATAGCTCTTCTATCAAATTTGGACTACCTTTATGTGTTTCTGAATGGTTTTCGCCTTTTCTACTATTTCATTGACTATTTCAGTTCCTAGAATCTTACATTCACAAACCTCATCAAAGCAAGTTAGTGTTTTGAATATTTTCCCATAAAGGGCTTCATATGGATCCATTTGAATGATCGAGTGGAAGTTATTATTGAAATTGAACTCAACCAGAGGAAGATGTTGGACCCATCTCCTTTGAAGTCCATAGAATATTCTCTCATCATTTCTATCAGCTTCTGAATAGTCTATTTTGATTGGACATCTGTTTGATGATGATAGGTCATTATAAAGATAATCTGAATGTTTATAGCATGTTGGATACTTTTCTAGAACTTTTAGGTGAATCTCACATCTCGATCATATACAGTCAATAGTGGTAACCCATTTATTCTTAACACTTCTCTGATATATATCCATTCAAGTTGATCCAGTGATAAGTTCTATAGAATTTTGATTAAGTGATCATTCATTGTAAGATGATCCACAACAACCCATATATCTTTATTTCTTCTTGATGTCTTGAGCAGTTTGGTGAAGAAGTCCATGGTGATGTTTTCCCATTTCCATGCTGGTATGGGTAATGGTTGCATCACACCATTAAACTTGTACATTTTAGTATTCACTTATTAACATACCATTCACCATGATGTATATTCAGTGATCTCCTTCTTCATATTGTCCCACTAATAGTTCTATTGGAGATCTCAACACATCTCTATGCTCCATTAATGAATAGAGAAGGTTAAGCTATGTGCATCACTCAAAATATCCTTCTTTATCTCTAGATTGGATGGTATACCTAGTCATGAACCAAACCATACAATTACTTCCTCAACAATTTTGAAATCTAAGTATTTCCCCTTAGTGATAGCATTCACATTCTTCTGAAATTCCACATCATATATTTGAGCATCCTTTATTTTCTTCATGTGGGATGGTTGAGAAATCATTTTAGAAAATATTAGTGATATTATTTCATTAATTATTTCCATGTCCATCCATTAAAAATCTATGAATATTGGATCCTTCTGAATTATCATTATTGATAAATATACAGGATCATTTCTACATACAATATCTCCCACTTTATTCTCTTTTCCTAGATGGTAGTGGATTGACCCATCATAATCCCTAATAAGCTCTAAACATATTCACTGGAATATATTAATCTCAATCTATGTGAATAAATATTTGGGTATTGTCACAACCCGTCCTCGAGGCCCATGTCGTGACTAACCCAAGCCCACCTTCCATAGGCCAGGGGCTGGTGACTAGCACCAAAGGCGTAAATCCCTAATCTGGGAAGGCATTGCCTTTATAAAAGTAAACAAACACAATAGAGTACGCAATATGAATGAAACACTAAGTAAAACTAAATACAAAAGAGTGTTCTGGAAAGTAAATGGGCCAGTATACAAACCCAACTGATCAACAAGTACAAGTAAAAGGGACAAACAGCTGAAAGTAAGAGCAGCTCTTGGATCATCCTCTGAGGATTCCTACCTGAAGGGTAGGTACAAATGGCCACCTCAGCACCCACATCTGTCAGTCTCCTTCGTGTGTCGACTCATCGCAAGGTCCACCTCCAGGTGTCATCCAGTCATGGAGCTCTCGATCACCATCAATGATGTTCGTCATCTGCATCCAACACAATGAGGTTCGGGCATAGCCCGTGTAGGGGTGAGTATAACGATACTCATAAGGAACCCCAATACCCACAAGGTCTCACAATATCCACTAAGGATAAACCACAAAGTATAATGATACAAACACGAAGTATCAACCAACCCTACTTAGGTATATGCCCATATGTAACGTCCCGAACCTGGCCAGACACCCGAACAGTGTCGAACGGGTCAGGTGTCACTACCTTAGGCGCACCTCCCCTGAACACCAAAGGTTTCTGACTAGTAGCGAGGGTCTGAATAGGTATAGTGGGGAGGCTATACCCTCTCGGAGGATCATAGTAAGGGTCCTGGTCTGAGTATAACAGTAAAGATGAAGCGGAAAGAAAGACTCAGCAGACTTGAACCAGACCCGCAGAGCGGAAGCATATCCAATAGTAATAAACAGCGGAAGAAATATAGGAAACAACTACAGTGGAAAGTAAACAGAACAACATGCCAGCAATCAACTACAACAACTACTATAAAAAACCAAGCATGCATCCAAAGCAGGTCATACACAACTGAATATAAAAAGGGCACCAATGGCTAGCCAACAGTAGCTACAACAAGTAAGCATGCTGATACAAAAAAGTAAACAGAACAAAGTAAACCCCAGTTAGGTATGACCTCATGGTCTGTAACATCTCCATGCAACAACTAACATAACCCAACTCCTGAAGTTGGCCTCTTTCCTGCACGTAAATCCATGAAGTCTGCACGTGTCCCGAAGGGCCCGTGCAGGGTGTGAGACAAATCTCAATAGGATACCACCCAACGGTGCGTACCAAATATATGTGTTTAAGAAATCATGCATTTACTAGGAAAGCAGTAATCAGTACAATGCAAAAATAAATACAAACTCCATTGGTGCTCAACAGCCACCATGGAGTGTCACCTGCTTTGGCCAATGCCGGAATCTCTGTCATGTAACCCAACACTGCGTGCCACCTGACACCTCGTGTCTCAAGTACCGATGTCCCGAAGGCATGCCCCAAATAGAAACCTGGCACCAAGTGCCTCCTGACACCTCGTGTCTCAAGTACCAACGTCCCGAAGGCACGCCCAAAAATAGTAACCCGGCACCATGTGCCTCCTGACACCTCGTGTCTCAAGTACCGACGTCCCGAAGGCATGCCCAAAAATGGTAACCCGACACCATGTGCCTCCTGACACCTCGTGTCTCAAGTACCGATGTCCCAAAGGCATGACCATTCCCTGAAGTCTCCTCACCTCCCCTGTGGCTTTCTACGGCAAGCACCCCCAACCAAAATACCTAACCGCAACTACAGGGGCCTCTACCCACACGAGTGGTCAAAACCACCTCATCACGGAGTATCTCTGTGTGCACACTACTCAAAGTCCTGGTGAGCGGTAATCACCCAAAATAGTCCTAAGCCACCAACACATCTGACACCTCGTGTCCCTGCGACCATATCGCTCAAATCCGATGACATCGCCACCCTAGTAACTCGGGTCATGCCCAACCAGACAGTCGTACTGCCTCAATCCAACGTCCATGACGCCCAATCCCATGGTCAAAACCACCCAAAGTATCCCGGTCAAAGCCCCAACATGTGATCAACATCACCCAAGCATAACCGGGCCAAGCCCAACACAACCCAAAGTGTCCAGCAGATGCAATTCAGCAATTGCCTATATAACATATATAAACAGAAAACACAACCAGGAAAAACAAACTAACAGTTGAATTGCACTATGAAAGGTGTTGTCCCATACCAGCATTGAGGTCTTAAATGCCTCTAACAATTTAAAACATACTTTAAAAAATTAAACTAAACAGTTTATAACAATCATAATTCAATTAAAACCATTTTGGCACTCCCCGGCCAAAATGCCCCGATGAGCAACGACCCCTCACCCGGCCTTGCTCACGCAAACTGGTAACCGGGCAAACCCAAAAGCATCCTAGAGGTCCCATAAGCATTACAGTATGAAAAAGCAGATAAAACAAGTCCTGCTCAAAATACCTGAAAACGCGCCATAGGCCACGTTACCAAAACAACCGCGAAAACACAAAATGAAGTATACACCACCTACCTGAGACTCGCATGATGCTACTCCTCTGGTAACACCCGCCAATTTGGTCTAAAATGCGGTAAATCTACAAAATATTCAAACCCTCTCAAACGCCTATAACTCTTTCTAGAACGAAAATCAAACAAAACAGCCAAAGAGGAATCGAGGCCTTACCGAGGGGGTTCCAACGCATCCAACCGGGATCAGATCGGAGTTCGGACGAAGAACCGGGAAGAAATTGAAGATCAGGTCGACTTGGTTTGCTAAACCTGGCCAAAGTATTGAGGTTCTGCCTCAATACGAGGCTACTGCCTGTTTTAAGCAAAAAAAAAAGAAAGTACACGGCATGTACTTTGGGACTACACGTCGTGTATGGTTCATTTAACTGTTCATAAGACGGAAAGATTCCGCCGACTTACTTTCCGAGCGTGCCGACATGAGTACACGGCATGTACCTAGGGGTACACGGCGTGTACTTGGTTCCTCTTCCTTTCCTCACCGTCAGACTCACACGTCATGTGTTTTCCTTATACATGGCTAGACTACACGGCGTGTCCAAAGGGGAACACGGCGTGTATCTGGTTTACCCGGCCAACGGCCTACACGCCATGTATGGCCTCACACGGTCGGGGGTATACACGGCGTGTTCAAAACTACATGTCGTGTAGTAAGAAACTACTACACGGTCATTGCACGGCATGTACTCGGTGAACACACGGACAGTCACTCGCCTACGCATACACGGCGTGTACTTAAAGTACACGACGTGTAGTCTGGAAATTTCCAGAAACTTCGCATTTTCTCTAGTTTTCTTGGAAACAAGTCAAAAATTTAAACAGGGTCGGGATTTTGACCCGTTATGAAAACCCAGGTTCTTACAAACTCCCCACCTTAACATAGCTCATCCCCGAGCTACCAAATGAAACTAGGAGATGGCACCGAACACGCTCATCCTAGTTAAACAACCCGGACTACTCCGGTCTCAAAGGTTTCGACTAAATTCCTCAAGGGGGCTCCCCACCTTAGGAATTGCCTTACCCGATCTCAACCCAACAAAACGTAAAGCAAACAGGTTTTACTAACCTATTTTCTGGACGCATAGTCCTCCTGTGATGCATCATCACCCCTGCACCTCGTTGGTGCTCCTGTGTTGCTTCTGACACCCAACGTAACCCGCACCGCATCGGTGTCCGCCTCCACGAGGTCCTGGTGCCGAGCACCTCAAGTAACCCGCATCCACGATGCCCCGATGCCCACGACACCTCAAGTAACCGGCATCCACAATGCCCCGATGACCAAGGCACCTCAAGTAACCCATATCCACGATGCCCTGATGCCCACGACACCTCAAGCAACCCGCATCCACGATGCCCCGATGCCCACAACACCTCATACATATATATATCACGCACCCGATATGGTGCCAACCCACTGACTAGCATCTAGTCAGTCCACAAAGATCATGTGCACCTCATGCACTCAAAACAAACATACCTCTACAGGTCATGCCAAAGAGGAAACAAGGAGATCACGACCATACCGCAGTGTACCTCTAACCATCGTCGGATCACCAACCTGCTCAGCCTCTGGTAGCTCCACAGTGTGCACCTGGCCTGAAACATGACTGCCTGATGACTGACCTCCCGATGCTACTCCATTCAGCGGCCACTGACCCCTCAGCTGGGTCCCACTGTCTCTGTCACGACCTTCGTGCACAGCTGAACCTCGACTACCCTCTCCGAGTATCAAACCTGAACCAACTCCAGACGCTATAGCCTGTCCTGGTCCCTACCTGTCAGTCATCTAAGAAGGATGCCTACAAAACCTCTCCAAATTCCCATCCTGCCCACATGCTCGGTACTCCTTCGGAGGCCTATTGCACTGCGCCCGAACATGTCCCGGTTGTCCACATGGAAGCAAATCATCGAAGAACTCCCGCGTGGTGGTCTAGCTGAATCCCTGGCCTGACTGCCCTACGGAGACTCATCCCATCCACACTTCCTACTGTCTAAACCGTTACCCGAAGCTGTCATCCTTCCCAAGCGAGATTTCTCCCTTTCGTTTCCCTCGGCTATGAGTTCCTGATTCACCACTTCGGAGAAAGAACTTAGCCAGAAGATATTCACCTGGATCTGAATGGCGTGTCGTAATCCATCCTCGAAGTTCCTTACCCTAGCTGCGTCATTGCTCACCATACCCGGTGCAAAACGGGAAAACTCTGTGAAGGTAGCTACATAGTCCATGACGGACATATCTCCCTGCTGAAGACTCAAGAACTCCCGAGCTCTCTCTGCCCGCAACATCTCTGGGTAGAAGTGTTCAAAGAACCTGCCCTCGAAGTCCTTCCAAGCCAGTCCCTCATGCCTACGAGCCTGTACCTGTACATCCCACCAACGCTTCGTCGGTCCTCTCAGCGTGTATGTCGCCATCTTGACCCTCCACCCTGGAGGCGTCTGTAGCTGCTCGAAAATCATCTGTATACTCTCTATTCAGTTCTCAGCTGCCTACGGACCACCCTTTACCTGAAAAAGTGGTGGGTGCTACGATTGGAACTCCCGTGCCAGATACACCATAGAAGGCTCTGTACTCTTCACGCCTCTGTCAATCCCCTGCAAGACACATACCAGGATAGCTCGGAGCTGCTCGTCAAGCCATGGCCCAAACGATGCTAAACTCAGCTATTGTCCTGCCTGCACTGGATCCTGAACCTGATCCTGCCCCTGAGCCTGTACCTGTGGCTCGTGATCTGCCTATACTAAATTCTGACCCTGATCATGTGGTATTGTATCATCTCCTTCCTGACACTCCATCGATCTATGAAGGAGTAACCTGCTAAATACCATAAATGGTCAGACGGCCCATATATATATAACAATATATTCTATGCAGATAAGGAAAGTAGTAAAAGGCAGTGCATGACAACTACCCTTACTCCCCCTCACCGCAACCCATGCCCCACGGCATCCTAGCCTCATGGCCTTCTTACCCTCACTCAACAGAGCCAAGTATCAAAAGTACCTCGGGCCATGCCCGTCCCGATAACTCACGTTGCCTCAAACCAACGACTGAGTCACCCAATCCTGATAGTTACACTGCCTCACCCATAGTGTCTGCCTACTCTCATAAGAGTCAGACCCAATTATCCTGCAGCATGCAATTCTACAAAATATAAAGCATGGCATACACATTTTCAAAACTATCAGTTCTATCAAGAATTTCACCAATTCACATTTTAAAGCATATAAAGCATGGCATTTGATATTTCATTCACATGGCATTATCACTTCACAAAGCATACGTGCAATTATGAAATTGAAATACCCTAAAATGTGCCTATCAAAATCCAAGAAACCTAGCCTTGCCATAGAGGTCCAAGGTCCAGTTCTCCCTTACCACACTGGGTCAAGGGTCACATCTCAAAATCAACAACATCACACATCAAGTGAGCCAACGAGGTGGAAATCATATCAACTGTAATCTGAGCAAAACAAACAGCAGTTCCCACCCACAACAACTAGGTCCATCCCTCGTACCTGGGGCTGCAGGAACCCAAGCACAAGCTAGACACTCAGTCCCTGTAACAAACTATCTCCAGTCTACCATATCCCAAATAGTAAAACCAGCAGAAATAAACAAGAAGCCTCAAACTCATTAGTAGCTAGTAAAACGCTGCTACTAAATCCCTATCAAGAACCCCTCTGATACCACTTTGTAATGTCCCAGACCTGGCCAGACACCCGAACAGTGTCGAACGGGTCGGGTGTCACTACCTTAGGCGCACCTCCCCTGAACGCCAAAGGCTGCCGACTAGCAGCGAGGGTCTGAATAGGTATAGTGGGGAGGCTATACCCTCTCGAAGGATCATATTAAGGGTCCTGGTCCGAGTATAACAGTAAAGATGCAGCGGAAAGAAAGACTCAGCAGACTCGAACCATACCTGCAGAGTGGAAGCATATCCAATAGCAATAAACAGCGAAAGCAATATAGAAAACAACTACAGTGGAAAGTAAACAGAACAACATGCCAGTAATCAACTGCAACAACTACTGTAAATAACCAAGCATGCATCCAAAGCAGGTCATACACAACTGAATATAAAAAGGGTGCCAATGGCTATCCAACAGTAGCTACAACTAGTAAGCATGCTGATACAAAAAAGTAAACAGAACAAAGTAAACCCCAGCTAGGTATGACCTCAAGGTCCGTACCATCTCCATGCAACAACTAACGTAACCCAGCTCCTGAAGCTGGCCTCTTTCCTGCACATAAATCCATGAAGTCTGCATGCATCCCGAAGGGCCCATGCAGGGTGTGAGACAAATCTCAGTAGGATACCACCCAACGGTGCGAACCAAATATATGTGTTTAAGCATTCATGCATTTACTAGGAAAGCAGTAATCAGTACAATGCAAAAATAAATACAAAACTCCACTGGTGCTCAACAGCCACCATGGAGTGTCACCTGCTTCGGCCAACGCCGGAATCTCTGTCGTGTAACCCGACACCATGTGCCACCTGACACCTCGTGTCCCAAGTACCGACATCCCGAAGGCACGCCCCAAATAGCAACTCAGCACCAAGTGCCTCCTGACACCTCGTGTCTCAAGTACCGATGTCCCGAAGGCACGCCCAAAAATAGTAACCCGGCACCATGTGCCTCCTGAAACCTCGTGTCTCAAGTACCGACGTCTCAAAGGCACACCCAAAAATGGTAACCCGGCACCATGTGCCTCTGACACCTCGTGTCTCAAGTACCGACGTCCTGAAGGCACGCCCATTCCCTGAAGGCTCCCCACCTCCCCTGTGGCTTTCTACGGCAAGCACCCCCAACCAAAATACCTAACCACAACTACGGGGGCCTCTACCCACACGAGTGGTCAAAACCACCTCATCACGGAGTATCTCTGTGTGCACACTACTCAAAGTCCCGGTGAGCGGTAATCACCCAAAATAGTCCTAAGCCACCAACACATCTGACACCTCATGTCCTTGCGACCATGTCGCTCAAATCCGATGACATCGCCACCCTAGTAACCCGGGTCATGCCCAACCAGACAGTTGTACTGCCTCAAGCCGACGTCCATGACGCCCAATCCCATGGTCAAAACCACCCAAAGTATCCCGGGCAAAGTCCCAACCTGTGATCAGCATCACTCAAGAGTAACCGGGCCAAGCCCAACACAACCCAAAGGGTCCAGCAGATGCAATTCAGTAATTTCATATATAACATATGTAAACAGAAAACACAACCAGGCAAAACAAACTAACAGTTGAATTGCACTATGCAAGGTGTTGTCCCATACCAGCACTGAGGTCTTAAATGCCTCTAACGATTTATAACATGCTTTAACAAACTAAAATAAACAGTTTATAACAATCATAATTCAATTAAAATCATTTTGGCACTCCCCGGCCAAAATGCCCTGACGAGCAATGACCCCTCACCCGGCCCTGCTCATGCAAACTAGTAACCGGGCATACCCAAAAGCATCCTAGAGGTCCCATAAGCATTACAGTATGAAAAAGCAGATAAAACGGGTCCCGCTCAAAATACCCAAAAATGCGTCGTAGGCCGTGTTATCAAAACAACCGCAAAAACACAAAATAAAGTATGCACCACCTACCTGAGACTCGCATGATGCTACTCCTCCGGTAACACCCTCCAATTCAGTCTAAAACACGGTAAATCTACAAAAGATTCAAACCCGCTCAAACGCCTATAACTCTTTCTAGAACAAAAATCAAACAAAACGGACAAAGAGGAATCAAGGCCTTACTGAGGGGGTTCCAACGCATCCAACCGGGATCGGATCGGAGTTCGGACGAAGAACCGGGAAGCAATTGAAGATCTGGCCGACTTGGTTCGCTAAACCTGGCCAAAGTATTGAGGTTCTGCCTCAATACGAGGCTACTGCCCGTTTTAAGCAAAAAAATAAAGTACACGGTGTGTACTTTGGAACTACACACCGTGTATGGTTCATTTAACTATTCATAAGATGGAAAGATTCCGCCGAATTACTTTTCGAGCCTGCCGACATGAGTACACGGCGTGTACCTAGGGGTACACGGCATGTACTTGGTTCCTCTTCCTTTCCTCACCGTCGGACTCACATGTCATGTGTTTTCCTTATACACGGCTAGACTACACGGCATGTCCAAAGGGGAACACGACGTGTATCTGGTTTACCCGGACAATGGCCTACACGCCATGTATGGCCTCACACGGTCGGGGGTATACACAGCGTGTTCAAAACTACACGCCGTGTAGTAAGAAACTACTACACGGTCATTGCACGGTATGTACTTGGCGAGCACACGACCGGTCACTCACCTACGCATACATGGTGTGTACTTAAAGTACACGGCGTGTAGTCTGGAAATTTCTAGAAACTTCACATTTTCTCCAGTTTTCTCAGAAACAAGTCAAAAATTTAAACAGGGTCGGGATTTTGAACCGTTCTGAAAACCTAGGTTCTTACACCATACATGTACCTAAGTTATCAATCTCATCCTGACTCCAACTCTCGAGCCCAATTGCAACCCAGTACACACAGGAAGTAAAGTAAATCACACAATGATAATGGTAGAAAGACATGACTCAGCTCACACAAGTATACATCTTTTGCATAGCGATAGAGATAATCAGTTGTAGTCACTAAATCATCTAAACTGTCGAACCCACGTAGGATCCTAGTACAGAAGTCATCACTGTCGAACCCACGTAGTATCCTAGTACAGAAGTCTTCACTGTCGAACCCACGTAGGATCCTAGTACAGAAGTCGTCACTGTCAAACCCACGTAGGATCCTAGTACAGAAGTCATCACTGTCGAACCCATGTAGGATCCTAGTGCAGAAGTCATCACTGTCGAACCCACGTAGGATCCTAGTACAGAATTCGTCAATTTTGAACCCACGTAGGATCCTAGTACATAAGTCGTCACTATCGAACCCACATAGAATCCAAGTACAGAAGTTGTCACTGTCGAATCCACGTACGATCCTAGTACAGAATTCGTCACTGTCGCATCCAGCTCTAGGGTTCCCGCAAAAAGCACGCTCGATTCCGGGAGGGTCCACTTCTCAAGAAAAAGGGGTTCGATACATAAACTATCACTAAGTCCGGATTTGATGTATCCAATATTTTTGTCTTATTATAAAGAACCCAATGCGACAGACGGTGCGTCAATCGGACACTCGGTCTGGGAGTTATTGGCATTTCTGTTCCAAGGGGTCGGTTGGATTTCGGGTAAAATACAAACCAGCCATACTCCAACCTCATCCAAATTCCATGTGGAATATTTCAAAAGGACCGTATCATCAAAATAAATCCAACGTGGTTGAAGGCATATCAATCGGACGTCCGGTCCTTAAGTTATAAGCATTTCCGCTCTGAGGGCCCGGTTGGTTTCGGGATCGAACCAACCCGGACGTACCCAAAGATCGACAAAACCTTGAGTGTGATATACTGTAACAACTGTCTCGATCTAAAGAATCCAACTCAACTGATGGTGCATCGATCGGAGGTCCACAGATCAAGTTATGGGTGAAAAACTGAATGTAGTCCGAAGAGGGGGGTCTAGGTCTGGTCCGACCCGGCCCAACCCGCCCTAGGTCAGCCCGAACCGGGTCTGGGTCCGGCCCGGTAGGGCACGGCCTAGCCCAGTGGCTATCGTCTGGCCCGCGTGAGAGAGGCCCAGCCCGGTGGCCGGCCGCAGCTCAGCCAGCTGGCCAAGCAGAGCGGGGTGGGGGGGGGGGGCGATTTCTCGTAACGGCAGCGCCAGCTGGCGTCGCCTGTCCTCCCTAAAACCCACTGACACGGGTTCCGCTCCATCACTACGGCCGGTGCTGTAGCAGTCTTCCTCCAGTGGTACGTAAGGGGTGCCACTCCCCCAGGTGGTCGGCCGGTGTCGGTCGCCGCGCCCTTCCGTGGGCCACCAGAGTTGTTCTGGTGGTCTGTTTTGCCACCCGTCTACGCCTACGGTCTCCTCGGGTCCAACTCTTTACTGTGACGGCCACAAATCATGGTTTCCCTTCTTTTCATCTGTCTCCCAAAAAACCGTGCATCAATAATTAAATGGCAGAGGTTCTGTTCTTGTTCTTTAGCCTGTGCCCTCCGTGTTAGTGGCTCAAACAAATATCCAGCATATAATCTCCCAAGTACGAGGGTTTAATTCACATATATAAAATTATACAAAAACCTCATACCTCAAATTTGACATTGCACATTGATGAGCTGCGGAAGACGGTGTTGCGGAAACGAACGTTGTTCCGCCAACATCAGGGAAAAGTCATTGTCGTAGGCGGCGTCCTTTGCGGGCGGCGTCTTCTGCCTTATCACGGAGGAAGAGGAAGGAAGAAGATGTTGCTCCATATTTTTCGAAAACGAGAAATGTTCTTCATCGAGAGGTTGGAGTTCTTTGTGGGAAGAAGACTCTCCATAATTCCCCTTAGTTCTCCACACAGTTTATGCCAACCCAAAATAAGAGAATAACATATCTTATTTTAATTTTGGCGTAAGTGAATTCAAAAGTGTAACACCCCAAGCTTTCATGGTATGTTTCCCTTTGAATAATGCAATGACGTGCATTATACGCAACTTCGAGATTCTAACACACCACAACCAATCAAACTAGCCGTTATGAATAGTAATACCTACTTTTTAAAATTTTAGAAATTTTATCTCTCAAAATGAACTTCATTTTTGGATTTGGGGTATCTAATTTATCCTAAGGTGAAATTTTGGTACTTTTCGGATAACTTTAATATTTTGATGAATAGTGAAAATTACTAAATTTTAATTAAAACAACTTTTTTAATCAAAATAATTAATAGTGATAAATTATGAATTTTACTGGTTTTAAAGTATATTTAGAATATATTTTTACTATTTAATACAATGTTGGTCATTGGAAATAATTTCACAATTAAACCGGACATAAACAAGTATCAATCTTTTGATAGTTATTATATCTTAAAAACATGCTTTTTGTTTTGACAGCAGGAATTAATTTTAAATTAATTTCTTCCACTTCTGTGTTTTGAATTTGGAAAAATGGATTCCATATTTGGAATCAGGATGTCCAAATTGTGTAAATAGGTAACTTTTATTTTTAGACATTTTGAATAATTACTTCGGTAAATATTTTATTTACCATGGTTAAAGGGTAAATCCGGTAAATAAAGGTTAAAAAATAATATTATAATAATACTAAATTATCCTAAAACGTGTACTGACCTTATTGGTGGATACATGTCCAACCATGGGTATCTTTGGGTCGATTTTGGGACCCCATGGAGCCACTTGTAGGTGATAGAGATACTTTATTTTAATTAAGTTAAAATAAATACAAAAATGACATAAGCATATATCTTTTAGCAAAACAATTTTCACATGGGGTTATATATGTTGGATTTTCGACTATAAATATTCATTATAAATCTAAAAATATTTCCTACATAATGGTATTTTATTTATAATTTTTAGACATTATATAATTTAATTTATTTATGACACAATGGTGATGTAGTAATTACCTAATTAATGAAAAATTAGAATAATTGATTTTATAAATACCCAAATAAATGTAATTTGAGACTTTTTATAAATAAAAATAATTTTCTAGTATAATATGACATGTTAGGATTGATTTAATTAACTTTTTTCGAAGTAATAATTCTTTTATGAGTTTTACAAAAATCAATTATTAAATAGTGTCAAAATTGACATAAAATAGTTTTTAAAACAAATATTATATTATTAATTGATATTAAATTCATAAAAATCTAAGGTTCATCCAAGAGACTTATATCATGATATTTTTATAATTAATGGACCACTTGGGGGTCTCTTGGATGTATATAGTAAGTTTATTAACCATATAATATAAAAATACAAAGAGACATTGTTAAAGTGAAACTAATTAACTAAGAGTTAATACTTAAAGATAAGATTAATATAGTAACCCAAACCTGTCTAAATCCTATTGGTTAAGTTTTTTTCGACCTATCCCCACCTTAAACTTTAAATAATCCACTTTGGAGCCATTATAAACCGAATATAAATTTATTATAAAATAATATTTCTAGCTTTTCCAAAGGTGCCCCTCACCCCTCTTATAAAAGGGCACTCCTCCTTCTCATTAATTCACACCTTCAAAGCCTTTTAGTTTGGCCAAACCTTGCCCAAATACTCTCTCAACATCCCTCACTACAACCTAGAGGCCTTAGTTTGATTATAAATCCAACCTAAGGAGCCCTTTTGATCAAATCAAAAGGAAGAACCCGAAGAAGAGGTAATGTTTTCACCACCCTCTTTCAAGTTCCTTTCTTCTTCAACTTCTTATTTATTTGTTATTTCTATTCTAAAATAATAAATCCAGTATATTATATATATTTTAATTTTATTATAAATATGGTACAACCATATTCAGTATTCTATCCATCCTTTGAATGGCATGTCACCATACGTGCGTACATACGGCTTACCGTCTCCACGTCGTGGTGTAATTGTCATTCAATAAATTATTATTTGGATGGGTATAATAATGATGTTTAATTCATGTAAATAATAAATATAACATGATAATAATTCTGTCTATATAATATACCATCCAATTATATATTATTTTAACATCAAAAGAATGATATTGTCGCTCGTGCGTACGTACGGACTACCGTCTCCATGAACGCGATGAGATTCATTCTCCATCATATCCATTAAAGTATAATTCTCATTTGATGATTAAAAATAATGTTTAAGGACTTTATATAATTCTGGATATGAATAAGATACAACTTATCCATAAAAAACACGGCTTACGTAACAAAGAATATAAAGGAAAACGAGTAGGTTAACACCTGAAATGACGATAATACTAAGATATTATTAACAAATCAATGTTAAAAGATCATATATGATATTATATTAATGTAAATTATTCTTGTATAATTCAATAACAATTATTTCACCATTATACATGAGGTTAACCAACCGCCTACCAAGGAAAAAGTACAAAGTAAGGGGTTTCTTATCTCACTTTTAATTCTGTGAGAATTCCATTGTTCACCACTTATTTATTACATGTGGTGTGTGTACTACCCATGTTTGTATTCATTGTGTAATATACTTTAATTAATTTATATTTACATCATCATTGTATGATCCTTATTTCATGGGTGTATGTTTTGTATGTTACCAAATCAATAAGGGAATTTGAAATTTCAATTTCCACTCATTCGGTTTTACGCATAATTCATTGATTATTTTACTCCAAGATTATGTGTAGAATAACTATTCATTTGATTATGTTATAAATTCCACTCCCATTTCTATGGATATACTTTTGATACACATAATCACTCCATTGATAAATTATCAGGTCATCGGTATGAACTTGATAAGAGTAATTTTTACTCAATCTCGATTTGTTGAGTTAAACATCCAATTCATTGGTGTTGTTTTTACAAGAATATGTGTGAATGTACTTGGATTATTTTACACCAAATATCCAATCATATTGAGTGTATTTATATTTTTACTCATAATTATGTCGTTGATTTACCCTTAACCTAAGGATACGGCCTTTATGAGAGATTTCATCTCAATTTACATTCCATTGAGACTCATTTATTGTTATACACCAAATCACTTTTATATGGTGTATATAATGTACTTTGACATAATATATCATGAATCCCTTTATTCTCATGATATTAAAATGTTTTTATTTCCTCAATTATTTTTATTCAAGTGTCTCTCTTTTGGTTAGGAACTCTAACTAAAATGACATTTTAAAATGTTTTAAAGATTGATTATTCTAAATCTTTCTCATTAATGTCCATATTTTAAAAATGGTTTTGAGGATTTATTTATATGGACATTAAAGTTTTCAAATCAAAATTCATTTTAAAAGTTTCAAAGTGGTATGGGACACTTTGATTCTAAAATCTATTTTAAATGGATTCTTGAAAAATAGTGTGACTTTTAAATGATTTGAAGAAAAAGGGGGATATTTCACTCTAATTGTTTTGATGATTATTTTCATCTATGTCAATATCCTTCATCATTCTAGATTGATATTATTATGATACAATACAATTTTCCATATTGTATCGAATGAGTTATGATTGACTGTGGATGTGCTATTTTTATACCATTCATGGTTTGTGGATAAAGTATTGACATTTCGTATGCTAGTTTTAATATGAATGTTTATGTTATGTTTAAAACTTTTCATATGAGGAATGCATTGGACTTAGTAAGTGATAGGTGGAGCCCGCTATAGCTCCTCGATGCATCGGTAGGTCTCATGAGACAAACTAGTATCTTGGCACGAGGCCTTGACAAAATCTTATTTGTAGTCTTGGCACGAGGCTTTGGCTACGTGGTTATGATAGTCTGGAATTATGCATTCTGTCATTATGAAAGTGGTTATTAATATTTTCATGTGATTATTCGACTAGTAGAATATCCATGTGAATAAGTAAATGGCGTTATTTAATTTTATCCTTGTCATATTATGCTGAAGTTCAAGTTTAAAAAGCTTTTGTTTTAGTTATAAATTGCCTTAAATTTTTATGTTTATTTATGAAAGTTTCCGCTATATCGTTATCCTTACTGAGCATCTGAGCTCACCCCTTTAAATGTTTTATTTTTCCCAGGATGTGAAGAAGTATTTTATGAATGACCTGCAGGGATAGTATGAGGGGATATGAAGACAATATGTCATTGTAGTTTTTCACTTATTGATTTAATGTAAACTTTATGAATATATCTAGTGTTTCCAAGGATACTAAACTAATCGGTCTTTCAAGACTTGATCTTTCTTGTGATCATGACAATGTTATTTAATAATGCACCAACTCTAGGTATCTAGGGTCAAGGCGTTACATCATCATTTATATTTTCATCCAAATAAAAATAAAATAAAAACGTGGGTCCTATGGATTGTGGGGTATTAGTTTGAGTTCATGGGGTACCCCAAATAAATAGCATAGGTTTGGTGATTATTTTAGTTTTAATATGAGTATTCAAAAACAATAAAAAAAAATTAAAAAAGAAAACAATAAATTGTGCGTAGAGCAATGAAATGACCTAATGTGTGGCTTTTGGCACTTGAGGATCGTGACTCCATAGTTTTCTGACCTATAGTTAGTAATTTTATCTCTATTTGTGGTAATTTGACTTTGTCTTTGACTAAGTTAACTTGAGATTATGCCCTAGTATGTGGGATTTACTTGGTGCCCTAAGGTCTTTGAGCCTAGGAGTCATTGGCAAAGTCTCGCTACATGGGTTGACTCTATTGAGTTTAATTTCAATTATCATAGAATATTTGCAGAAAAAAACAAATATATATATATATACAAAAAAATTAATACTCATCTTAATATTTAAATTTGATTCCACCTAGCACTTCCATAATTTCCCCCTTGAATAAAGATGAACCCCTCATGTCTATTGTGATACACAACACATCATCATGCTTAATTGATATTCGATGAAATATGGTGATGAATTTGAACAAAGGAATGGGCTTGGGATTTGGATATTATTATGAAAATATATTGTATTAAAATATTTTTTTGTGTTTCATGATTGTTTGGTATAAGGGTTCTTTGTGATTAATGTGTATTAAAAAGTTTTTGGAAAATGGAATTCGAATTTCATATTGTTGAGATACATTTTGCTCAGGACTAGCAAAACTCAAGTTGGGAGTGTGATTATCCAATGAATGAGGATAATTTTAATTTTTAATATATATAATATTCATGTGATTTATTATTCATAAACACCATTTTAGTGCATTTTACACTTTGAACATCATTTCACATTATGATTATAATTCTCCCTTAAAATGTACTATTACATGGTACGATTTTGAACACCTAATAAAATACAAAATTGACTTGATTTTATTTTAATATTTTATTTTCAGGTATATCATTCTATAAGGAACAATTCATACTTTTTAAGTATTTGAATATTCACATTGGAAGACCACCAAAATGAGCTTTCATGGCAACACATTCTGGGCAAAGTAAACTGGACAATAGCCCAATAAAGAGACTGTATCGGCCAAGATCCAAACCCAATTATTCTAAAAATTTAAATTAAGATATAGTACATAATGGGGTACATTTTATTAAATAGTTAAAAAAGCTAATTCATATGTTTTAATGGAGTTTCAGGCAGCCCAAGTTGGAGATAAATTTCTGGGCCAGATTTTGTATCCCAGAAAAACAGCCCACCATTTTACACATATCTAGTAAACCATAAACTATTTTGGTCTGAAACTTTATATAAGGTTAGGGTACATCAGTATATAAATTTTTTTCTTATATGGTCCACTCCAATTCGTCCATATAGAAGGTCATATAGGCGCCTCTTTTCAGTGGATGCAAGTTGGATGCAACTTCGGGTCAAGGGTGGAAAAGTCTTCTCTTCCTTACTTTCCACCACCCTAGGCCTACCACCATTAATTTATAAGACTTGTAAAGATTGTGGATAGACCCAAGGCTACTAAAATTTTTATTTAAGGTAGTGGTTTTGGATTATTTAAGGATCTTTGATGCTTTTTTTCATTGTAGTGTTATACTGCCACTTTTCCTTTATAATGTTCTTCTTCATTTGTAAATTGTTCGAATCACCTTAGTTTTCAATAAAAATTCTTCATATTCTATTATTTTGTTCTTATTATTATCACATTGATACCATTTCTTTATAGTGTGAATTTATTCATACCAAACCTTGTGAAATTATTCACACAATGGTGGAGTGATTGTTTTCTTTTTATTGTTTTTTTACTTCTTCAATTCCTCCTTTATGAGTCTACTTCACACTTCCATTGAAACCATAGCATCAATGGAGGACTAAACCACTTGTGGGTTGATCCAAGGTAGTATCAAGGGGTCGTATTGTATGTTATTTATCGCCTCATTAATGTCTAATCACTTCTTTTAATTGAGATTTTTATTTGATGATTTTAAAACTTCTTCGTCCTTGTTGGATTTTAAGGTCACATACTTCAAGTGCTAATACGAACCTTTACCTCGAAGTGCTCATAAATTTGATCCTCAAAGTGTATAGGTGATTATTATTATGGTGTGTTGGTATAAAACTAGTAAGTGATTAATTTGTTTGATCTTCTTGAATAAACCCATCTCGAATATAAGAAATTGAAATCGTTAAAAAATAATTTCATCCAATCCACCCCTTGTAATAACCTAGGATCAACCCTTATCATAATTTGATTTAACTTAAGTCACGTAGTGTTCGCTTAAAACTATCTAAAATCAACCCAAAGTTTTCCACTTAATATCCAAAATTAGTCCATAGAATGTGCATGTCTATAGGTTTCTTCTTAGGTCTCTAAGGAATCGACAACCCAAGCTACTCTACATTTGATCGCTTAACCCTAAAAACTTGGGTAAATTTGGGCGAGACCAACTATACTGACTCAAGATTTAAAAAGTTAACTTAATTTCCCAAATAGAATGTGTTTTATTAATAACCAACATGGAATATTTCAAGACAAACATCATTCATCAAATAAAATAATGAAACAATTTCACCCAAAGTGGTCGAACAATAAACATCATGTACATGTCGTACGTCGAACCGAAGTTCGCTGATCATTACATGTACCATAAAATTTTATATCTCTTATTAATTGTTCACGCTAAAGGTATCAAGTCTGCTTATGATGTATAAAGGCTTGTGATGGAGATGATATTTACTTTGAGTGTTTTTAAATATCATATTGTTTTATTTCTTTTCTCTTTCATTTTATTTCTAATAAAATGTTTGAGAGAAATTGAATTTTCATGCAAAAAATCATAAATATATTTTATATATATTTATCCCTAAAATGGATGGAAATAATGAAATTTTTGAATTAAATATCCATGTTATTTTCTTTAATACGCTATAAAACCCAAATAAAAAATTTATTATGTTCCATAAAGTGAAAGAAAATATTTATTGAAAATGATTTATTTCATTCCATGAAGTGAATTAAAATATACATGATTTTATTTTAAATCAAGTTCGAAGTGAATATGATGTTTTTTAAAACAAATAATAATAATATAATCACTATAAGTGGTTTAATGACATAAAATATATTTACAGAGCATAATGAATTTTATTAATATCTATAAAACAATGCATCCTTGCAGGATGGTATAAAAATAATGTCCTTTGAAATTGTGATTTAAGGATATCATCATTTATCAATTATTATTATCACATCAAAAATATTAAGGGAAATAATTATTATTCATCATATGCTTATGAATTATCAATATAATCTCAAGAAATTCATTCAATTTTATCCCCTGAAGTGGATGTTATTATTCTTCTAGTTCATAAACGATGTGATAGAATTGTATGGTTTTGATAATCCTATACATTTTATGAAAATTATTTTACCACATAAAGTGGTTAAAACAATGATCATCATAATCTATAAAATTAGTACTTTATTTTATATGATCATTATTGATAAATAATAAATTATAATTTGTGGATCATGAAATTCAATGAATGAATTCATTCCTTAATGTGAATGTAATTACATTATATAATTCTTTAGATAATGAAATTATTCATGAAAAAATTGATATGATTTATGGTACTCATAATTATAATTTTATCATTAATATTTGAGAGTTGATGAAATTTGATCAAATAATTTCTCCTTTATTTGGTAAAGTGAATGTTGTTGTTATTTTGGATGGTGATGAGGTGTGTGTTGTGAATACACAAGATTCTTCCACATTGGTTCTCACTACCAAATTCACCAGATTCAAAATATGTGGGGGATCCACTCCCAAGTATATGTATTATAAAATAATATTTGGAACCAAAGTTCTAAAAAATGCAATAATTCGCTTGGTGATGGGTCTAACCTGTTATGATTGTATTATGAATTCATCAACCACCATAAGAGGAAATTATAATGCCAAATATGAGTATACACAATGGAAGATCCTGAAGAACTTATATATTTTTATCTTGAATAAAAATAATTATAAATATTATTTTGATTAAATGATTCAAAAGAACTTATATATGAGTTAGTATATGCTCATGTAAGTACATTTATCGGTAGAGAAAATTAATTAACAACTATGGAAGAGGGAAAATATTCCTATCTAGTGGTAAAAATTCTTAATGTGTTTGTTATATCGGAATTCTCGATGAGATGTATCAATGGTATTCTTGAAAATAAATATTATATGGAGACATTGGATAAAATAGGTACCACAAAATGTAACAAGCATTTATAAAAAGTGATTATAAAAATTTATTATGTACAATCGAATCAATAATGATAAACCAAAAGTTTACCAATCTTGACACTTTAAATATATGACATTATGGTTTAGTCCATTCATGATCAACTATAATGAAAGATATTGATTCGAGTATACACGAGCATCAATTTTTTGATAACACATTAGACATCCATGAGGGGGAGAATGATGAATTTATTTAATGGATATATGTCTACTAAATTATCAATGAATTCATTCTCATTAGGTTATTATAATTTCCCCCATACATAATAATTTACCATGAGGTACCCATTTTTGAGGTAAATTATTTATATCATTAGCATATATTTTGGAAACAGACTTCACATATATTTATAAAGAACAAATTATGAAGTATATAAGGGTGTTCCCACCTACCATGTGATCCATTTGAATACTATATAAAAGATGCATCCACTAAATGATCACATGTGTTATTTGGTGTTGGAGAGTATACATCACATGATATGAATGTTGATTAAAATAAATATTAAGCATCACATTCCATATATAAAATGGTTCGGAAGAACCATTGACAAGATGCTTACAACACTTACATGAATGTAAAGTGTTGGAAATCAATATTTTGATTATACACACTCGAAGTGCAGTTGAACTGATTATATAAAATAATTGTTCATAATGAGTATAAAGTAATAAATATATTTTCCCTTTAAGAGGAAAATGAATATATCAACAACATCATACCTTTTTAGATATTGTCCTTGAAGTGACACTGGTACCAGAAGAAAAATTATGAGATATCTATCAAATGTTGTTGATGGTATATTTTCTTTGAATGTTTTTAAAACTCATCGATGATAATGGATTTTTACAGATGTCAACATCGTAATAATTGGCCAAAATTATTAAAAGAACTTATGATATGTTCAACATATAAAGTTTTGGATTGATTATCAAAACTACCAAGACCATTGAATACTGATGAGATTATTATAAGAAGTATTCTTCCTTATAAATTTGGATATTTGGATTATGTACAACTGATGTTGCCATTATTTATCTATATAATAACTATGAATCCTTGAAGGGTTTGAAATACCTGAAGCATATTCAAAAATATAAAAGTTTCACCCAACCTGATGAATTATGGGGTAAACCAAATAAGGTGTATTTTGTGTATCCATATTAAGATAAAGAAGAATATATAATTGAATTTATCATCTCATGGTTTTTATGAATAATTGTATTCATCGTATTATTAAAATATTTTAAAAAACATTTAAAAACTCAAAGAGTTTTCTAAAATCAATGACTAATTTGATCATGAAATTACATGGAATGTCCTTGTATTTTGAATTAATCATCCCGAAGATGAAATAATAAATTTTGGAATGATTTTACCTTTAATGAGTAATTAAATCTCTTAATTACAAGAGTGATGTATTTCATACATGAGGGGTTGATGAAGAACTTTCTTATCCCTGAAGGATTAAATATAAATGCACATTTTATTTATCCTTGAAGGATATACATGCACATGTGCACAAGTACCATGTAAATAATAAGAAATAATATTACATTGTAAGGTAATGTCCTTCTCGGTTCATTGAAATATAAAGGGTATAAATTATTATTATTCCAACATTCAAAATTGAATGTTTTGATTATAAATTGATCATGGACATTCTGTAATGTAAAAATGATGGCCATTATGAGATGGATGTGTAACTATTGTACTCTTTTTACCTTAGTCAACCTTTTCCCCTTGGGTTTTCTGAATAAGGTTTTTAACAAGGCAACACTATAGGGACTTGATGTTATTGTACTCTTTTTTCCCTAATTAAGGGGTTTTCCCTTGAAGGGTTTTCCTTGATGAGGTTTTTAATGACGCAATCATACATCATAATAGATATCCAAGAGAATGTTATAAATTATTATGGATATCTATAATTAATTATAGTGACCCTGATTTTTCTTACATTGCTATTAAATCATTTTAAAGATAAACAATATAATAGTGTTACAAAACCAGGATTCAAATGTTTAGTGTCTTGGGAAAATTATGACTATTCATAACTTTTACATAATAAAACATAAAAATGTTTAATTTCTTCTTATCTAGATTCTTAGTGGACTTTTCATTCTCCTTATTATAAGTAATCACCTGAGGATATACATCAAAGAAAGGGGTGATCTAAAATCCCAGTAAGAGGATAGATAAGAACATGAATAAATATAGCATGGGGTGATCATAATCATCATCATCATAACATAAGAATAGTATCACCATCATAATCATGATAGGAATAATTAGATAAAGTCATGGAATGTGGAAATGTATAAAAATGAAACATCATGTGTTAGTGGTCAAATACCACACATAGTTGTGAACAAAGTTAACATCATGTTCACGCATAACATATATACATAATCATAACATCATCATTGTGAACAAATCTAGCATGTTCACGCATATTTAACCTTATCTCATGAGATACATCACATTACTCAATGCATTGGAGCACTTTATAATTATAAACACACCCGTCACATCATAACATTTACATAATCATGCATGCCACATAGAACATATATTATTCTTAAACATAAAATAACTCATGGAAAGGAAATGGGCTTCATGAGAATTTCATAAAGCATAAATTCATAAATAAACCTTATGTTTCCCAAAATAAAAAGGTAATAATGTACCTATTATAATAATCATCAATCTTGAGTGAAGAAGAAACAATCTCAAGAGAAGTAAAACATGTGTTTTTAAAAAGAATAGTTCTTTTGGAAAAATCTTTGCATTTTTCATAAAATTATATTGGAAGCTTGTATGTCATAGAAATGAAAAGGTAAGAAAAATGAAATTATATTTGAGGAATATTGAAAGAACATTCATACTGAAGTTTGGAATGAAAGAGTAATAACCCAAATAAGGGAAATTGGGTTTGAGAATCCCTTTATCTTATGTCTGAATGCTTTCTTCTCTTTAATATCATGGATAATCAATTTAGATTAATTAATTAATAAATAAAGAACCTATTATACATGTATTTAATTCATTTTAATTTTATTAAGTTCTTTTATGGTCATTTTGATGAGTTATAGTGTTCAATTTTATCATTCAGGAGTGTTCGTTTTCTTGGTTTCCATGATCAGTTTGCTTGTATACATGTATGAAAGTTCATGTACAATGAGAATGATTATCCATAATTGAAATTATATGTTATTAATGAAAATACAGAAGTTTAATTGGTCTTATATATCATTTGTTTATATGGTATGAGGATGATTTATTAGATATAACATCAATGAAAGTGATTTAACTTATTTGGCGGTTTTTGCGACAATTATGATCTTATATCATTTTATTAACATTGCGATTATATATTGGTTATAGAACATTATATAAATTATAATATGTATAAAAAATATTATTTAACCATAATAATTGGTTTATGATCAGTCTTGAAGGTAGTAGTGAAAAATGAAAACACATCATCCATAGTGGCGGTAAATCGATACACCACAGATGATAATTTCATTTTTAGAATAAAAGGAAAAGAGAAGAGATTTGAAGATGAATTATTTCATTAACATAATAAAATTCTAGTGTATAAAAGATATTGGAGTTATCATTACACTTGGATAAGGGGAGTTTAGGAGAGAATGAGAAAAGTAAAGAAAATGAAAGAGGGTTTTAACTCCTAAATTATACTCTTTTAAAACCCCCTTAGGGAAAAAGGTTTGGTCTTTTTATAAGACCAAATACTCCTATACATGGAGGGGAGGATTTAAAAGATTGTTGGTCATAACTTGTACAAGATTCAAGGTTTGTAATGTGTGAGGAGAAGAGGTAGCGATGAGTGGTATTTATAGGGGAGGAGAGAGGTGTTTTCTCGTTATTTTATTCATTGGTTTATTATTTTGACTCGAGACTGTTAATAGGTTACACCTTATCACTAAATATATTAAAAAAGTGAAGGAGAATTCAAGATTTTGGGCTTACATCAGTCATATATAATCTATGACTCAATAATTCATGAATTTTTTAAATACCATAAATTATCATGTTTCACTATTCACCAAAAATTCAACTATTTTAAAAAAATCCCAAAAATTCACCCTAATCATTTTTAGATGCGTAGAATTAAAAAATGAACTTCATTTTATAAAAATAATTTTCTAAATATGGAATTTTAATTTTTAATTAAAATCATCATTTACTTAGAAAATACCGATTTGAAAATTATAACTGATTTTATAATATTTTGAAAAATTAATTAAGGTCTCATAAAATTATCTTATAATAATAAGACAACAAAATACTAATTTATGAATACATTTTATGAAAATGTACTTTTTCTTCAATCATTATGCTAATTATAAAATTGTAAATAAACATTTATATTTTATAAAAATGCCAACGCCTAATTAATAATTTTTAAAACATTTATTTACTTATACTATGATATAATTATATCATATTATCATTTATAGGATACCAAAATTTTATTTATACTTTCATAGATGAGGTCACTATTCCATTGGTATAAGTTCATTAACTTCTATAAATACTTCTTATTTTATTCATTCTTTATTTATAAAGTCTGTATCATGTCCTTAATGTGATTTTATGTAATTTATACTACATGACATAATTATAAGAAGAGAGTTTACATTGATAAATTTTTGAGTCGTTAATGGCAACAATTTTCCTTCCCCATAAGTTATAATCTTCAATTAGACCATTCATTATTACTCATGGTCTTCCTCCCATGTCCCAAAGACATAATTAAATAATAATATTAATTGATATCTTGAAGACACGGTTAAATGATATAATTAGGGAGAGTTGAGAACCCTGCTCTTTTTTCTCTTCATCGGGTTTTTTCTCGCTGAGTTTTTCTGATAAGGTTTTTAATGAGGCAACATGACATGAAATTCAATTACTTTGGCATCACTTATTTTTCCCGCAAGTTTTTTTAAAGTGCAGATTATATGGTATTCCATGAAATTATGACATCCAGGGGGTGTTATAAAACATTATTTAATGGATTTCAAAATTATAATAATATGGTCATAACTCCTCACTACCCAATGTAACCCTTCATGTGCCCAACTTTTTATATGTCAACTTTTGGTATTCTTTGTACACAATAAATACATGGAAATGTTAATGAAAGATGAATTTTTTTTGGCTCTACACCGTGTTCTCTTCTCTACTCATTATCTATCTTATATTTGTATTTCTATTTGTCGTCTTCATCGCCATACGCAAATTCGACGCTTTTTTTCTTCAACAATGTGCTTCGCCTACAATCGGTCTTACATTTCCAATTTCAAAAAATTTCACAGTTTTAATTGACGTTCTATGGATTTCACAACATTTGTATAAATATAAAAAACAAATGAACACACACAACCATATAATTTAAACCATTATATATATATATACTAGTACTCACCTGTGCTATTGCACGACATATTCAATTACTAGTTTTTCTTTCAATAAGAGATTAATTAATATTTAAAAAAATGAGAAAAATAGTAATATGAATAAATTATAATTAGAAAGTAATGGTGTGTGATAATGAAATAATAGTGCATAGAATATGAAGGAACCATTCAAACAATTGACAAAGAATAATGATAGTAAAATTATATGAAGTTTTAAATTTTGAAGAAGAAGATTTGAATTCATTTTCAATTTTGAACATAATAACTATAATGTGGGCCCTTAAATAAAAAGTGAAAGTTAAATCAAAGATAAGACATTGATTGTGATAATAAAAATGGAAAATGTGAAATTATTTGAAATACTAATATATTGAATGAGTGGGTTGTTCGGGAAACCTAGATAAATATTAATAGATATAATGAAAATTAATACCTTCATGATCCAATATTGTTTTTGTGAATGTTATTTCACTATACAAATCTAAATATTCATGATCTATGTATCACCCTCCAGATCTGTCACTACACAAACAAATGATTTTGAAAATTATTATTTCACTATACAAATCTCAATCTTCATGATCCAAGTATCACCCTCCAGATCTGTCACTGCACAAACAAATTATTTTGTAAATTATTAATGGACAGAAATGTAATACATTACTATAAATATGGCTTTTATCAGTGCTAGAAATGGCCTTTAACAGCGCTAGAAAAGCGTCGTTAATGCCAGCAAAGATAAAGGGGGGTCCCCTTTATCAGCGCTCCAAAAAGCGCCGATAAAGACCCCTTTTATCAGCACTGATAAAAGACTCCTTTATTAGCGCTTTCTTTATCAGCGGTTTTGTTTTAGCGCTGATAAAGGACCCCTTTTATCAGCGCTTTTTTAAAAGTGCTGATAAAAGTTAAAAAAAAAATTAAAAAAAATTAAAAAAAATAAAAAAATTAAAAAAAATTAAAAAAATTAAAAAAAATTAAAAAAATACTGTCAATCGGGGGGACTTTTATAGCGCTTGAGCCCCCCCTTTTACAGTGCTTTCCACCCCCCTACAGCGCCCCACGCACCCCCTCCACCATTTATCAACGCTTGCTCCCATATTCCCCCATGCGTGCGCGCCCCTACCTCCACCAAGATTTGAACTCGAGACCCCTCTTGCTGGCCTAAGCCCTTACCACTCCTCTATTTTGATTTGTTTTCCATTTCATGATATATATATATATATAGTTATATTTATTCGTATAATAATATATATTTATATTAATATATATATAGTTATATTAATATATATATATATAGTTATATTAATATATATCTCTATTTATATATATATATATAGTTATATTTATTCGTATAGTAATATATATATATATATAGTTATATTAATATATATCTCTATTTATATATATATATATATTTAGTTATATTTATTTGGATAGTAATATATATTTATATTAATATATATACATATAGTTATATTAATATATATATATATAGTTATATTAATATATATATTTATAGTGATATTAATATATATATTTATAGTGATATTAATATATATATTTATAGTAATATTAATATATATATGTAGTTATATTAATATATATATAGTTAGATTAATATATATATATATAGTTAGATTAATATATAGGTATATAAATATTCATATATTTGTATTTTAAATAAAATGAATATTAATTATTATTTAGATAAAGCTAATATATTCTATATGTAAATATATTTTATTATTTATATTTATATAATTAAATTTTTATGTGTGAATATATAAAAAATATGTATATATTATTATATATTTGATTATAAATAGCAGTTAATTATAAGAAATGATAAAATTTCAAAAACATAATATCAATATGAATGTAATACCTTATAATAAATTCAGTCTCCACTAAAAAAAGTCAATAATACCCCCTTAAATGAGGCTGAAAATCCACAAAATATTAAAAAATTAGGGTACCCCGACTAAAAACTCAGTTTTGAAGGCCTTATGGACCTTTATTGGCCTTAAAAAAACCTTGATTGGGGTGTCCTTAGTTATATCAATGTAGAGCTCGTCGTAGGCTTTGATTTGATATGTGGTGGAGCTCAAACGGACACCCGGATCAAAAGTTACGGTCGTTTGAAGTTCGAGTTGCGTTTTCAACATATTTTGGATCTTTTTTTTATTTTTTTTATTTTTTTTTAGTCTTCAAATTGTTATTAAATGACTATTACTCCATAATAATTAGCAAATTGTTAATTAAAAATATTTTTTAAATTTTTTTATTAGCCATTTTCACTAAATATCTTATATATTAAGTATATTAAGTGTAAATGTATATTTATACTTATCTAAAATATATTTAAAAATTATATATTATATTTATATCAATATAACTATATTTATATATTTATATATTAATATATTATTTTTAATTTTTTTTGAAGTCGACCCTTTATCAGCGCTACTAAAAAAACGCTGATAAGCGCTAAAAAAAGTGGTGATAAAGGGGGGTACCTTTATCAGCGCTGATAAAGGGGTGCTTTTATCAGTGCTTTTTTTAGTGCTGATAAAGAGACCTTTTATCAGCGCTTTTTTTAGCGCTAATAAAGGTACCCCCTTTATCAGTGCTTTTTCATTAGTGCTGATAAAGGTAGGCACTGGGAAAAACTGTTTTTGTGGTAGTGATAACTGATTCTGAATGCTTTTTGACTTGTGATTATATGTAATAAATTGACAATTTTTAATGATAAAAAAATATTGTAGAGCATGTAAACATGATATATCATTAAAACCATAATTTTATAGTTCTGATTACTGTGTTTAAAAATATATAGTAGTTATTTACTATATACATTTGTAAATATGTGTCATGTATACAGTACTGTATATTGTTGAAGTTTATGGAACTTTAAATATTTTGAACATTTGTATACATGAGTGTAGTGAATTTTTAGACAATTTATGGCACCACACAATGTTCATGTATGTTTAAAAAAGGGGCATTGTTGAAGATTATGTATACAGGAGTGTAATCTCACCAGTGTTGCTATCAAATATTTCTGCTACATTATACTTACAGGTCCACATTTCCCTTGGAAGCATAATACATGTTGATCTTCATCCAAGCTACTCAGGGAGTTTCCAAGAATAGAAGATAAATCCATTATAATTCAAAAACAATGATATATGAGTGCATGCTGATAATATATAGTGTAAAAACAGTGCATATATAATATGAGAAGCAACAGTGCATAATGGATAGGGGCTTACCAGTTCACCTTCATTATTGTGGTTTCCCACTTCTATCCATCCATGTATTTGAGAATAGATTTAGTTGACAAAGTTACATGAAGAAATATATATTTATCAGTAAATCAAATCAACCATTTACACATAATTTTCACACATAATAAGATCTTCAGCCTTCATGCAAGAGGTAACTTACCATTGCCTAGAATAAGGAAATAATGATGAAGATGAGAGGGTTGTTACCTTATGATTCAATGCTACAGAACCATCCTTCTAGATAAATTAATATAAGAATAGTAACTGAGAATATTTCCATCTTATTTTCTAATAAAATCAAAGAATAATATATTGGAATATGTAAGCAGTAAAATCACTGGAAACAAATAAGAGAATGCAACCACCGAAGTAATGGAATAAATTCTATAAGACATATTAATCCAAGAAGCGAAATTAATCTGTAAGCATGTATGTTTTATGGAATCGACAAGCATATTTTTTCTGAATTAAATATCTGTACATTTTTTTATAACTGGATGTATATAGATTCAATGAAAAGGGGGGATAGATTATTCCACAACACATACAATTAGGGTTTATAAAAATCAAAGAAACACACCAATGACCTAGCTGAGAAACTGAAGCAAGAGAAAGAGGAAAGGAGTTTGTGCTTGGGATTGATCCAATGACAACCTGGATATTGGCCTCAACCAAGTGGATAGGGGCTTACCCATTCACCTTCCTCATCTTGGTTTCTTACTTCCATATGTACATGTATTTGAGAAAAGCTTTAGTTGACACAAAAACATGCAGAAATATATATTCATCATCATATCAAATCAACCAAATACTCAACATTTTCACACATAATAAGAAATGAATCCTACATGGAAGAGGAAACTTTCCATTACCTAGTAAAAGGATATTTTGTTAAAGATGAGGGGAGAGGTGTTACCTTATGATTCAATGCTACATACCCATCCTTCTAGATAAATTAATATAAGAACATTAACTGAGAATAATTCCATCTTATGTTCTTATAAAATCAAAGAATAATATATTGGAATATGTATGTAGTTAAATCATTGGAAACAAATAAGACAAGGCAACCTCATAAGTAATGGAATAAATTTAATAGGGCATTAATCCAAGAATAAAAAGTAATATGTAAGAATGTTTGTTTTATGGAATCAACAAGCATATGTTTTATAGAATCAAATAGTACATCATTTGGTTATAGATGAATGAATAGAAGTTCAATGAAGAGTGGAGGGGGAATAAAATCATCCAAGAAAAAGTAAGAGTTCCAACATGGGCAATTATGGTTCATGAAAACCAATGAAACATGTCAAATAAATAATTACAATATTTGACAGTGAGGAATCATTCCATAAATCGATACAAATTCCACATTATAGTGGGCCCAATTTCATACCAACTGAAGCACACACCATCGAACTTGCTGAGTAATTGAAGAAGGGGAAATAAGTTGAAAGGCGATCCTGCCTAAGATTGACCCAGGGACAACCTGGATATCGGCCTCAACCATCTCGATAGTTGCTTACCTATAATGACCCAGCCTTAGTACAATACATATTCTTGAATTAAATGAATAATTCACATTGAGGATCTTTTTAGGTTTAGAGTTTTAGATAATTAGGACATAACTATTACATCTCACAAGATTACAAAGTAGACACTTCTACTCAGTTTCCATCATAAAATAAAAACATCTAAAAAAGAAACATGTCTAGTTCCAAGTTTTAGATATCTTGTCTTTCCTTGATCCCATCCTTGACCCTATTCATCTTTAAGTCCTGTGGAAAACATTTCAAAAACTTGGGATGAGCATAAAAAGTTCAGTAAGGGATATAAAAATATGGAAAGAAAACATTAGTCCATGTATACATAAGAATCAATGAAATCATACTTTAATATTAAAACATAAGCACTTTAACATACCTCATTAAATCATAATATTTATGAATAACTCATAGAAATCATAAGATGTAAAGGTAACTTGAGGCATTTATAACATTCTTACGTAAGGAGTAACCATCATGGTTACGTTTGGAATACCCATCACAGTATATTACCTAAATCTCTTTGGAGAAACCTTAGATTTTAACTCCTTCGCATTACCCAATGCATTGGAGAGCTATATCGGGCTCACCCGCCCTTAGTTTATCACGGAACCACCCGATTTCATAAACATTGCCCAAGAACCATAACATAATCATAACACTTAAAACATGCATAAAAGAAGCATAAAATTTCCACATTTCAATCACAAGAGATCACATCGTGATATTATCATAAATAAAAACATCTAATAAAATCATTAAAACTCTATGAGAGAAAAATCCCTTTATACTTTGAAAATATTAAAAGAAGACATTTAAAAGAGATTTTAGAATCAAAGTGTCCCATACCACTTCGAAACTTTTGAAAGGGTTTTAAAAAATTCATATCCCTATAAATAAATCCTTAAAACCATTTTTAAAACATGGACATGGATGATAAATTTTTAAAAGAATAAATCTTTAAAACCATTTAAAACAATGTTTTAATAATATTCCTTTTCCATTTTGAACATTTAAATTATAAGCCACAAGAAAGTATAACATTTTCAAAACATTTAAATGACTTTAGTATATACATAATATGGATATGAAATGTCAAAGGGGCTGTATATACACTTTATAAAAGAATAAAAGTGCATATCATTAAGAAATGTCTCAATGAGAAGAAATTGAGATGTAATCCCAATCAAGGATCATGTCATTAGAGCAAGGATAAATAAATGACATAATTATGTGTGACAAATATAAATACACCAAATATAAGTGGATACTCAGTGTAAAACAATCATATGTCATCCACACATATTCATAGCAAGTCATAATCAAGAAGTAGAGGTTTAACCCAAAGAATTGAAATTGGGTTAAGAAGTTCCCTTACAAAAATTTGACAGCATAACGACGTCACTTTAAAATTCAGAAAATGAGTTGATGAGAGAGAAAATGGTATCTCATCACTTGGACATAAAATTTACATCAATAAGGATATAGAAGAACATATCCCAACATAATAAGATGTAAATTAAAAGGCATAACAAAATAAGTCCTTTTAAAAGAGGAGGGTGAAAGGTTCCCTTACCGATTTGGGTAACTTTCGAAACGTTCACCCCATGAAAGAAGGACCGTACAACGTTGATGTAAATAACCATAAAAGAAATTATATTACACAAATAGTAGAATAATGGGTAGTATATACACCAATCAAAGTAAATAGTGGCAAATGTTGCATAAATCTCACGGGAATAAAAGTGAGATGAAAAATCCCTTACGAAAACTCGACAGCCTAACGACGCCACTTAAAACTTCCAAAAAAATTGATTGATGAAATCAAATAGGGTATTTTATCATATGAACATAGAAATTACAGTAATAGGAATATAAATAACATCCCCCAACATAATAAAGATGATATTAAAATAAGTGACATAAATGAGAGTACTTAAAAAGAAAGAGAGAGGTTGGATCCCTTACAAAAATTCGGCAGCCTAATGGCGCCACTTAAAATTTATTAAAATGAATTGATGAGAGAAAGAGGGGTTATATTATCATATGAAAATAAAAATTACATTAATAGGAATATAGAAGAAAATCCCCAAACATAATAAATAGTATCTTAAAAGAAGTGACATAAAAGAGAGTACTTAAAAAGAAAGAGATAGGTAGGATCTCTTACCTCAAGTCCGACTTGTCTTGTTAGTTTCTTCATATTCCTGAATAATAAACTTTGGTCAATTTATAATTGCTTAATGAACTCATTTAAAGTTTATTATTCAATTCATATCACATATTATAATGTTATAATAATTAGTTAATTATGCAAGTTCATATCAGATGTTTTTGTCGATGTTTGGTACATGAGTCAAAAATGAACTTGTTTGAAAAGAATTGTCCATGTAGTTATAATTAAACCATATCCAGAATAGTATTAATGATTTAAATATCATATATATCCATTATATATTCATTTTATACTATTTCATAGCATTTGGAGATAAAAAAGGAAATGAACCGTTCATGGAGACAGTTGGTCGTACGTACGCATGAACGCTACTTTCATTTCTTTGTCCCATTAATAGAATTAAAACTAAATGATATATATATATATATTATAATTTCAGTATAATATATATGTTATATAGGTCACATATGTTCATTAATTTCATTCTTTATAAATTCCATGTATTGCATTAACGAGTCACATCACTTGAGGGGGCGGTAGTCCACACTTCCTCGTATGAAATTATCGCATTTGCACAACATGCAAGGCATAAAGATATGTTTTAAACATAAAATACAGAAGCATATAGAAAACATAAATACCATATATATAATATATAAAATATATTGACATCATAATGTCCACCATGAAAGGTGTTAAGAGAAGATTGAACAATCATTGTTTCGTGAGGCAGTAATTCGCCATCCACAGAAACAGTATTTTCTTTAACCATTAGACGAAGGTGTGTGTAAGTTTAGCTAGAATAATTCTCATAAAAACATCCTATTATATTTAAGATACTGGTTTTTTTACAAAATAAAGGAATAAAAATATTTTAGGGGGTTGTAGAATCAAAATAAAACAAAAGAACACAAGTGAAGACATTACCTTTAAATCGGACAACTCCTCTTGGTTTGAACCAAAAGGGTTTCTTGAAGAGATTTCTGCCTAAGGTAAGGATTATAGGATGAATATAGGGATGTTTAGAGATAAAATTAGCAAATATTGGCTGATCCAATGACTTGAGAGGTGTGGGTAAGGAGGGTAGAGGTGGGAGCCTTTTATAAGAGGGAGGAGGGGCACTCTTGGAAAGTCAAGAAATGTTACTTTATTTTAAAATGATTTTCGGATTTTAAAGGTCCCAAATTAATATATTTAGAGTATAAGGTGATAAGGGTTTGAAATATACTCATCCAATAGGTTTTTGACAAGTTTAAGTCTTATATTTTACATTATCTTTTCATTTTATTTAAATCGTTCATTAATGAGGTAATTGATGCATCATCATGGTGTCATAAATAAATTAATTTATTTAATGTATAAAAATTATAAAAAAAATATCATGATGTAGGAAATCTTTTCACCTTTATAATGAATATTTATAGTCAAGAATATGACTTATATAACCCCATTTAAAAATTGTTTTAGTAAAATAATACATGTTTGTGACATTTTTATTTTAACTTTAAATAAAAAGTTATTAATGTCATTTTCCTACCAAAGTGGCTTCATGGGGTCCCCAAGTTGACCCATGGATTTTATTGGTCGGCCATGACTCATACAATAAGGTTAGGACATGTGTCAAGGTTATTTCATATTATTATAACATTATATTTACCTTAAATTACACTAATTACCTTTAAACGCGATTAATAAAACTTAAAAGTTACTATTCACCAAAAATTTATTTTAATCCCATTGAACCAAATTTTAAATCCTAATGATAATAATGTATATTGGATTTTTGAAATTAAAATCATAGAAGTGGTAAAGTTTTATTTAAACGAAAAATCAGTTTTTTAACTACCACTTAGTGGTTTCACTGTTCATCAAAAATTGAAGTTTTTCAGAAAAATACCAAAAATTCACCCTAAGCTATATTTGATATTCAGAATTCAAAAATTATGTATATTTTACAAAATTAAAAACATATAAGTTGAATTAATTAATTTAATAATTAATTTCCGCTGTCAAAACAAATAGTGTGTTTTTAAGAAACAATATCTATTAAAAGATTGACACTAGTTTAAGTCCAATTTCGAAGTGAAATTAATTCCAATGACCACCATTGAATTAAATGGTAAAAATATATTCTAATTTAACTTTAAAACAAATTCAAAATATGGTCTAATCATATAAATAAATTATATTAAAAAGAGATTTTGAATTAAAATACAACATTTTTCACTTATTCATTAAAAATGGACTTTACCAAAAAAATAACAAAAACCTACACAAAGTAAATTTTGATATCCCGATTCTAAAGAAGGATTTTATTTGGTCCAATATAACATATAAAATTTTCAACAAGTGGATTTAAAAAAGGGTTCTCCATCAAAAGGCGGTTAATCGACCTTTTAAAGAATATTAGAATATTTATGCTTAAAATTGGATTCATTCGCATTTTAAGCATCTAACATTTATTGGATAAAAGTAAAAATATTTGACGAACATATATAATCATTTTTTAGTTAGTTATGTTCATTCCCGCCATTACAACGGCTAGGCGTTAACTACCATTTAAAATAATATTATTTTATTATTAGAGTGGAGCGTAAGATTTCCAAGAAACTCATTGTTGCGTATTGGGTACGTCATCGAGCATAACGTTCCCTTTAAATTAATATTAACATTTTATTCACAAATATGGATAAATATAAAAATTTCATGTTCTTTATTTACCTGTGGTGTTACATCCTTCCCCCTTTTTGGGAATTGCGTCCTCATAATTTTAAAATTGGGCTCAGAAACTTAATTGAAAGTCCCACATCGGAACAAGAGTTGGTAAAACTATCACTTTAAAATAAAGAAAGCGAAGTACAAAGGTCACACGAGTTAACCCATACTAGGATTCTATGAAAACATGGATATGGAATAAAAAAACAAAGGGTCATGTTCTGATGGAGAGTGATAGAAAACATGTTTAGAAGAAAGTTAACGACCATAAAATCACAAACTTGTTATGGGTTAAATGATATTTGATTCCCCAATAGGAAAAGTTAACAGACAACATTTTTGTTTTAAATTACTTTTCATTGATGAATTTATTTATGTGCTTAACTAAAACATAAGGAAACATACTTACTTGTCAAGTTGACTTTCAACTTTTGCTAGATTTCTTACACAAACTCATATTTTCTCCAAAAGACGAGTATTTAGGATAACTTGTTCACATTAAGAGCACTATAATCAACTTCTAGAGAATCACCTAATTTACAAAAAAGAACTATATACTTCCCATGTATTTAGACCAGAACCAAAACCAAAACCAAAAATGTTAGTTCAAGATCAGATAATACCCAAAAAGGATAACCCTTTATAAAAAAAATCTATTCTTAATCTCCAAAATTTGTCAAACAATACTCAAAGTTCAACAAAGACCATTCAATAAACATCTATCCATAAAATTCTTCAAAGTAATCAAAACTAATATTGAAACCCAAATCTATGAAGGATTTAATCACATAGTCTTCCAAGATAAACCTTAACATTTATCTCCAATCATCAGTTACTCTTAAAGTCTCACACTGAAAAGTAATTAACCTAATCACATATCCTCCATGATAGGTTAATAATTTCCATATATAACCCAAAATCAACTTATTCTAGATTCATAAGATCATATAACTAAAAATAATTAATCAAAATAATCAGGGACTTCACATAGTCCATTGGTAGATGATAAATACCAGTCGCACTTTGGTTGTGGGTTCGATTCTCACAGCTTCATCCGACGCGACGAGTTGTCACACGGTCTGCATGTTGTCCCTTTTTCCAAAACTATATAATTCTTAAAACATTACCCAAAAAGAGATAAAATCTTCAAAAATAACCAAAACATATTTTAACCTCAATTTTACCTCATGCCTTTCATCTTTCATCATATAGTAACCCATAATTACCTCAAAAGTAAGGATCATATAAACCCTATTTATTACCTTTATAATTATTACCTGAACTTTTACATCGAGTTGGTTCTCTCATACATGATTCATTATAAAACTTACCAAGGTTAAAGTGGTCGGTCGTGACTTCGGATAGTTGGTTTAGAATAACCACGAGATTTCTCATTGAATCCCCCATTTCATCCAATCTCTTAATCAGAGAACCACCATAGTTTCCTCCAAACCCATTGTCACTTTGGTTCCTGCTAGATCCATCCATTTACTAAAACCAAAAAAGGTCAGTGTGAGTATATCAACAAAATCATCATGTACTAAAGAGGAAGATAAACACTAAGATATAATTATCCAAGTTATCTCAACCTCATTCCAACTTTCATAAATAACAATGACTCTATCTAATATAATAACCATTGTGGTTATACACAACCTGTCACTTATGCTTAAACAACACTCTAACCTCTAAAGTTATCTAAACCGACCTTTGATACCAACTATAAGGACCCGGCCTTAGTACAATACATATTCTTGAATTAAATGAATAATTCACATTGAGGATCTTTTCAGGTTTAGAGTTTTAGAGAATTAGGACATAACTATTATATCTCACAAGATTACAAAGTAGACACTTCTACTTAGTTTCCATCATAAAATAAAAACATCTAAAAAAGAAACATGTCTAGTTCCAAGTTTTATATATCCTGTCTTTCCTTGATCCCATCCTTGACCCTATTCATCTTTAAGTCCTGTGGAAAACATTTAAAAAACTTGGGATGAGCATAAAAAGCTCAGTAAGGGATATAAAAATATGGAAAGAAAACATTAGTCCATGTATACATAAGAATCAATGAAATCATACTTTAATCTTAAAACATAAGCACTTTAACATACCTCATTAAATCATAAGATTTATGAATAACTCATATAAATCATAAGACTTAAAGGTAACTTGAGGCATTCATAACATTCTTACGTAGGGAGTAACCCTCATGGTTACGTTTGGAATACACATCACAGTATATTACCTAAATCTCTTCGGAGAAACCTTAGATTTTAACTCCTTCGCGTTACCCAATGTATTGGAGAGCTATATCGGGCTCACCCGCCCTTAGTTTATCACGGAACCACCCGATTTCATAAACATTTCCCAAGAACCATAACATAATCATAACACTTAAAACATGCATAAAAGAAACATAAAATTTCCACATTCCAATCACAAGAGATCACATCATGATATTATCATAAATAAAAACATCTAATAAAATCATTAAAACTCTATGAGAGAAAAATCCCTTTATACTTTGAAAATATTAAAAGAAGACATTTAAAAGAGATTTTAGAATCAAAGTGTCCCATACCACTTTGAAACTTTTGAAAGGGTTTTAAAACATTCATGTCCCTATAAATAAATCATTAAAACCATTTTTAAAACATGGACATGGATGATAAATTTTTAAAAGAATAAATCTTTAAAACCATTTAAAACAATGTTTTAATAAAAGAGTCCTTTTCCATTTTGAACATTTAAATTATAATCCACAAGAAAGTAGACCATTTTTAAAACATTTAAATGACTTTAGTATATACATAATATGGAGATGGAATGTCAGAGGGGCTGTATATACACTTTATAAAAGAATAAAAGTGTATATCATTAAGAAATGTCTTAATGAGAAGAAATTGAGATGTAATCCCAATCAAGGATCATGACATTAGAGAAAGGATAAAGAAATGACATAATTATGTGTGATAAATATAAATACACCAAATATAAGTGGATACTCAGTGTAAAACAATCATATGTCATCCACACATATTAATAGCACGACATAATCAATAAGTAGAGGTTTAACCCAAAGAATTGAAATTGGGTTAAGAAGTTCCCTTACAAAAATTTGACAGCATAACGACATCACTTTAAAATTCAGAAAATGAGTTGATGAGAGAGAAAATGGTATCTCATCACTTGGACATAAAATTTAAATAAATAAGGATATATAAGAACATATCCCAACATAATAAGATGTAAATTAAAAGGCATAACAAAAGAAGTCCTTTAAAAAGAAGAGGGTGAAAGGTTCCCTTACTGATTTGAGTAACTTTCGAAACGTTCACCCCATGAAAGAAGGACCGTACAATGTTGATGTAAATACCCATAAAAGAAATTATATTACACCAATAGTAGAATAATGGGCAGTACATACACCACTCAAAGGAAATAGTGGCAAATGTTTCATAAATCTCACGGGAATAAAAGTGAGATGAAAAATCCCTTACGAAAACTCGACAGCCTAACGACACCACTTAAAACTTCCAAAAAAATGGATTGAGGAAATCAAATAGGGTATATTATCATATGAACATAGAAAGTACAGTAATAGGAATATAAAATAACATCCCCCAACATAAGAAAGATGAGCTTAAAATAAGTGACATAAATGAGAGTACTTAAAAAGAAAGAGAGAGGTTGGATCCCTTACAAAAGTTAAGCAGCCTAACGACGCCACTTAAAAATTATTAAAATGAATTGATGAGAGAAAGAGGGGGTATCTCATAATATGAACATAAAAATTACAGTAATATTAATATAGAAGAAAATCCTCAGACATAAGAAAGATAAGATTAAAAGAAGTGACATAAAAGAGAGTACTTAAAAAGAAAGAGATAGGTAGGATCCCTTACCTCAAGTCCGACTTGTCTTGTTCGTTTCTTTATATTCCTGAATAATAAAATTTGGTCAATTTATAATTTCTTAAGGACCTCATTTAAAGTTTATTATTCAATTCATATCACATATTATAATTTTATCATAATTATTTAATTATGCAAGTTCATATCAGATGTTTTTGTTGATGTTTGGTACATGAGTCAAAAATGAACTTGTTTGAAAAGAATTGTCCATGTAGTTATAATTACACCATCTCCAGAATAGTATTAATGATTTAAATATCATATATATCCAGTATATATTCATTTTATACTATTCCATAACATTTGGAGATAAAAAAGGAAATGCATCGTTCATGGAGACGGTAGGTCGTACGTACGCATGCACGCTACTTTCATTTCTTTGTCCCATTAATTGAATTAAAACTAAATGAGATATATATATATATATATTATAATTCCAGTATAATATATATGTTATATAGGTCATATATGTTCATTAATTTCATTCTTTATACATTCCATGTATTGCATTAACGAGTCACATCACTTGAGGGGGCAGTAGTCCACGCTTCCTTGTATGAAATTATCGCATTTGCAAAACATGAAAAGAATAAAGGTATGTTTTAAATATAAAATACAGAAGAATATATAAAACATAAATACCATATATATCATATATAAAATACAGTGACATCATAATGGTCACCATGAAAGGTGTTAAGAGAAGATTGAATAATCATCGTTTCGTGAGGCAGTAATTCGTCATCCATGAAAACAATATTTTCTTTAACCATTAGACGAAGGTGTGTGTAAGTGTAGCTCGAATACTTCTCATAAAAACATCCTAGTATATTTAAGATACTGTTTTTGTTATAAAATAAAGGAATAAAAAAAGTTTAGGGGGTTGGATAAGCAAAATAAAACAAAAGAACACAAGTGAAGACATTACCTTTAAATCGGGTAACTCCTCTTGGTTTGAACCAAAAGAGTTTCTTGAAGAGCTTTATGCCTAAGTTAAGGCTTCTAGGATGAAGAGAGGGATGTTTAGAGATAAAATGAGCAGATTTTGGCTGAGCCAATGGCTTGAGAGGTGTGGGTAAGGAGGGTAGAGGTGGGGGCCTTTTATAAGAGGGAGGAGGGGCACTCTTGGAAAGTCAAGAAATGTTACTTTATTTTAAAATGAGTTTCAGATTTTAAAGGTCCCACATTGATATATTTAGAGTATAAGGTGATAAGGGTTCGAAATATACTCATAAAATAGGTTTTTGACAAGTGTAAGTCTTAGATTTTACATTATCTTTTCATTTTATTTAAATCGTTCATTAATGAGGTAATTGATGCATCATCATGGTGTCATAAATAAATTAATTTATTTAATGTCTAAAAATTATAAAAAAATATCATGATGTAGGAAATATTTTTAGCTTTTTAATGAATATTTATAGTCAAAAATATGACTTTTATAACCCCATGTAAAAATTGTTTTAGTAAAATAATACATGTTTGTGATATTTTTATTTTAACTTTAAATAAAAAGTTATTAATGTCATTTTACTACCAAAGTGGCTCTATTGGGTCCCCAAGTTGACCCATGGATTGTATTGTTTGGCCAAGACTCATCCAATAAGGGTAGGACATGTTTCAAGATCATTTCATATTATTATAATATTATCTTTACCTTAAATTACACTAATTACCTTTAATCGTGATTAATAAAACTTAAAAGTTACCATTTACCAAAAATTTATTTTAATACCATTGAACCACATTTTACATCCTAATGACAAACATTTATGTCGGATTTTTGAAATTTAAATCACAAAAGTGGTAAAGTTTCATTTAAATGAAAAATCAGTTTTTTAACTACCACTTAGTGGTTTCACTATTCATCAAAAATTGAAGTTTTTCAGAAAAATACCAAAATTTCACCCTAAGCTATATTTGATATTACAAATTCAAAAATTATGTCTATTTTAAAAAATTCAAAACATATAAGTTGGATTAATTAATTTAATAATTAATTCCCGTTGTCAAAATAAATAGCGTGTTTTTAATAAACAATATCTATTAAAAAATTGACACTAGTTTAAGTCCAATTTCAAAGTGAAATTAATTCCAATGACCACCATTGGATTAAATGGTAAAAATATATTCTAATTTCACTTTAAAACCAATTCAAAAGATGATCTAATCATATAAATAAATTAGATTAAAAAGAGGTTTTGAATTAAAATACAACATTTTTCACTTATTCATTAAAAATGGACTTTACCAACAAAAATAACAAAAACCTACACAAAATAAATTTTGATATCCCGATTATAAAGAAGGATTTTATTTGGTCCAATATAACATATAAAATTGTCAACAAGTGGATTTAAAAAGGGTTCCCCATCAAAAGGCGGTTAATCGACCTTTTAAAGAATATTAGAGTATTTACGCTTAAAATTGGATTCATTCACATTTTAAGCCTCTAACATTTATTGGATAAAAGTAAAAATATTTGACAAACATATATAATCATTTTGTAGTTAGTTTTGTTCATTCTCGCCATTACAACGGCTAGGCGTTAACTACCATTTAAAATAATATTATTTTATTATTAGAGTGCAACGTAAGATTTCCAAGAAACTCACTGTTGCGTATTGGGTACGCCATCGAGCATAGAATTCCCTTTAAATTAATATTAACATTTTATTCACAAATATGGATAAATATAAAATTTTCATATTCTTTATTTACCTAGGGTGTTACATTACCAGTTCACCTTCTCCAACAGGTTTCTTACTTCCATCCAACTGTGTATTTGAGAGAATCTATAGTTGACATAGTTACATGATGAAATACATATTTATCAGTAAATAAAGTCAACAATTAACTCAACATTTGCACACATGTTTCAAGAAAGAGAGAACCTAACAACATCTTTGCTAAAAATCATTTAGTGTTGCTTCAATTATTTAGAGGAACCTACTCATGAGTAAAATTAATTAATTTCAATGATCATATCAGGATATCATTATCAATAAAAATTTTCAATATAATTAATGGAATATTAAAATTTATAAGGTTTAATGAATATTGATTGAAAAATCATGAAAAAATGTAAATTAATCACAAACAATTAATGAATTCAATTTTTTTAAATTTAATCATGCTACATTACCTTAATAACATGCTCTACAATGATATCCCTAACCATAAACCTATGTCTACAATGCAACCCATAAGAGTGCCTCAAATTAAAATTATAAAGTAGGAATATGCAATGAAATAAATCACCCTAGTGCCCCAAAAACCATCTAAGTGAACCTCCATAACCTACATCTTGACACCTTCAATTAAATAAGCCAGATACATGAATTAAATCATCCAGAACCTAAATTTTCAGAATCTAAATTAAATCATCAAAGTGCACATCAATAACCTTCATCTGAAACCATTCAAGTGAAAAAGACTCGAGAATTTAAAATAAGAAATTCCATTATTCCAGTATAGGATAGCCATTGAAAATATTCCAGAACATAGACCAATATTTTAGCATCCGAAGAATTATTTGTGGTGAATTTAGAACAATGATAAAGAGGCGTGATTACAATCAACATCCCTTAAAAAACATTAAATTTGGAACTGACCTACAGTGAAGAGTTTAATATTAATAGCACAACAAACCAATATGCTAAAAAGGACATGATGGAAGCCAAAAGAAGATAATTCCGATGATTTCAAAGAAACTATGAATGTGATGAGACATGGGGAAGACAACTGACAATCTTTCAGGGGAAACCTAGTTCAGAAACAAATAAAGAATGCATCATAATTAAAAATATATTATCAAGTTGGTAATAGCTTTAATGCAACCTATCAGAGTACCTCCAATGAAAATTAGACGGTAGGAATATGCAATAAATTAAATCACCTTGATGCCCTGGATACCATCTAACTGAACCTTCATGACCTGTACCAATACACTTTGAATAAAATAAGCCAACTACCTGAATTAAATCAGCGATAACCTATATCCTTTGAACCTGAATTAAATTAGCCATGCGCAACTTCAGAACCTATATCTGAAACCATTCAAGTGCACAAAGAATCAAGATTTTAAAAGAAATAATTCAATTATTCTGGCATAGTACAAATAGTGAAAATATTCCAGCAAATACCAGTATTTATCACCCTAAAAACATATTCACCTGCAAATAAGGATGAAACCAGAGAATTGATTGCCTAAAAATATATCACAAAACAAATGTAAAAACATAAACTAATTCAGCAGTCATTGCATACTGGATTAAATTAGACTAAATCAAAAACCCAAATATGATAAATTGAATCAAAATCAGAGTGTTGTGGATTGCAATATTTGGCTGGCAGTAATAGGAATGTTACCGTTAAGGATAGATGACCAACGAAGATATGTTCATACCTGAAGAGAGAGGATGATGCGGGTGGGAATATGAGATGCGGGAAGGCTGTGGAGATGGGAAGGAGAAGCAACGATGGTGAGTAGTTCTCATAAAATCTATTTTACCTATAATATAAGAGGACTGGTACAAGGGATTAATGAAAAGTTAGAAGAATTAGATTCTTAAAATGGATTAGAAGTAAATGACAAATCTTATAATCCATATCCAAATGAAAAATCAAAATGAAGGCAAATAAGAGAAACAGTGAGATAAGAAATCGATAAAAACAAAACAGAGACGATGGAAATAAAAAGTTGACTTGAAGGATATGAATTAAAGAAATCATACCAGATGACTTAAATAAAAGGGAGGCCGACCAAAGTGATTCATCGTAGTTCAAACGGTGGAATGGGAAACTGCTTGGACATGAAGGCATGAATAGGAGGTGACCATCTATAAGCAATAAAAATCATTGGTTTATAACCATAAATATGATCATAAAACTAATATCATCATAGAAAATCTTGGGTTTCATATCTCGTCATCAAAAATATAGATATAATCATAAAATCATAAAAAAAATAAAATGATAGGTGAAGAAGACATATAAAGGACTATATTTTCAATACTGAGATACAAATCTAGAATGAGAGTCAAATAACACAACAAATGGATAAATAAAAGAAGACATGTGCTAATTTAATCTCTATTGGATGTCGATTGTGGAGGAAGACAGGGCGACTGGAGATGTCGAAGCAGCTCAATGGTGAAGAAAATGTTGAATGGGTTGCACGACGTGGAGGATGGAGCACTAAAAATGCAGTGGGAACCCTAGAACAGCTGACGGAAATCGCAAGTAGGTGGGGGTTCGAAGGGATGGATGAACAGTATAAGAAAACGAAAAAATTAGTGACTAAGACAGCTTCTGTGTTTTTTGGGTACTGACAGTGGGAGGGGAAACACGATCGGAAACCATAGGAGCAGCTGTAGAGGGGTAACGATAGTGAGAATCATCTGAGGGGAACTGGAGGGGAACCGGGAGTAGGAATCGTAGGAATCATGGAGGAGGTAAAACGGGAGAGGGAACAGAGGGAGTAGAAATCATAGGAGCACCGGTGAAGGTGAAATCGGAGAAGGAACCCTAGGAGCAGCGGAAAATCTCGTAGTAGGAGCCCTAAAATAGAGGGAGGTAGCGGGTTCTAGAGGAGGAGTACCTGGTCGACGGAGAACTGAAAATCAGAGGCGCGAGAACCATTGGAGGAGACGAGGGGTATCACGAGCATTAACCCATGGAGTAGAGGAGCAAAATCGTGAGGACGACAACACTGGTTTGCAGGGACTGTAGATTGGAGGGAAGGGGAATGACACCGACGTGGGGAGTCTGCAGGATCCGTAGGTCGCGAATAACTTAATCCCGACCGTGACAGTGAAAGGGAAATCCGGGGAGACTACAGACGAAAGTAGGAGAAGAGGTCGGAGCCGGTAGCTGGTATATCGGGAGAGGGAGGATGAGAGAGGGGGAGTTCGACGGTCCTCTAGGTCAAGACTGCGTAAATCTCAGCGGCAGCAGGAGATGGAGGCAGAGAAAATAAGAAATCCCAACGGCTGGTATATCATGAAGGTTTTTCTCAGTCGAGGAATGATGCAGCGGGGCGGAGACCTCGAAGCTGGATGGAGTTGCTGGATTTCGGTGGAGTACGTGTTAATCAGGGAGCAGTGAAGCGTGGAGGGTCGAACGGAGGTCACGTGGTAGTGGGAAAATCGTAGCTTTAGTATATTTAGTATATATATATAAACATGACATTTACCAATTATTAGTTTCATTTACTATAAATATATATTTATCATTAATATTATTGTCATTACATTTAGTTCTATATATTAATTTACTTTTAAAACGGTTTAAATTAAATATAGACATGTGTGTGTTTTTCAAAATTTTTAAAGTTATTTTTTTTATATTTTAAAACATTATTATTTATATTTATCAGGTGTGTTTATGTTTAATTTTATTACTATTTATAACATTAAATGGGGTGGGAGGAAGAGTATTTTCGTTTTATAAATACCCTTTTTATCAAAAAAAAAATATTTTATGAAATTCCTGCTGCCACGTCCTTCTTTCGTTGATTATCCACATCCACGCCGGTAAATACCCTGCAGTTCCAGGTGGGAACTGGAGGCGATAAAATTCGACTGCCCTGCGCTGTGTGCCCCTCAGATATTTGGCGAGCATCAGAATGGTGACCTCGTTTGATCTTCGCCGTCTTCTTCCTTAGCCCCCAGCTTGACCGGCGCCGGCGCCGACGCCGCCAGGCCCTCGCGGCCCTCCGGCTTCGCCAAATCTTTCACGGCGTTCAACGACGGGTGAAATCAGCAGGAGCCACCCCCCCTCCTCAACCCCAACTGCATAGCTACCTCCACCGATTTATGGAGGCCAATCCCCGCAGGTAGCCTTTCCCAGATCCCCACGGCGACGCCCCTTAAACCCCCCCTATCTCCCACGCCCCATCCTCTCGTCGCTAATTCCAGTCGCCCTCCTGCAGCTCGTTGTAAGTCTCTTTTTTCAAATCGTTGCTGCAGCATGTGGTATCCTAGTATTTTTTTTAAATCACTGCTGTTAAAAAAAAAAAATTGGCCTTTATTTTCGTGAAATATATTGTCACATTATGTCACTAGTTTTTTATTTGGGATAATGACGATGCAGCACCAAAATAGAGACTTAATTCCAGTCAAGGATCAAAAATTGAGAAAATGCCAACGAAGAACAGCTGTTTTTCTGGATTTCCAAATGAATTGAGGTCCTTAATTGACAAAAATAAGGCCATGAGTCCTAAATTGTCATTAGGGGCATGTTTTGTTCCTCAAACGTCATCTCCCCTTTTTATTTTTAGTTGTCAATGGCACCCGATGGTGCAACCCGATGGAGGTCCGTGCCACGGCATGGCCTTGCGTTGCGCAAGTGATATGGCGCGCGCCATGTTGCCATCACGAGTTCGCCTCTTTTTTTTTTGTTTTTTTTGCTTTTAGCCCCACCCGACCCAGGCAATAACTCTGTTACTAGTAGTATAAAAGCATATTATCCAAAGTAATGTGAAGCTATTGATCACTACTTCCCTCCAAGCCCGTAAGAGGTTGCACGATAAAGAAATTCAACAATTTCAAAACAAACAATTAGTGATGCATACAAAAAAAAAAAAAAATCAGGAAGTTTTTCAATTATTTACTAGGCGGGTCTATGATGTTGGAATTCATTTAATGCTGTCAACCATGATAGTGAAGTACCCTTGGAATTGTTGAAGGGTTGTATTTGTTGTCAACACTGAATGAGAATTGTTCGAGGATGCTGAGATGTTGTTGGAGTTGGTTGGAATGTTTTTGAGAAGCTTTGAACAACCCTGAAGTGATTTGAAGACATTATGTGATTATTTTTTATAATATGGAATTTTGTGTTTGACATTGGAAACATGTCTTGCAAGACTTTTGAGGCAGTTTGTATGACTTTTGAGAACCACACATGACTTTGGTGGAAGTATTTAAAACTTTCATGGTGCGCCTAAGACTTTGTGAGCCGTCGTATGACTTTGATACTTCGTAAGATGTTACAGTTTGTTAAAATTGAGACTGCGTAAAACATCTTAGAATTCGCAAAACTCTTGCTGCCGAGTAAGTCCTTGCGCATAAGACATCAAGATAAGACTTTGAAAGGCGCTTCAGACTTTGAAGATTGTGAAAATTGACCAAGTTCGGAACTCACCCTGTGCGCGTAAGACTTCGTAAGTGCTCGGTTAAGACTTCAGTCCGTTTAAGACTTAGGACAACCGCCTTAGACTCCTGAGCCACGTAAGACTTCAGACTTTGCAAAAATTTGAGAAACTGGAGAATTTTTGAAATTGCATATTCTGAAGAAAAAGAAACAAGATGAATTCCAATGCTGTTCTTCAGTGATTAAAACATCACATATCAATTGTGATTTAAGCTGAATGAAGAATTCGTGATCTACACATCATTGAGAACAAGATCGTAGATGAGAACAACTGAGTAAGGAAGATTTAAAGTGAAACCGAGTTTGTTGAAGGAGAAACTTCAGAAATTAATTCTGGAATGCAAGTGTGACATGCAAGTGTGACGATGCCATGGTGATCCTAAGTTCAATAATCACATGCAAATCTTGCTGTGATTCTATCTGAGATTTCAAGAGTGAGAAATGTTTTGTTGCTGAGTTATCTAGGGCTGTTGTGTTGCGAGATGTGTTGTCATGCCGCGAGCAGGTTGAAGAAAATGAGAACTGAGGTTGACCTAGCTGAAATGAAGAGGAGACCACTATTGGGTATTTGTGGAATTCACAAATATACTTATTTGTGATTTATTCTTGGTGATCGGTGTTGCTATGTTTTTGATTTTTTATTTGTTAGCTGGAATGAATAAATGACATTTTTGGAATGCTGCGTCAAAGGATGCGGATGATTGATCCAAGCAACAATGTTTGGTGAGGTTTGCTCAAAAGATCATTGGTGAACAAAAATGGATATATAATCTTTGTGCTTTTTGTTGGGAGGCTCGCGACATCTTGTAAGATACCATTTCAGGTATATTGAAAATGACATGAAAATTAAATACAGCCGCCCGTACAAAAAAGTATATTTAAGAGAGAGAAGATTTCCAAACCAATAAAAAGGGAGAGCTAGTCGAGCAAGATGATTCTCTGAGAAGAAGTAGAAGCTGAGATTGAAGCCGGTTTGTAGTAGAGATTTGATAAACCTGTTTTCCCCAAGCATTTAGTATTGAGAAGTAGCAGACCTTCAAGGATCTGAATGCAGTGAATAAGAACCAACTTTACATCTATCTTTAGCTCGATTCACTCGTAGTCGTTGTTCTGAAAGAGGTGAGCAATATCTTTCCTGAATATCTTTGACGGCTCGAAGAGGAGGATCTATCTCTGTCGCTGAAGCAACTCGAATCTACTGGTGATCTTTCACAAGTGTTCTGGTTTGGTTTTCACTTAAACCGACGAGAGTCGGTATAAAAACTTGTACCAGCGGGATGCGGTTGAATTGTTGGTGAAGTATGATACCTCCCTACCCATTATAATTTGGTGTTATGATTATAATGGAAAAATCTATGGGCCGAAATAACAACCGGTTGCAGTAAGGAGAAGGTTATTTGTTGTGTCTTGTCTTTTATTTTATTCTCATCTCATGCAAGGCTGAGTGTTTATTTCAAGAGGATCAGATCTTAATGGTTGTAGAGTTTTATTTCAGGAAAAAGAAATTCTAGAATATTTTTTTTAAACCATCACTGATTCATCCCCCATTTCTCAATGGAGCACCTCTTTCAGATCCTCTAGCAGTGGAAAATGAATAATATTAATTTAGTGAATAAAAGTGGTGTGCCTACCTTCGATGGAAAGAATTTTCCTGTCTTGAAAAACAGGTATCTTTTGTCTCTTGGTAAGTGTTGGATCTACAATGAGATTTCCACCTATTCAAAGGGGTGAACATATGTCATTTGTTGATAAAAGAAACCTTGAGATTGATGACAAAGCTAGAAATGTCATTCTCTTGTCTTCATCTAAAAAAGTTTTACAAAAGTTATGGGACTCCAAACTGCAAAAGAAATCTGTGATAAATTTGAGTAGTTATAAAGGCAATGAAAAAACCAAAGTCAAACTACAAATCTATAAAAGTAGGTTTGAGGATTTTATAATGGGTGAAGAAGAAACCGTTGATGACTATTTCATTAGTCAATGAAACTGTGAGCAACATTAGAGGCTATAGAGAAAAGCTTGAAGACTCCACTATTGTGAAGAAGTTCATGAGAGATTTCCCTGATTGGTTTGATAAAAAAATATCAGCATTGGAGGATAAAGAGGATTTTGCCTTAGATGAGTTACACAACATTCTCATTACATATGAAATGAGGAAAACACCTGCTTCTTAAAAGAAGGTGAAAGAGATGACCTTTGAAGCCATGATGAAGCTCAAGTTGAAAGAAGAACCTGAAGTATCAAGTGAGTTCGATAATGATGATGATATGGACGGTGACAACAAGAAAATCATGTCTCTTATCTCTTAAAATTTAGATAAGGCAAGAGTTTATTTTTAGGGGAAACTGCCCTTGAAATGCTTTAAATGTGGAGATATTGGACACTTTGCAGTCAACTATCCAAAGAAGAAAAGTTATGAGTTTGAAGCTGATGAACATGATGAAAAGAAGAAATGATGGAAAAGCTCTTAATTTGTGAACATGCCTGGTGGAATGAAGAAGAGATTCCCAAGAAGAAAAAGAAGGCAAATGATTAAAGAGGATGAGGAAGATACTTCCTCTAACATCCTATGAGGGGATGAAGGATCTGAGAAAATCACTCCTTTCACGGCACATATGGAGAAGCATGAAAAGTTTCTCTAGCAGCGAAGAAAAAGGAGGTGAAGAAACATACATAGAGCATATGCTCAAATCTGAATTAGAAGTTTGTCTTGAGCAAAACTGCAATGACTCAGATTTTTCCCGATTTTATTTTTAGAAATTATTTGGGGAAATTCCGAGACCAAGCGCTGAGATGAGGTGCGATTTCGAGACCCGATGTGCGCGGAACAATTCATTGAAAAATGTTAAGTTTTTAATAGCACGCGTACGCGACTTTCCTAAAAAGTGGAATATCTTTTAAACGGGTGTCCAGATCAGAAATCCAAGGACACCTTTGAGCTCAAAGTGACGACTTTACCCTAGGCGCGACCTAATTTTGGTTGGCGCGGGTCATATGAAGAAAAAGTCACCAAGGATGTAACCGTAAATAAAATAATTAAACTAAATTATTTTATTTTAAAATCCTAACAACTCATGAACGGTGACTCAGATTGGAAACCCGAAACCACCGTTGAGTTCGTAATGTGGTGTTTTCTCTATAAGTGAGGTCTAATATTGGCGGCCGGTGTGGGTCGGCTGTGAAAAATAGTTTTTGGACGTTTTAATGAATAAAATAAATTGTGAATTTATTTTATTTTAACGTCACGTCGACGCAGCGATGCTGTTTCTTTTAAATGAAGAGCTAGGTAGAGACCCAGGGTTAGACTCATAACCCTGAATTTTTTTTTGGAGGCTCTGGAGAGAATCCTTAGAGTATTCTCTCGGTAGAGACGACAAACACCGGGATCAAAGATCGTTCTTGACAGATCGCCAATGACAATCAATCCTCGACAGCGAACGATCCATATCCTAGGTATGGCGTTTGATTTTTGATTTCTTTCCCCCGTTCTTTATTTCCACGACGAACGCGAGTCAATCCACAAACAAATTGATCCGCGGTTCGATCGCTGTTGCGGGATGAGTTTTTGTTGCGGGATTATCGGGAGATTAGTTTATCCTCTTCGTTTATCCTTCAAACGAGAACGAATTGAGACCGACACGAACAAAGGGCAAGGTTCGTTCTTTGGGCGTTCTTGTGCTTTCTCTCCCCCGTTCTTGGCGGTCTTCGCCGTTGGATCCTCGTGATCGCGACTCAATTTGTCAGGAGGCTCCGAACGCAATTGGACCCTCGGATTGGAGGCAAGACGAAACAGAAGCTGAATCAGTGTAGCTCAGGACCCGAGGATCACATAGGTGTTTTCATTTTGGAGATTGGAGCATCGAAGGAAGAACGACGAACCGCAGAAGGAAGGGCGCCGAAGGTCGTCGTTGGCGAGGCTTGTCTGGCGCTGCGTGGGACACAGCGGGGTGGCCGTGTGGGACGCGGCGGGGTGGTCGCGTGGGACGCAGCGAGGTGGCCGCGTGAGCCAGATTGATCTGACAAGTGGACCGAGTTGGGCTCGGTGGGTTGGGTCGGACCCGATGGGGCGGGTCAGACCTCGTGGGTCGGGGTGGATCTGGGTCGGACCCGGGCGGTTGGACCGGGCCACGGTCGACCGAGCAGCTGCGGGGCGGTCGACAGCGGCGGTCCACTGTCGTGGTCGATGGACCGACCGCACAGTCGGTCCACGGCCCAGTGAACCCCCTTTTGAATTTTCAAGCAGTCATAACTTTCAAACCAGACGTTTGTTTGACGAGCCGTTTGCGACATTGGGACTTCTATGATGAGATGATCATTTCGAGATATCTTAAGTGAGTTTTTGTGTGAGTGTGCATACCACCTAATGGCTTGAGGAGTGTGTTCTCCCGGAACGAGCGCGCTTCGAGCAAACATTTTTGTGGCTGGTTGTGACCCAGAGATTGTGTGTCTTATCGATACTGTGTGTCTTATGGAGATTGTGTGTCTTGTTGAGACAATGTCTTATTGGATTGAGTATATCTGGATGTTCTTGATATATTTGCTGTAGACATATCTGTGTGGAGCTGACTATGCATTCCTTTAGGGTATTTCTTTTGTGGTATTTCTCCGTGGTATTTCTTTAGTGGTATTTTTTTGTGGTATTCCTTGGTGGTATTCCTTCGTGGTATTTCTTTTGTGCTATTTCCTTTGTGATATTTCTTTTGTGGTATTACTTTGTGGTTTTGGGGTGTCCTACTGAGTATTGTTTTACTCACCCCTGCATGGGCTTTGCCCGCACGTGTCGTGTCTTGTGCAGACCATCGACCCTTTGATGGAGTTCCAGGTAGACTAGGACCAGGCGGTGCCTTGTGTGACAGGACATGCCGTCGTGTGCTCCGATAGCTTTTCAGACGACAGTCCCGGTACCTCTTACTTTACAGGTTGGACTTGTGACTACAAACTTTTTTTCTTTTGGTGAACTTGTTTTGGCCTCGTTTACTTTCCGGTACTTTCATTGTTGTACTCTGGTTGCGAGACATACTAGTTTGCATGCATTTTTTACTTAGTGTTTTTACATTTCAGCATTTGTGGCTTGAAGATGTCTGCGTGCATACAGGTATTTAGGCTAATGCCTCCTATTTTTGGGATATGCCTACTTGGTGCTAGTCACCAGCCCCTGATCTATTGGAGGCGGGTTTGGGGTAGTCACTGCATGGGTCCCTCTAGGACGGGTCGTGACAAAGTGGTATCAAAAAAGGTCGTTCTACCTTAGGATCAGAAGTCTGTGAGGTTGGTTTGAGGCAACAGTGTTAAGTGTTTTGAGTTTGGCTTTCAGGCCAGAAAATTCAGTGTTGGTGCGAGGACCGACGTATCCATACACCGGGACTCTGGGCACCTGTTTTTCGGCTCGGTACATGAAAACACTGGTTGCAGGGAAAATAATGGTACATGCATTATATAGGAATGAGTTGTGTCTTCCATGTCTTTCTTGAGTTAACTCTTCAGATATACTCTATTGATCATGATACATCTTGTTTTATTACATGATGCCTCCACGCAGACAACCAATCAGGATTCCGTTGCGTGATCACAAAGATGATCCACCTAGTGTCGAGGCATCGGTACAAGGACCTGTACCAGAGATAGCACCTCCGAGTGATTTACCAGCTATACCAACACCCGTAGAGCAGCAACTACTACCAGCACTACCAGCTGAGGATGCACGCAGACTGAGCGCGTTGCACGAGTTTCAGAGGCAGCGACCTTCTGGGTTTCGGGGTGAGCCGGACCTCCAGACAGCTGAGGATTGGCTGGAGGCAGTTACCCGTGTCTTCCGTCTTGTGAGGACGCCTTCCGACTAGATTACAATCCTTGTCGCGAGTCTTTTTAAGGGCTCCGCAGGGTGATGGTGGAGCTTAGTGACCCAGACACACGATGAGATGACTTTCTTTTTGGCATACTTTGAACGTCTCTTCAGAGAGTTCTTTCCAGCCATGTTACGGTCGATGCACATACATGAGCTTCTGCATCAGCAGTAGGGCAATTAGACTGTGGCGGAGTATTTGGTGAGATTTACTAATTTTTCGCGCTACTCCATGGATATGGTACGAGACCCGTTCTTCAGGGCTCGGACCTTCGAGCAGGGCTTACGCTGGGAGATCAAAGCATCCATGATATCCCTTAGCATTTCTACTTATTCTATGGTACTTGAGCGAGCCCTGCTAGTGGAGAGTTTTCTAACGGAGCAGACACCGACAGTGGGAGCTACCAGCAGGTACCAGGTAACTGAGACCTTGACAGCAGGTAGCTGACGACACTTGCAGGGACCCAATTGGGTCAGACGCTTCAGGAGATGATCCCAGGACGCAGGATCAGCGGTGTGGGGCTCCCAGGGCAGCCCGAGTCAGCTGAGGGACAGACTGTGTGTTGCGGAAATGCCGGGAGTTGCAGTGACAGAAAACGGCGAAAAACAGAAGAGTAAAAGGAAAAAAAATGAGAACGAGAACACAAGGATTTATGTGGTTCGGGAATAATCCCTAAGTCCACGAAGAGGCAGAACTTCACTATGATTCGGGAGCACAGATTACAGAAATTTCTCTCCCAAATCCTAGCCCCAAAATGGGCTACAAAAGGACAAAGACGATCCACTGTTCCGCATAGGAAGTCCGCGTCGCTACAGTCAAAGACGATCACCTTAGTTAAAAGTGCTACAGTGGCTGCCGACTAGAAGTCCAAAAGGCTACAGTAAAGTTGACTCCGAACGAGCTCACTGCGGAGCTCGACCCGCAAAAGTTGCGGGCCACAAACATTCGGTCCAACCAGATCGGGCTACACCAATCCAACACTATGCTACTCGTGCGGCGGTCAGGGACATCTGGCACGAGATTGCCTGACTCGTCGTACGACCGATCAGGAGACTGTCGAGGGGCCATCGAGGCAGAGGCGGAGCCAGGAGCAGGGTGGTTCGTAGGGTGACGGACGTGGCAGGGGAGTAGGCAGGGTAGCAAGATGTGGTCGGAGGTTCAAGCTATTACCACCACCACCCTCAGGCGGTTCACAACAGACTCAGGGAGTTGGTGGACAGGGATGAGGCCAGCTATAGGCAATGAAGGCTTATGACCCCGATGCTCCAAGAATGATTAGAGATACGATCTGCGTTTTTTCACCTTAGCTGCAGTTTTGATAGACACAGGTGTCAATCATTCTTTTCTTGCCATGAATCTTGTTCGAGACTCGAAGATTCCGATTGAACCGTTGACTCGACCCTTATGCTAGGAGATTCGATGATCACACACTGGTGCCAACAGTGTGACCTTATTCTTGGAGGTGAGAGTTTCAATTGAGATCTCTTGGAAGCGGCGTCAAGGCCTTACGACGTCATTCTCGATATGAACTGGTTATCCACAGTTCATGTTCAAATTGACTGTTTTAAGCGCAGAGTGCTGTGTGTCTGCAGTGATGGGATCGAGTTTTCCTTTGTTGGTGAAAGGGAAACGCAGACAATGCATGATGAGCTCACACATAGGAGGTTGTAGCCAATCGCTTATCAGTTGGTTAGCCTGACCCTCGGTGCAATAGATGATTTAAGTCTACAGTTTCCTGCAGTGGTGGCAGAGTATGATGACATCTTTTTTGAGGATGTTCCAGGATTACCTCCCCGCAGGGAGGTAGACTTCTGCATTGATCTATGCCTCAGGATGACGCTGATATTTACACCTGCATATCGGATGACTCCCGCAGAGCTTCATGAGCTGAGGGTGCAGTTGGAGCAGAGGAAGGGTTTCGTGAGACCCAGTGTTTCACCTTGGGCAGCCCCGGTTTTGTTTGCCAAGAAGACAGACAAGAGTTTGAGGTTATGTGTGGATTTCCGGCGCCTGAACCAGGTGACTATGAAGAATACGTATCCACTACCGAGGATCGATGACCTCTTCGATCAGTTGAAAGAAGTGTGATGTTTCTCGAAGATTGACCTCAGATCTGACTATCACCAGCTACGAATACGAGATGAGGATATATCGAAGACGACCTTCAGATGTCGTTACGTCCACTATGAGTACTTGGTGATGTCGTTTGGCGTGACGAACGCCCCAACAGTGTTCATGGGACTCATGAACCAGATCTTTCAGTCTTAGACCTGTTCGTGGTGATCTTCATTGATGGCATCTTAGTGTACTCGGCGTCCGAAGAGGAGCACGCGAGACACTTGAGGATGGTCCTGGACACATTCTGAGAGCACCAGCTTTATGGGAAGCTCTCGAAGTGTCAGTTCTGGATTCGGGAGCTCTATTTTTTGGAGCACGTCATTTTAGAGGCTGGAGTTGTAGTTGATCCAGCGAAGATTGAGGCGATGCTTGCTTGGGAGCCACCCGAGTGTTACCGAGGTGCGGAGCTTCCTTGGTTTGGTTAGGTTTTATCGGAGTTTTGTACCTGATTTTTCCAAAGTGACAACATCCTTCATGGCTTTGACACGAAAGGGACAACCTTTTGCGTGGACAGAGAAGTGTTAGGAGAGTTTTCAGCAGTTGAGGCAGAGATTGACAAGCGCTCATCTTGAGATTGCTAGAGGAGGGTACCGAGTACGTAGTGTTCTGCCATGCATCAGGAACCGGGCTTGGTTGTGTCCTGATGTAGGGGCAAGCGATGATTGCCTATGATTCACGTCAATTGAGACCACATGAGCAGAACTACGTGATCCACAACCTTGAGTTAGCAGCGGTAGTCTTCGCTTTGAAGATGTGGCGATACTACCTGATGGGCGAGCGGTTTATCGTTTACTCTGACCACAAGAGTCTCAAATATATTTTCTCTCAAAAGGATCTGAACTCGAGACAGAGGCGATGGTTAGAGTTCCTCCAAGACTATGACTTTGAAATTATCTATACTCTTGGGAAGGGGAACGTGGTGGGAGAGAGATCCAGTTCGCAGTTGCTGAACGAGGCATCAGAGCAGTTGACCTCATTACAGATATCCTTTGTGGATAGGGATGAAGCAGCTTACCTTCAGTCGATGGTTGTTACCCTTCCACTCTTACAGCGAGTTAGGGAGGCACAACTTGGGGATACCGACTGCGAGACTTTACGTGCTCAGATGTCCACAGGGCATGTCCCTGATGGATATTTGAAAGGTGGGGAGCACGTTGTTCTTTTCAGAGGGTGCACAATAGTACCAGTGGCGTTGCGGGGGGAGATTTTGAGGGAGTTCCATACATCCCTTTTGGCAGTACATCCAGGTGTGGCGAAGATGTACTAGGACCTCCGACATCAGTTTTGATGGCCAGCGATGAAGAAGGGAGTTGCAGAGTTTATTTCTCGATGCCTCACTTGCCAGCAGGTGAATGCCGAGCACCAGGTTTCAGCGGGTTTGACTCAACCCCTTAAGGTGTTGAAATGGAAATGAGATGAGATATGGATTTCATGATAAGTTTACCACGTACGTCCAGGGGACATGATACCATATGGAAGATCGTTGACCGACTCACTAAGTCGACCCACTTTCTAGCTATTCGGGAGCAGAGTTCAGTAGAGAGCTTGGGACGTCTTTACGTACAGGAGATAGTTCGACTCCATGGAGTTCCATCGACGATAGTCTTAGATCGTGATGCTCGCTTTACATCCCGATTGTGGAAGGGATTGCAGGAGGCGTTTGAGACTCAGTTACGCTTGACCACAACGTTTCACCCACAGACGGACGACCAGACAGAGCGGACCATACAAGTTCTAGAGGACATGCTACGGGCTTGCATGCTAGATTTTGGCCGCATTTGGGAGGATCACTTACCCTTAGTGGAGTTTGCGTACAACAACAACTATCATTCCACCATCGGTATGACACTATTCGAGGCCTTGTACGGGCGACCCTGCAGGTTACCACTTTGCTGGACGAGCTCAGGAGAGTCAACACTCATGGGTTCGGAGTTGGTGCAGGTGACTACAGAGAAGGTGTATATCATCCAGGAGCGGATGAAGACTGCACAAAGACGTTAGAAATCTTATGCTGACAGACGATAAAGACCTTTGGAGTTTGAGGAAGGAGACCACGTGTTTCTTCAGGTCTCACATCGACGCAGATTATGGAGATTTGGCTAGGGTGACAAACTATCTCCGAGGTTCATCGGACCTTTCCTGATACTATGTAGAGTTGGCGAGGTGGCGTACCGCTTGGCTCTACCTCCGCAATTAGAGCGGGTACACGACGTTTTCCACGTATCGCAGCTGAGGAGGTACGTGCATGACCCATCGACCGCCACGACCCAGCCGTGATCCCTCGACCGTCACGACCCAGCCGACCATGATCTAGTCGAGCTCCCTCGACCGTTGCGACTCAGATAAGCGATGTTGTCTAGAGCAGGCGCACCTTCTATGCGAACTAGTAACCTTTTTGTTTTTAATTTAATTTTATTTATGTTGCTCGCCCCTTATTTTTTTTTCGAGTCACTCCTGTTGTTATTTTTATTGCCATGTTTTGTTCTTGTTTTTTTTATGTTTTGTTTTTTTATTTTTTTGTTTATTGTTTTTTTGAGATATATGGTTTTTTATTTAATTGTTTGTTTTATATATTTCAGGAATTGTGATTTATTTCTAAATGCCTAAGGCAAGGCAAGGAAAGTCCCATCTTGATTTTTTGAGATACATGGTTTTTAATATTTAATTGTTGGTGTCATTGTTAACTTCATTTGTTTTTTGATGTATGAAATATGAATTATCGACATAAATCTTTTATATTTATGTATATATTGTATGATTTATTATTTGTTATTGTTGATATATGTATACACCTCTTTTGTGCGTTGCAAGTTAATATTGCCACGCGCCGTGCGCTTTTGCGTTGAGGGTCCTTGGGACACCTCATCTCTGCCTCTGGAGCGGCAGTGGACCCCTAGTAAAGTGTCGGCCATGTTAGACTGGCCACCGCCAACCACAGTGAAAGACGTCCGTGGCTTCCTTAGCCTCACGGGGTATTATAGAAAGTTCATTCGCGGGTATGGCAAGGTGGCTCGGCCTCTCACCGCTTTAACCCGTAAAGATGGTTTCCATTGGACTTCTGAAACTCAAAACGCTTTCCAATGTTTAAAGCAATTGATGACGGAGGCCTCGATCTTGGCTTTACCCTACTTTTCTAAAGAATATGAGCTCGAATGTGTTAGGAATAAAGGGGGATGCACAGGTATGGGCAGTTGCCAACTGTTATTGGCTGGAATGTTTGTTAGTTTGTTAGAGTTTGCTAGTTGGTTAGGGGCAGTATTGTATTTTGTATTGAAGTGCCAGCTGTAGCAGAGAGCTGGTGGGGTATTAAAATGGGCAGTAGGGGTCTGGGATGGACACAAACTCATTTATGGGAGAATTTCTACAACAGGCTGCTGTGTGGGTTGGAAAGTTGGGACGACCAGCAAGGGGAGGGCTCAAAAGAGTGTCTTCCACGGGTTTTCTCTCTCTCACTCTCTTTTCCTTCTCCTCCCTGAACTCTCTCTCTCTTCCTACTGTTATTGTTGTATTTCTGCTGTGTTCCTGCTGTAATTCTGCTGTATTCAACAATATAAATCAGTTTAACTTCTCTTTTTCTCCCTCAATATTTCACGTAACAATTGGCGACTCCGCTGGGGAGGTGATTCCTGCTGAGAGGGAATAACAGAGTTTGACGATGGATAGAGAAAAGTTGGAGAAGCCGTCTAAAGTAGATGCTGATGTAGCAGCAAAGGAGGCGAGTTCGGAATGGATGGAGAATAGAGGGGCAACAGTAGAGTCCGCAACAGAGAGTATACTGCGGATGCTTCTCACTATGCAAAAAATTTTGGTTAAGCTGGAATGTGGAAAAACAGAGCACTTGTGCTGGATGCGTGCACAGTTGCACCAATCAGACAAAGAAACGCCACTCAGATTGATCAGTAAGGAGCAACAGCCTGCTCCTGGTTTGAGATATACTTCTTTCTTTTGCTGAAGAAGTAGCTTTTTCAAGTGGTCTTTCGATAGAATGAGAAATGCGAGGGAATGGAAAAGCAGAGCAACGACAGTCTGCTCGAACTACACTTCAGCCTCTACCGCAAGCAGTGCGGGAGCAACCGTTAAAGGGTGTACTGAAAAAAAAGACGGTGGTGGAAACTAGATCTCGTGAAAAAGATTCTTCAGATTGGGAAGCTGGTATTCATGGGGATGCAACGATGAGTCTGAAAAGTCTTCAGACTAGAAAGGAAGGGAATGTCAGTAGTGAGCTGGTGGAGCGGATTGACTCTAACTTCAGCTCTTTTGGGCCACAAGAGGTATTTCTTGATCCAGGATCCAGCTTGGATAAGCAGTTGTGCGGTAGGGAGGAAGTCGTCTTGTTTTCTACTCCTTGTATAGGTGAAAATCGCCTTACTTGCCCAAGCTTGGATCGTGAAGAGCATAGTAGGGCGAAAGATGATGTGGCAGCAAGTGGAACAACTACTGTATTTTCTTGTAATTCAGTTGCTACATCAATCCCTACTGTAGGCAGGGTTGTGGTTTCTAAGGGTCGGGAACTACATGTTCATTGGTATATAATTCAGGTTTTACCCCTCATTGTCCAGCAATTTCAATGAATGTTGCTGCAATGGAGTAAATGGGTGCAAATGGCTTGGATTGTTTGCCCGGTGAACTTCTCGAACCGTGGCTGACCAGGTGCCAGTTGTCACTGAGGAATATGTGTGGCCAAATGGATGTTATGTCCAAGTAGTCCTTTTCACCAGGACCCATGCACTTCAGATTGCCAAGGGATTTTACAGTTGCAAAGGAACTGGAAACTGATTATGCACCTGCTATGGTTGAGTTCGATTTTCGAAAAGGCTGTCGTGTTCTTGTTTTTTGTGGGATCTTCGTGTGTGCTGAGTTCAAGGAAGCAGTGTTGAAGACATACAAAGAAGAGCAGTTCGAGATTTATGGAGTGAAGGAGAAATCAAAGATACAGCTAGTTTTTGGGCTTAGAATTCTGAAGATTAGAGGTTTCTGGCAGTTTTCGGAAATTCAATCCCACTCTAAGCTGTTGTTTTCCGCAGAAAATACACCTGCAAACTGCCCTGCTTGTGCTCAAGTTGTTGAGGCTGACCAGGGAATACCAATGGGAGTCTGGGGAGTGGTGCAAAACCAGCTGCTAATTTCTGCCCGTCAAAATAAGAAGATCGATGGCTTGTTGCACCTACAGTCAGGGCTGGATACAAGCAAAATGACAGCAACAACTATGACTTCAATGAAGCTATAGATGACCAGATTGCTGCTAAATCTGATCCAAGTGTGCAGCCATCTACGGAGGACTACCATTCTAGTGTCGTGCTGGAGGGAGTTCCACCTTGGGGACAAGATGGATTTTAGGTGGGAGAGAATTGTTAGGAATAAAGGGGGATGCACAGGTATGGGCAGTTGCCAACTGTTATTGGCTGGGATGTTTGTTTGTTTGTTAGAGTATTATTGTTTGTTAGTTTGTTAGAGTTTGCTAGTTGGTTAGGGGCAGTATTGTATTTTGTATTGAAGTGCCAGCTGTAGCAGAGAGTTGGTGGGGTATTAAAATGGGCAGCAGGGGGCTGGGATGGACACAAACTCATTTATGGGAGAATTTCCACAGCAGGCTGCTGTGTGGGCTGGAACGTTGGGACGACCAAAGGGGAGGGCTCGGAAGAGTGTCTTCCACGGGTTTTCTCTCTCTCTCTCTTTTCCTTCTCCTCCCTGAACTCTCTCTCCCTCCCTACTGTTATTGTTGTATTTCTGCTGTGTTCCTGCTGTAATTCTGCTGTGTTTTCTGCTGTATTCAACAATATAAATCAGTTTAACTTCTCCTTTTCTCCCTCTCTCAATATTTCACGTAACAGAATGCGATGCATCTGGGCTTGGCGTTGGGGTTGTTCTTATGTAGGACCGACGACCCATTGCTTTCTTCAACATGACTGTGTTTGACCAGAATCTGGCCAAATCAGTATACGAAAAAGAAGTCACGGTGCTTGTACTTGCCACTCAGCATTGGAGACCTTATTTGTTGGGTCATCCCTTCACGGTTTTTTCCGATCACTGGAGTCTGGAATTTCTGTTGCAGCAGCGAATCACCACCATTGACCAACAATGTTGGATTGCCAAATTGTTGGGTTACCAATTTGAAATTAAATATAAGCCCGGAAAGGAAAACTCTGCTGCCAATGCGTTGTCCCGGCGGGAGGAGGCCCTGCCCCACCTCCATTTGCTACAGTCCAGGCCCGTCTGGGTAGAGGGAGGGGGACTTTAGTCAAGGGTATCTCCATGGATCCTTCGGGAAGGTGCTTCGTACACTGCAGGCTAGTAATTCCTCCTATCCAGACTTCACTGTTACACATGGAGTATTGCACGATCACGGTTGTGTAGCGATCCCAACTTCCTCTCCATGGGTACCCAAGCTCGTGATCGAGTTCCATTCGTCTCCTGAATGGGGCCATTCTAGTTTTTACAGAACATACAGAAAATTGGCAGCAAATCTTTATTGGGTTGGTATGAAAAAGAATGAGGGAATTTGAACAGCAGTGTGTAACCTTCCAATGTTTTAAATATTCCACCTTGTCGCCCACGGGGCTGGTGCAACCACTATGCATCCCCACAACAGTATAGGGTGACATCTCTATGGATTTTGTTGCGGGGCTTCCGAAATCAAAGGGGTACAAAGAGATTTTGGTAGTTGTTGATCCGCCTTCCTAAGTATGCACATTTTTTGAACAGTCGTTGAACTTTTCCTCCGGGAGGTGGTGCGGCTGCATGGCATGCCTGCTTCCATCGTAAGTGATCGCGACCCCATTCTTCTTAGTAATTTCAGGACATAGTTGTTCCGCCTCCATGGCTCTACCCTCAAATTCAGCTCGGCTTACCATCCGTAAACGGACGACCAAACTGAGGTGGTAAACTGCCGTCTTGAGACCTATTTGTGTTGCTTTCCGATGGATCAACTTCGGGTGTGGTCTTTCTGGATCCCTTGGGCAGAATGAAGCTACAACACAACCTGACATGCCTCCATTAACTCTACACCGTTTGAGGCGGTGTATGCTCGCACACCTCCTTCCATTTTGAGTTTCCTGTCTTCCAATGTCCGCGTCGCAGCTGTGACCACTGCCATGGGAGACCAAGGCGAAACACTACGCTAACTTTGTCATCACCTAGCTCGGTCCTAGGACTATATGAAAGGCTATGCGGATCAGCATTGACGACAAGTTTCGTTCCAGGTTGGTGATCGCGTGTACTTGAAACTCTGGCCTCATCGGCAACAGATCATTGCCCAACAGATTCATCAAAAATTGGCAGCTTGTTTCTAGGGTCCCTTCACCATCCTCAGTCGGGTTGGGCCCGTTGCATACCATTTGGATCTGCCCCCAGCTAAAATCCATCCTGTTTTTCATGCGTTGGTATTAAAATAGGCTGTGGGTGCTGATAGTACAGATACTCTAGAACCCCAAGCTGTGCTCTCCCGCCATCTTCATCTGCGAGATCGCATCACCTAGCCGCAATTCCTTATTTTGTGGGCTGACCGTTCAGCAGAGGAGGTCACATGGGAGGATAAGTTTACCCTCTGTAACCAATTTCCTTCTTTCAGTCTTGAGGACAAGACTGGTCTTCAAGGGGCGACAAGTGTTAGAGTTGGGGGTAATGAAGACACATGGGCAGGTATATTCTAGGAGGAAGAAGGTAGCACCAAGGGGGGGAATCAGTTGGGGACAACCTGAGCTGAAACAGAAAGTGGGAATGAATCAGATGGGGACCACCTGAGCTGAAACAAAAAGCGGGAATGAGAAGGGTAGTGGGGAAGAGAGGGGCATCGATTCAGTAGGGAGGTTAGTATTACAACCTTGGGCTTGGGCGGGTGAGCCATGGGGCCTCCTGAAGACTCATTGAGTCATCTTCTACCTTCCCTCTCCCTCTCCATCATTGTAATTCCTAGTACGCATTTTTGCTTCCATTTATATACTTCATCTTTTACTGCTTGTCAATGAAAGGACCCTATCAGTACCATGCTGCTCCTCCCATTCAACTATATGGAGGTTGCTCCTACTCGACTGCTGCGTCTGTCTCAGGACTGCCTGTTGTTCTATCATAGCAACATAGTCCGTCGTTTGTACCCGTTGCTTGTTTTGTAACTCACCTCGTTGTTCGTTGCGCATTTCCATATCTTCCACTGCCGTGACCTTCCGCAGGTCTCCCATTTCAACTTCCCGACCATAACTTTGCCCGAGTCTGCTTCAGCTGTGCCATTGCGCTTCCTGAAGACTCATTGAGTCATCTTCTACCTTCCCTCTCCCTCTCCATCATTGTAATTCCTGGTACGCATTTTTGCTTCCATTTATATACTTCATCTTTTACTGCTTGTCAATGAAAGGACCCTATCAGTACCATGCTGCTCCTCCCATTCAACTATATGGAGGTTGCTCCTACTCCACTGCTGCGTCTGTCTCAGGACTGCCTGTTGTTCTATCATAGCAACATATTCCGTCGTTTGTACCCGTTGCTTGTTTTGTAACTCACCCCGTTGTTCGTTGCGCATTTCCATATCTTCCACTGTCGTGACCTTCCGCAGGTCTCCCACTTCAACTTCCCGACCATAACTTTGCCCGAGTCTGCTTCAGCTGTGCCATTGCGCTTCCATATTTTCATAGTATCTCAACTTTGAGTTGTGGCCAAGTGAGCTCCGGTTTGGACGCTTCCAACGACATAAACCAATCTCAAAAAGTTCTCGACATACTCAGTTATGCTGCCCAAATTTTCAAATCTTCCCGTGTTTGGCGGATTGTAAAATAGTTTTCAGTCTCGGTGATCCAAGTCTCAAGATCTTTACCATTAAAAATCGGTATCACCAGTGGCATGGGCGCCCACCACTCCATGCTTCTGGCCGAACTGGCTTGTATTGCTTCGAGTTCCTTGGTTGTAAGATGTTTCACTGTAGCGTTTTCACTGCCATGCCTTCTCCAGTCCATTCTGTTCAATGTCCTCCGTGCCTGCCCGTCTGCTGCCGATTTCAAATAGCTGTCGCAGCAGCTGCATCCTGCCAGTCAAGAACTGCTGCTTCGTTTGCGTTGATCGCACCTTTAATACTAGGCGAACTAGAAGCTGGTGTTCGATCAAGATCTTCTTCCAGATGGCGCATCCGCCTCAGTACTTTTGGTGCGTCAATTGCTTCTGCGGCATTGCTCTGCGAGTCGACTGCCTGTGCAACAAGGTGTTTTCCTCTGTTGCGTGAGCAGACAACTGCTGCATTCGCTGTGGCTGCTACTCCATCGTTAATTCTGTTAATTCTCTAAACGTACCTGACATATTTAGTTGTGTAGAAGAGGTAATCTCCTTACCTCAAGGTGAGGCGGATGCCTTCTTTTATAGATTGAAAATACAGACATTAAGGGGTATTCCGATGTGGGACTCAGAAATACTCAGAATAATAAAAACAAGTTTCAACACTCCCCCTCAAGCTGGACATGCCCAGCTTGGAACACGAGTCCCACAAAAGAAAGATAACATTAAGAAAAGACCAGACACACTCCCCCTCAAGCTGGGTCGCAGATGCTGTGGATGCCCAGCTTGGAACTGAGCGAGGCTAGGCGAGCTCCTGGGAGGCCTTTGGTAAAGATGTCAGCAAGCTGGTTTGCCGTCGGGATGTGGCTAAGGCGGACGTGATCGTGCTCCAGGTGGTGGTGAAGAAAGTGGCGGTCCATCTCAATATGCTTCGTACGTTCATGGAAAACGGGATTCGAAGCAATCTTGGTGGCTGCCTGATTGTCACACCAGATCTGAGAAGATGTCTGTGGAGGAAAGCCAAGCTCCTGGAGGAGATGTCGAAGCCAAATGATCTCTGTAGTAACTGTGGCCATGGCTCGATACTCGGACTCCGCACTGGAGCGGGAGACGACCGTCTGTTTCTTGCTGCGCCAGGAGATGAGGGTTGCCTGCCAAGAATACAACAAACCCCGAAGTTGATCTCCGAGTAGCAAGACAACCAGCATAATCTGCATCACAGAAGGCCTCAATATTGAGACGATCATGATGAGAGTAGTGAAGACCACGAGCAGGATCGCGCTTGATGTATTTGGCGATGCGGAGGATAGCATCCCAATGAGGTGGTCGGATGCTCCATAAATTGGCTCACTTTGCCGACAGCGCAAGCAATGTCGGGACGAGTCATGGTAAGATAATTGAGTTTGCCCACTAGTCGACGATATCGCTCTGGATGTGAATACGGTTCGGATGAGTCATAAAGAGATCGTTCCCCAGGCTCCAGAGGAGTGTCGACGGCAGTGGCCTGTGTCAGTCCAGCATCATGCAGAATATCCAATGCATATTTTTGTTGGCATAGGGAAATGGTATCCGAAGAATAGGATACCTCGATGCCTAGGAAGTATGTGAGAGGACTGAGATCCTTAGTGTGGAAGTGCTGGTGAAGATGGCCCTTTAGTTGGGTGATGCCGTCACTGTCGCTGTCGGTGATGATATCATCCACATAAATGACTAACAGGATGCAACCAGTGGAGGTCGTCCTGTAGAACACAGTGTGGTCTTTCATGTTGCGGGAGAGCCCAAAGTCGATGACGACAGTGCTAAACCGGCCGAACCAAGCACGAGGAGATTGCTCGAGGCCGTAAAGAGAGCGGCGGAGTCGACAGACTTGGGACTCGGCGCCGGAGGCACAAAAACCGGGGGGCTGAGACAGATAAACCTCTTCCTCAAGAAATCCATGGAGGAATGCATTTTTGACATTCAGTTGATGAAGATGCCAGCAATGATGAGCGGCCAGAGAGATGAATAACCGGACGGAGGCCATCTTGGCAACTGGAGAGAAGGTATCAAAATAGTCAATACCGTAAGTCTGGGCGAAGCCCTTGGCCACAAGGCGGGCTTTAAGTCGATGGAGAGTGCCATCGGGATTCAGCCTTACTGTGTAAATCCATTTGCAGCCAACCGCCTATTTGCCTGCTGGAAGAGGGACAAGATCCCAAGTATGGTTTTCTTCCAATGCCTGCAACTCATCCCGCATTGCGACTAACCATCCCGGGTGAGATTTTGCTTCACCCACAATGCGAGGAATAAAAACTGTCTCCAGAGCGAACAAACCCCTGTAGGAAGATACAAATAGAGGAGTACTCTGGCAAGAGCGAGTACCTTTCCAGAGAGCAATGGGCAAGTCCTCTGGTGCCGGGGCACGAGCATCGGACGAAGTGGGAACGACGATGTCATTGGCCGGGACAGGGGATACAGGTGATGGATGACGGGAGTAGACCCTACCAAAATGGGTATCAGCAGTAGGGGGAGATACCGGAGGAGGGTGGATGGGGATAGGAAGACAATCATCGATGGCTGAGTCAGGATGAGGAGAGGGAAGGGAGAACGGAAAGTTCTCAACAAAGGAGACGTCAGCAGAGATGACATGCCTCCGGAGGTCCAGTGAGTAGCAGCGATATCCGTGCTGAGTGCGGGAATAGCCAATGAAAATGCACCAGAGAGATTTGGGAGAGAGTTTGGAGAGTCCAGGACGTGTGTCTCGAACATAACATAGGCATCCAAACACTCGAAGCGGAAGGGAGTGAGGAGGGATAGAAGAGAACAAAGCCCGAAAAGGAGTCTCCCCCTGAAGGATAGAAGAAGGAAGACGGTTTATAAGGTAGGTAGCAGTGAGTATCACATCTCCCCAAAAATGCAGAGGCACCTGTCGGTGGAAGAGGAGGGCACGAGCAATCTCCAAAATATGGCGGTGTTTCCGCTCGGCTACTTCATTCTGCTGGGGTGTATCAGGACAGGAGGTCTGATGAATGATGCCTTTCGCCTGGAGAAAGTGCCGAAAAGGGGTGGAGAGGTACTCACGCCCATTGTCCGAGCGGAGACATTTAACAGAAGTGGAAAATTGGTTCTGAATTTCATTGTAAAATGTCTGAAATGTGGAAAACACTTCGGAGCGTTCTCGAAGGAGGTATAGCCAAGTCATTCGCGAAAAATCATCAATGAAGGATATATAGTATTTATACCCCAACTGACCCGAGATGGGACAGGGACCCCAAACGTCTGAATGAACCAGATCAAAAGGTTTGGAAGCCCGTGTATCCACCCGAGGAATGTAGGAAGTGTGATGATGTTTCGTAAAAGTACAAGATTCACAATGAAAAGAAGTATGTGGTTTGAAATTTGGATAAAGCTGATGAATGGTGGAGGCGGGGGGTGTCCTAATCGGGAATGAAGATCCAAGGCACGATTAGAGATAGATGTGCAAGCGACGGGTGTCGGTCCATCAAACATATAGACCCCGTCCCGAAGCTTGCCTCTAGCAAGTTCTCGATTCATAGTCAGCTCCTGAAAAACAACAGCAGAGGAGGTAAATATAGCAGCACAGTTAAAATCTTTTGTGAGCTTACTGATGGAAAGAAGATTAAAGAGACTGCGAGGCACATGTACCACAGAGGGCAAGTGAAGTGATGATGTTAGAGAGCATGCACCGAAACCCGCAATGGGGATAGTGGAGCCATTGGCGATGGTGATGACGGATGGACCATTATAAGGACAGTATAAGATCAGCATACCAGCATCACCGGTGAGGTGGTCAGAGGCACTGGAGTCGAGCATCCAAGCAGAGGAGCGACGACCAACAAAGGCGGCGGAATCAGCGGAATGAGCTAGAGAAGCCGAAGGACCAGGGCCGGCAGGGGTCCGAGGATCATGACTCAGTCGGAAGTCCGCCATAGACAGGGCCAGAGATGATGGGAGAGTGGTGACTGAGGAGGGAGCCGCCTGGACTGCTGTCGGACCCCTCCGCAGGTGCTGAGAAGGGTGCCCATGAAGTACCCAACATCGATCAATCAGGTGGCCAGGTTTGCCACAGTGCTGACAGAGTGGACGTGGACGACCGCTCCAACGGCCACGACCACGAGGGTCGGAGTGGCCACTATCACGACCGACGAGGCCGGTGGAGGCAGTGATCATCTGGGGTAGAGTTGAAGAGGGTGCCATGGAAGTGCCGGGTAGCGGTGTAGGATGCAGTTGTGGGCAGCGCTGGAATCAGCGGGAGAGGTGCCGGGAGGCGGTGCTAGCTGTGCGCAGGAAGAGCCAGGTCACCGGGAGGGAGCCGCCTGGACCGGTTCGCTGGGAGGGAGGCGGGCTGCCTGGAGGGGGCCGCTGGGACCGGTTCGCCGGGAGGCACCGGTCTGCCTGGAGGGAACTGCCTGGAGAGGGAGCCGGGCCGCCTGGAGGAGCGGAAGCCGGCTGGTGCAGAGCCGACAGTTGCTAGAGGAGCCCGGGACAGAGCCGCCGGGAAGGAGGGGGTGCCGGTGCTCGAGGAAGTGGTGCCGGTATGAGGGTGGGCCGTCGGGGGATCCGCGGGAGGTGCTGCGCACACAAGAGGACCGCCTGGGGAGGGCGGTTCGTGCGGAGCGGGAGAGGCGGAGCCGACCGGAACGTCCGCCTGGAGAAGCGGGAGCTGTTGCGCGCAGTTGCGGGAGCCGGAAAAACCGCCGGGGAAGGCGGGAGTCGAAAAAACCACCGGGGAAGGCGGGAGCCGCTGAGGAGGTGGGCGCAGCGGGAGCTGGGAGGTAGGCCGCGATCGGGGGTCGCGAGGCTGGGAGGAGCGCCGACGGGATGTGAGCAGCGCGGGAGGGACGCCAGGAGGGTCGCGCTCGGGAGGAGCCTCGCCGGGAGGGAAGGCGCACCGGGGGGAAGCCGCGACGGGGAGGGCTCGTGCGCAGGAGGAGCGCGTGCCGGCTGGGTTGGGAGCTGGGAGCCGCGCCTGGGTCGGGAGCCGAGAGCCGCGCTTGGGTCGGGAGCCGAGTCGCGCCGGCAGGAGATGCAGGGGCGGGGGGGAGTCCGCCGGAGCAGCGCGAACTGAGGGCCGCCGGGCGGGAGTCCAGGAGGGAGCCGCCGGGGAAGAGGGTGGCCACCTAGGGCAGACCCGAGAGAAGGAGGAAAAAAAAAGATAAAGGGAGGGCTTGGGAATATATTCGCTCTGATACCATGTAGAAGAGGTAATCTCTTTACCTCAAGGTGAGGTGGATGCCTTCTTTTATAGATTGAAAATACGGAATACATAAAGTGGTATTCCGATGTGAGACTCAAAAATACCCAGAATAATAAGAACAGGTTTCAACAAGTTGTTTTTTCCCTGCTGCGAGTCCAATGTCCACTGCAGCGTCTGAAGCTGCTAAGCTGTCTTTTTTCTATTCACTGTTGTGTCTAGTACGACTGCTATGTTGCTTCTGCTTCACTTGGTCCCAAAATCTGCTGTGTCAAGATCCAGCAGTTCAACAACCAGCCGATCTAGAAATCTGTTGCCTCACCCCTGTTGTCCAACGCACCGTCAGCCACCTCCCTCGCGCAGAGAAGCCTCAGAATTAGCCATTCAAGATCTCTCTTGAGATTCTCTCTCAATAAAAGCACCAAATGATAGGTAGTAGATGATAGAGAGAGCAACTGTAGTTTCTATCAACTGTTTCGTGCTAGATTACAGCAGAATTACAGAAGAATAAGAGGAATATGGAGGAGAAGAAGAGGAAGATCTTCCGGGGAGACGCCGCCCCTGGGTTGAAGGCCTAACCCTCCTGAACTGCTCCCGCTAGAGACAACCATCAAACATTCACCCCCCTCTTCCCCGGCCAATCTCTTATCTAATACCCCTCCAACAACTGACAACCCCCCCAACAACTAAAAGTGAAATTACAAAACTGCCCTTGGTCAGTTAGAGACCACTACCAACCCCCCAACAACTAAAAGTGAAATTACAAAACTGCCCTTGGTCAGTTAGAGACTACTACCAACCCCACCCACTCTCCTATCAATACCAACCTCAAGTTTACCTTCCTGCAGCTAAAACATGGAGATCATTACCATCCAATGAATTTGTCCTGTTTTTTTCTAGTCCGTCTTTTTCCGCTGCTTCTACTCCAGCCTCAGCCTTTGTATGGTGCCTGTGGCTGGCTTGAGAGCTCTGCCACGTACATCTTCTCTCCTCACATGCGCTAGACAACAAGTACTAATATTGCTTTGAAGGAGGTGAGTATGTTGACATTTGATTGTTCCATATCACATCAAATAATACACATTTGCTATCAACTACCCCTCTTTCTACATCTCTTCATCATCTGTATGATATCCTAATTTGTTGACGTTTCAGATTGGAATAATTAATTGTTATATTGATTTCATTCTCACGAAGCCTTATCCATGCTCTGAGAGGATTTAGGGTAGAAATCAGTTCAAAGACATGCGCCTATTGAAAACCAGCGGTGGCCCTTTTTTTAGGTGAAAAGACCGATGGTGTCTTTTTTTAGGGATTCAACTAGTTATTTAGATGGAAGTGGCCTTCTGACAGACCTGGCCTCCTCTGCTCTACCAGGAAAAGCAGATTCTAGAAGGGAGCATATAGCGTGGGAAGCCAGTTGGCTACAGCTAGCCACAACTGTATATTCTAGAGGGATCAACTGGCTACATGAGGGTCACATGAGGAATAACAAGAAGCTGTTATAAATGCTTGTGGGCTGGAGTGAGTGGGGGGAAGTGGGAATATTTCTCAGGGTGGGGTCGGCCGGGTGGGCTTGGACAAGAGTGCGAGGGGCTCTTGAGTTTCCCCTTTTTTCTCCTTCTAAAGACTTCTCCTTCTCCAACGTCCATAGTTCTGTTTCTCTTTTCCCTGTATTTTTGTTCTTTTTACTCAAATACTTACAAAGGAGCCTCCATCTAAGAGCTACAGGTTATCATTTGGTCCGACCTGTCGGATTAATCTTCCGGGGGAGAAGAGTGCACTGCTGGATATTACCAATCAAGGGAGGAGTTCACTGTGGAAATACCTTTGCAGCAGGCAATTGATGACGGAGGAGACGCTTCAACAACTATGGTGAATCAATGATGTGCTACAACAGGACTTGCAAAAGTGGGGGCGGGAACAACAAGTGGAAGTTGAATTCCAGAAGGAACAAACCACATTCTGGAAGGACCTCACTCTGCCAGCGTTTGAAGGGTTGGACCCGAAGGGATGGATCACTCAAGCGGAGATTTACTTCCATTGCCACCAGATACCAGAGAACTCGAAGATTCCTCTGGGTCAGGTAAGTATGAAGGGAGTGGCAAAATATTGGTTCAATGTTATGGTGGAATTCCATTGGAAATTAACATGGCCAGTGTTTAGGGACGAGTTAATGGAGCTATTCCATGAGACAAAGTTTCATAATCCATTTGTGGAGCTAGCGGATACCACTAGTGATTTGCAACCACCAGAATTCGTAACTGAATCAGGCTCGCCGCCAATCGGAATCAGAAGAATGGGAAAGCAAGAACAGACATCGACAACCCTTGATTCTTTTGTTTCTATGAATAATGTAGAAGAGGTAATCTCCTTACATCAAGGTGAGGCGGAAGCATTCTTTTATAGATCGAAAATACGGAATACATAAATGGGTATTTCTGAGTCCCACATCGGACTTACCCTTCTTGTAATTAGATTTGCTCATCTATAAAAGAGTATCCCCACCTCACATTGAGGTAAGGGGAATTCACCATCTACATGGTATCAGAGGGATCTTAATCCCGACCTTCCCTCCCAGCGGATTCTCGGTTCTGTCTGGCCCCGCCTCTCTTCCCCCCTTCTGGCTCTGCCCTAATCTCCCGGCGACCCTCTCTCTCGGCGGTCCTCCCTCCCGGCGGCCCTCCCTCCCGGCGGCCCTCCCTCCCAGCGGCTCTCCCTTCCGGCGCGGCTCCCGTCACTCAGCGGCGCCCTCGCCAGCACCTCGCCCAGGCGCCCTCGCCCTCGCCCATCGGCCCCTCGCCCTCGGCCTCGCCCCGACGCCCTCGCCCTCGCCCAGCGGCGCCTCGCCCTCGCCCCGGTGCCTCGACCTCGGCCTCGCCCCGTCGCCCTTGCCCTCACCCCGACGCCTCGCCCTCGGCCTCGCCCCGACGCCCTCGCCCTCGACCCAGTGGCGCTCTCGCCCGGCGCCCGCACCCTAGCCCCAGCGGCTCCCCTCCCGGCGTGGCTCTCGCCCAACACCGCCCTCGACCCGGTGGCGCTCTCGCTCGGCGCCCGCGCCCACGCGGCGCCCCTTCCCCAGCCGCACCCTCCTGAGCCCGACCCCCTGTTGCTGCTCCCTCCGGCGACATCTCCGGGCCGCCTCCCTTCCCCCGCGCGACTCCCGACAACCAGGTCCAGCGCCCGCCCTCCATGGACGCTTCCTCCGTTCTGCCGTCCCTGATCACGGCCTCCTCCCGGCTTGTCGATGACTGTTTGGATGCCACCAACTTCTCCGTCTGGCGGAAGATGGTCTTGATGTCCCTACGCGGCATGAGGCTTCATTCTCATCTTGAGAAACCCCCACCCGCCATCACTGACCCCAAATTCGACTCTTGGCAGCTGGTGGACAGCAAAATCTTCGCATTACTGGTCAACTCCATGGACCGGTCGGTGAAAGATGTCACCAGGACTGCCAACACAGTCCGAGAGCTCTGGGATTCCTTGACTGTCATGTTTTTCGAGACCAATAACTTGACTTGGGTCTCAGACGTTCTACAGTGTCTCTCCCACATCTGCCAGCAGGATCAGACCTTTCCAAACTACTTCATGGAATGGAAAGGTCTCCGCGACGAACTGCAGAAACTCTGGCCTATTCCTCAGACTCCGGCTGAAGCGCTGACTCAACGGGACCAGCTCTGCCTGTTCAATCTCCTGAATGGCCTCGCACCGGACTACGCCACGACGGCCACTGAGATGCTAGCCAGCCCGTCTACGCTGGATATCCCGCAGGTCTATCATCGCCTGCAGAAGGCTTATCGGGCCCTTGCACCACCTGTCCCCATCCCTGATCACACTGCGCTCTTAGGCCGTGGCGGTGGCCGCCCTACCGGCCCTCGAGGACGCGGCCGTGGAGACGGCCGACCTCGCCCCCTCTGCCAGCACTGCGGCAAGCTCGGTCATCTGATAGACCGCTGTTGGGTCCTTCATGGTCGTCCCGATTCGCACCCCCGACAGGGCCAGACTGCGATCCGCGATGCGTCATCACCTGCTGCTGCTTTTCCCCCGTCGTTGGATCTTTCCCTGGCTGAGATCCAGCTGATTCACGATTACCGGACCACCTCCATGCCGGGCTCTTCATCAGCTTCTCTTGCCCATTCCGGTGGTCCCACTGCTCTTGTCAGTCATCGTTCCCCTGCATGGATGCTTGACTCAGTTGCGTCCGACCACCTCACCGGGGATGCAGGTATACTCTCCCACTATCGTCCTTATAGTGGATCCTCAGCCATCACTGTTGCTGATGGGTCCACTCTCCCCATAGCCGGCTTTGACACCTGTTCCCTCACCTCCTCCCTTCAGCTATCCTCGGTGGCTCATGTTCCCCGAAATCCATTTAACCTACTTTCCATTAGCAAGTTGACCAGGGATCTCAACTGTAATGCTATCTTTACCTTGTCTTCTGTTTTGTTTCAGGAGCGGACGACGAACTGGGAACTTGGTAGAGGCCAGCTTCGGGATGGGGTGTACATGTTCGATGACCCGTCTTCCATCGCCTGCGCGTCTGTCCCTGCTCGTGCCGTAGACCTCCATTCTCGGTTGGGCCACCCCTCCGCCTCAGCACTTCATCAGCTTTATCCCGATATTAGTCCCTGTTTATCTTTTTCTTGTGAGTCGTGTCGTTTTGCGAAACACCATCGCACATCATATTCTTCTCGAGTTGACACATGGGCCGCCAAACCCTTTGATTTGGTTCATTCCGATGTATGGGGTCCCTGTGCCACCTCGAGTCAATCTGGGTATAAATATTACATTTCTTTCATTGATGATTATTCCCGTATGATATGGCTTTACCTTCTTCGAGATCGGACAGAGGTTCTTTCCACCTTTCAGACCTTTTTCCATGAGATACAGACACAATTTTCTATCCCTGTGAAATGTCTCCGATCTGACAATGGGCGGGAATACTTATCCACTCACTTTCAGTAGTTTCTGCAGGCCCACGACATCATCCACCAGACCTCCTGTCCCGATACCCCTCAGCAAAATGGGGTGGCCGAGCGGAAACACCGGCATATCTTGGAAACCGCTCGTGCCCTCCTCTTCCACCGCCAGGTACTTCTTCTCTTCTGAGGGGATGTCATCCTCACTGCTACTTATCTTCTCAATCGTCTTCCCTCCTCCATCCTTCAGGGGGGAACTCCTTTTCATACCCTGTTCCCCTCTATTCCTCCTCACTCCCTTCCTCTCCGCGTCTTCGGATGTCTCTGTTATGTCCGGGACACTCGCCCCAATCTCTCCAAATTTTCTCCCAAATCCCTTCGTTGTATTTTTCTCGGGTATTCTCGCACTCAGCGCGGGTACCGATGCTTCTCTCCAGACCTCCGTCGGTATATCACCTCTGCCGACGTCTCGTTTGTCGAGAGCTCTCCTTTCACTCTCCCCTCTCCTTATCCCGACACTACCATCGATGACTGTCTTCCGCTCATGGTTCACCCGCCTCTGGTGTCTCCTCCGACCGGTCATCTCTTTGGACAAACCTACTCTCGTCGTCCTTCCGCTGTACCTCCCATCCAGGCCGAGGAAACCATTGTTCCCGCTTCGTCAGATGCTCCTGTCACAGCTCCCGAGGATGTGTCGATTGCGCTCCGGAAAGGTATTCGCTCGTGTCAGACTACTCCTCTCTTTGTATCTTCATACAGGAGTCTGTCAGCTCTAGAGACCGTGTCGATTCCTCGAACAGTAGGTGAAGCCAAATCTCACCCCGGGTGGCTAGCCGCGATGAGGGAAGAATTGCAAGCTCTGGATGACAACCATACATGAGATCTTGTTCCACTTTCGGCGGGCAAACAGACGGTCGGCTGTAAATGGATTTTCACGATCCGTCTCAATCCTGATGGCTCCCTTTGCCGCCTCAAAGCCCGGCTTGTCGCAAAGGGATTTGCTCAGACTTATGGCATCGACTACTTTGAGGCCTTCTCTCCAGTCGCAAAGATGGTCTCTGTCCGCCTATTCATCTCTCTGGCTGCTCATCATCACTGACCGCTTCATCAACTGGATGTTAAGAATGCTTTTCTCCATGGCTTTCTTGACGAAGAAGTCTACCTGCAGCAGCCCCCTGGTTTTTCTGCCTCTGGTGCCGACTCCCATGTCTGCCGTCTCCGTCGCTCCCTCTACGGCCTCAAACAGTCTCCTCGAGCATGGTTTGGCCGCTTCAGCACTGTCGTCACAGCCTTTGGCCTCTCTCGGAGTATGAAAGATCACACAGTCTTCTTCCGTACGACGACGCACGACTGTATCTTGCTTGTGGTTTATGTTGATGACATCATCATCATAGAGAGCGACCCCAAAGGCATCGCCAGCCTCAAAACGCATTTTCACCAGCACTTTCACACCAAAGATTTTGGTCCCCTCACCTACTTCCTTGGCATCGAGGTCTCCCGGACTGCGGACACTATCTCTCTTTGCCAGCGCAAGTATGCTATTGATATCTTGCAGGATGCCGGGTTGAGCACAGCCACCGCAGTGGACACTCCACTTGAGCCTGGGGAACGCTCCCTTCATTCCGACTCGGAACCATTTCCTCATCCTGAGAGCTATCGGCGCTTGGTCGGTAAACTCAACTACCTCACCATGACGCGTCCCGACATTGCCTGTGCCGTTGGCAAAGTCAGCCAGTTCATGGAGCATCCCACCAGATTTCAGTGGGATGCTGTCCTCCGCATTGCCAAATACATTAAGAAAGACCCTGCACGTGGCCTTCAGTACTCACATCATGCTCACATGAATGTTGAGGCCTTCTGTGATGCGGACTATGCCAGTTGCCTCGCTACTCGCAAGTCTACCTCGGGTTTCGCAGTGTTCTTCGCCGGTAATCTCATCTCTTGGCGCAGCAAGAAGCAGACTGTCGTCTTCCGATAGAGTGCCGAGGCCGAGTATCGAGCCATGGCCACAGTCACTATTGAGATCCTCTGGCTTCGTCATCTTCTCCATGAGCTCGGTTTCCCAGCATCGACTCCTGCTCATATCTGGTGTGACAATCAGGCCGCCACGAAGATTGCCTCGAATCCCGTCTTCCATGAACGGACAAAGCATATCGAGGTGGACTGTCACTTTCTCCGCCACCATCTGGAGCAACACCATATCGGTTTCGACCATATCCCGACGGCAGATCAGCTTGCCGATCTTTTCACCAAAGGTCTCCCAGGAGCTCACTTTGAGTTTCTCACTACCAGGCTGGGTATTCACAGCCTCCATGACCCAGCTTGAGGGGGAGTATGAGATGGTCTTGTGTCTTGTCATCTTTTTTGTCTTTGTGGGACTCTATCCAATCTGGGCATGTCCAGCTTGAGGGGGGGAGTGTTGGACCCCATTTAAGTGTAAATGAGTATTTCTGAGTCCCACATCGGACTTACCCTCCTTGTAATTAGATTTGCTCATCTATAAAAGAGTATCCTCACCTCACATTGAGGTAAGGGGAATTCACCATCTACAATAACATTAAGAAAAGACCAGACACACTCCCCTTCAAGCTGGGTTGCAGATGCTGTAGATGCCTAGCTTGGAACTGAGCGAGCCGAGGCGAGCTCCTGGGAGGCCTTTTGTGAAGATGTCAGCAAGCTGGTCTGCCGTCGGGATGTGGCTAAGGCGGACATGATCGTGCTCCAGGTGGTGGCGAAGAAAGTGGCAGTTCACCCCAATATGCTTTGTACGTTCATGGAAAACGGGATTCGAAGCAATCTTGGTGGCTGCCTGATTGTCACACCAGATGTGAGCAGATGTCTGTGGAGGAAACCCAAACTCCTGGAGGAGATGTCGAAGCTAAATGATCTCGGTAGTGACTGTGGCCATGGCTCGGTACTCAGACTCCGCACTGGAGCGGGAGACGACCGTCTATTTCTTGCTGCGCCAGGAGATGAGGTTTGCCTGCCAAGAATACGACAAACCCCGAAGTTGATCTCCGAGTAGCAAGACAATCAGCATAATCTGCATCACAGAAGGCCTCAATATTGAGATGAGCATGATGAGAGTAGCGAAGACCACAGGCAGGATCTTGCTTGATGTATTTGGCGATGTGGAGGACAACATCCCAATGAGAGGTGGTTGGATGGGCCATAAATTGGCTCACTTTGCCGACAACGCAGACAATGTCGGGACGAGTCATGGTAAGATAATTGAGTTTGCCCACTAGTCGACGATATCGCTCTGGATGTGAATACGGTTCGGATGAGTCATAAAGAGATCGTTCCCCAGGCTTCAGAGGAGTGTTGACAGCAGTGGCATGTGTCAGCCCAGCATCATGCAGAATATCCAATGCATATTTCCGTTGGCATAGGGAAATGATATCCGAAGAATAGGATACCTCAATGCCTAGGAAGTATGTGAGAGGACCGAGATCCTTAGTGTGGAAGTGCCGGTGAAGATGACCCTTTAGTTGGGTGATGCCGTCACTGTCGCTACTGGTGATGATGATATCATCCACATAAACGACTAACAGGATGCAACCAGTGGAGGTCGTCCTGTAGAACACAGTGTGGTCTTTCATGCTGCGGGAGAGCCCAAAGTCGATGACGACAGTGGTGAAGCGGCCGAACCAAGCACGAGCATACTGCTTGAGGCCGTAAAGAGAGCGGCGGAGTCGACAGACTTGGGACTCGGCGCCGGAGGCACAAAAACTGGGGGGCTGAGACAGATAAACCTATTCCTCAAGAAATCCATGGAGGAATGCATTTTTGACATCCAGTTGATGAAGAGGCCAGCGATGATGAGCTGCCAGAGAGATGAATAACCGGACGGAGGCCATCTTGGCAATTGGAGAGAAGGTATCAAAATAGTCAATACCGTAAGTCTGGGCGAAGCCCTTGGCCACAAGGCGGGCTTTAAGTCGATGGAGAGTGCCATCGGGATTCAGCCGGACTGTGTAAATCTATTTGCAGGGCGGGCAGGGGTCTGAGGATCATAACGCAGCCGGATGTCCGCCATAGACAGGGCCAAAGATGATGGGAGTGGCGACTGAGGAGGGAGCCTCCTGGACTGTTGTCGGACCCCGCCGCAGGTGCTGAGAAGGGCGTCCATGAAGTATCCAACATCGATCAATCAGGTGGCCGAGCTTGCCACAGTGTTGACAGAGTGGACGTGGATGACCGCCCCAATGACCACGACCACGAGGGCCTAAGTGGCCACCGTCACGATCGACGGGGCAGGTGGAGGCAGTGATCATCTGGGGTAGAGCTGAATAGGCTGCCAAGGAAGCGTCGGGTAGCCTTGGAGGACACAAGTGTGGGCAGCGCTGGAATCAGCGGGAGAGGCGCCAGGAGGTGGTGCTAGCTGTGCACAGGAAGAGCCAGGTCACCGGGAGGGAGCCGCCTGGACCGGTTCGTCGGGAGGGAGCCGGGCTGCCTGGAGGGGGGCGCCGGGACCGGTTTGTCGGGAGGCACCGGTCTGCCTGGAGGGAACCACCGGGAGAGGGAGTTGGGCTACCTGGAGAAGCGGAAGCCGGCTGGTGCAGAGCCGACAGTTGCTGGAGGAGCCCGGTTTGCCTGGACGGAGCCGGTCCGTCTGGAGGGAGCCGCGACTCAGAGGAGGCCGCTGGGGGTGCTGTGCGCAGAGGAGGGCCGCCGGGATGGGATGCGGGAGCCGAGAGCCGCGTCTGAAAACAGCGACGGGAGGCTTTAGTGCTGCAGTCGCCGGGAAGGGCCGGGAGGGCGCGCGGGAGCCGCGATGGAGGGTCGCGCTCGGGTGGAGGCGCGATGGGGCGTCGGGAGGGTCGCCATCGGGAGGAGCCGCGTCGGGGCGTTGGGAGTGTCGCACTCGGGAGGAGCTGCGACAGGAAGGGAAGGCGCGCCGGGGGGGAGCCGTGCCGGGGAGGGCGCGCGCGCCGGTTGGGTCGAGTGCCGGGAGCCGCGCCTGGGTTGGGAGTCGAGTCGCGCCGGCAGGAGATGTTGGGGCGGGGGGAGTCCACCGGAGCAGCGCGAACTGAGGGCCGCCGGGCGGGAGTCCAGGAGGGAGCCGCTGGGGGAGGGACCGCGCACAGAGGAGGGCCGCCGGGGGATGGGGGCCGCGGGAGGCGCCACACGCAGAGGACCACCGGACGGCACTGGGAGGCGCAGGGCCGCTGGGGGGGGGGGGCGGAGGACAGACCACCGAGGGGGGGGGGGGGGCGCGTAGGGCAGACCTACGAGGGAGGAGGGTGCTGCGTAGGGCACACCTAGAGAGAAGGAATGCCACTTAGGGCAGAGCAGGGGAGGGCTCGGGAATAAAGTTTCCTCTGATACCATGTAGAAGAGGTAATCTCCTTACCTCAAGGTGAGGCGGATGCCTTCTTTTATAGATTGAAAATATGGAATACATAAATGGGTATTCCGATGTGGGACTCGGAAATACCCAGGATAATAAAAACAGGTTTCAACAAATAATGAATCTAAAATTGATGGGGGAGATCATGACTGGGGAGAAAAAGAGATATCCAAGCAAGATGCTTTGTTAAGAGGTGCCAATGAATCTGGAGGCTGGGGTGCAGGTAGTCGTCAAGAAGATTGTTTGATACCAGAGGATCTGGGGGAAAAGGCGAAGCATGCTTCTTCAAATAGTGGGGAATGGGGGCTATCAAACGCGGAGACTACAGGTTGGGATGACACTGTAAATGAAGATCAGCCAACGTTGGCCATAGAGGGGACCGGCTCACGTTTGGACGAAGGTGGCGATAGGGATTTGAGCGAGGGGCTTGCAATTTAGATTTCGGTTGCATTTGACCTAGACGCATGAGCAAGAGGAGCCATCCATACTTGCTTCGCCATGGAACAATGTGCATCTGTCAGGGAACATGGACGAACCAGAAAAGCATGCGTTTGGACTCAAAGAAGCTGCAGTGCAGCATAGTGTTGCGGTTAGAATGGAGTACAATACTACAATCAACACTTCCGATTACAAAATAACCGAAGAAGTTAAGACAGAACAATTGGTGTCCTATTGCAATGCAAATAACAAAGCCAATGATTGCGGCGACGATTTTGTTGCTCCTGTTGTTGGGGCTGATCGAGCTGCGACACATTTCAGCATTTCATGGTTCTGTTTTACAGGACCCACACAACACTAGTTCGTATCCTTACTATGGACCTGACCACTCCAGACTTGGGTTGAACTGCCTGGGAATATTGGTAAGAAAGATAAAGACTACCGCCTGTGCTCGGATGTGACTGGGATACCCAGGCAATAAGGATTACCCACTGGATCAGTATTCAATACACACAGCAAATGTTCTGTTTCTACTGGTGGAAGGAAGTCTAATATACGTCCAAAAATGTTGAAGTTGGTGGGCTGATTACATGGAAATGAATGGAGGAACAACGGGACATTGGATTTGAGGTTCAGGTTTCTCCTTGTCATGGAAAAAACTAGCATCGCTGCTGCTAGGCAAAAACAACAAACCCTGATTTTTGTGGCTGTTCAGACTTCCGGTAAAACAGTAAAGCAGCTATTCACTGTATTATCAATTGATTCAGAAATATCATTGGTGCCGAATTTTCTGTTGGCTCTTAAGTGTGGATTTGAGATTGCTCAAGTCAGGTTTGGGCCGGGCAGGTTGCACCTTTCCATGGGGCCCATCAGAGCAGCCGATCATGGCATGCAACTGCTGTTTCTTTATCCACTGCATAAGTTTATTGACCCATCAACTAATAGTTGAGGATGGTTTGGTTGTCCTACACCTAGTCAAGACAGAAGATCAGGGGTGTACCCTGAAGTGGAAACTTTGTGGGAAGAAGTTTTTACCAGCTGCAATCACTTTGATTTCTTCAGTCTTGAGGACAAGACTGAATTTGAAGGTGGGGCGAGTGATTGAGACCTGACCACCTCTGCTCTGTGAGGAAAAGCAGATTCTAGAAGAGAGCATACAGCCTGGGAAGCCGGTTGGCTACAGCTGGCCACAGCTGTATATTACAGCTGTATATTCTAGAGGGATCAGCTAGCTCAGGGTGGGGTCGGCCAGGTGGGCTTGGGCAAGAGTGCGACCACCTCTTGAGTTTCCCTTTTTTTCTCTCCTTCTGCAGACTTCTTCTCCTCCTTCCCCCAACGTCTGTAGTTCTGTTTCTTTTTTCCCTGTATTTCTGTTCTTACTCAAATACTTGAAACGGAGCCTCCATCTAGGAGCTACGGGTTCAAGAGTCTTATCACCTTCTCTACTGGAACTGAAGGGTTTTTATTGGAATCACTTGTGAGATTTATCCAATGCAAATATTGTGGTAGTACAACGTTTATATTTTCCATATGCTGGTTGTTTTTATTAATTATTTTGGGACTATAAATTTATCCATTAAGGATTAGTTGTTCATGACTCGCTCATTTCACTGTTGAGTTGTTGCGTTTCGACAGGCTTTTTATGAAGAAGGAATTCATTTTTTTTATCTGTATCAAGGTCTTTGATTCCATCCTGGCATCTGGGTGCTAAATGTTGTTCTCTCAAGCTTCTGTTGTTCCAAAAGCCTCCCCTCTTCTTTGTAACACTACTTTGATTTCCTTGATACTTCGCCCTCAGAATCCAATTCCTCATCATGCATTCATCTTCCATTCTCACTCAAACTTGGTATCTTCCTCAGTTTCATCTAACAGTCGCAAACTGAAGCATCTGCCCTGCTCTGCAACTCCAAGAAAATCTGATTCAAAACCCGATTCAAAACCCGATTCAAAACCCGATTCAATACCTAACACCAATCCTCACTCCAAACCCCGAACCCGCCACCATCGCCTAAAAAATGAGGTTTCCCAAAACAAAGACAATGATCCTGGCAGAACCTTCCCGACAATCCCAAGGAAAGCAAGGCGTGGCCGACGAAGTGAAGCAGCTGCAGTGGAGGATTTTGTACGTGACAGGCTTGAACAAACATTTGAATCGATAAAGCAGAACAATCCAGAAGCATACGAGGCTATGAAAAACAAATGGAACGACGGTGTGAGGAGGAAGACTGAAGTCGATGATGATGAAGATGATGATGATAATGATGACAGTTCTAACGAGGTTAAGCAACAGAAGACGGTGATTGAGGAAGACAGTCAGACTTGGCCACTGGATGCTGAGGTTGGGTGGGGAACCAGAGCATCAGATTTCTTTGAGAAATACCCAATTAAGACTATTGTGGGGGACGATGGCATTGAAATTGACTGGGAAGGGGAAAGCGATGATAGTTTCATCAAGGAGATCAACTGTTTGGAGTGGGAGAGCTTTGCTTTCCACCCAAGTCCCCTGATCGTTTTAGTCTTCGAACGATATAACAGGTTATGTCATTATTATTTTTACGATTAAAGTTAATTTCTGGGTTCCACCCTAAAAGTTAATATTTATGGTGGATCTGCAAACTGTTTCCATAACATCTCTTGTTGCTTCCTCTCTTCTCTGCAGGGCAACTGATAACTGGAAGGTTTTGAAGGAGCTAGAGAAGGCTGCCAAAGTATACTGGACATCCCAAGATAAGTTACCACCTCGGGTATGTTGAAGTTGGGAAATAATTGGTGTTTGGGGATTAGTTTTTCCATTGGTGTGCTGATGACTTGGGATTACCCTTAAATCAGACTGTGAAGCTGGACATCAATATTGAGAGAGACCTGGCTTATGCACTTAATGTTAGAGAATGCCCACAGGTTTTATTCTTAAGAGGAAACAGGATCTTGTACAGGGAAAGAGGTGAATTGTACACACTTGTATGCACCGACCTACCTAATAATTCAATCCATAATAATGTGTTGGTTAATTGTTAAAATTGATTTCTGGGTGCAGAGATGCGAAAAGCTGACGAATTGGTTCAGTTGATTGCACATTTTTATTATAAAGCAAAGAAGCCTTCATGGATTAATGAGGAAAACCTGCATCGATCCTATTAATTCCAGAAGAAGGTATGTAATTCTCACACGGCCTTTACTGATGCACTCTCTGTTCTTTTAGGATCTGTGTGGATTGCAAGTGTGAGAATGGGATATGGATAATTGTAGTTGAATTTCATATCAGAATCCCATTTCTCATTCCTTTGTAAATGGATAATTGGATGTTTCATACCACTTAACCAAACAGGTCCTTCATGTTTTGTTAGTTTGAGGGATCAAAACCATGCACAACCTTCCTCAAGTTGTTGTCTGTCCTCTAAAGGGTATGTCTGGATCTGATTAGGTTGTGTTGTCCATAACCCAGAATTTGTCATGAACCACCAATTTTGGACAAATAAATAATAATAGGTTGATTACATCTGCCATTGCGGAACACAATGCAATGAAAAAAATCACAGTAAACTTGTTGGTTCGGACACTTGACCCCACAACCTCTCCTCACCCCCCAAAACCGCATCACCCCACCACCAATGGTGGGACTGGATAAATAAATAAAGTTAATATTATTATTTAATTTTTAATTAATTGGAGATCAATAATGGAATTTATTTCTAAAAGCATGGTTATCGTTCACTGTAAAAGACGAACCGTGCAGCAGACTGTGCTTAGTCACTGTCATGGAAAAATTGAACAAGTATGATTAGCACTGTTGTTAACCGTGCTTTGCTTAAAAAGTGTTTGAATTGTCGGATTTTGCTTTCGAGTCTACCAAACCTTTATTTAATCAATTAGATCGACTAGTTTTAGTGTATTGCAATGAGAGAATGTAGTTAGGGGTTAATGTTGAGTCACTACTAGAAAAATGACCATAAAAAACGTTCACTAAAAGTATTTAGCCAATGACTGTCAATCACCGAAGAACAACGGTAAACATTCCATTAGTAAAGGTTTCTAGTGAGTAATTGATGACTGTTCAAGAAAAACCCATAATTTCAAAGTTTCCGGATATCGATATATGCATAAATTTTCAGTAGTATAAATATTTTTTGTTATTTTTTTTCAAATTTAGAAATAACTAGTCTCAAAATATTTTGAATCCATATATTGAAATAATCTGAAATATAATTATAATATAAAAAATGAAATCTAAAAAAATCAACACTTCAAATTGACACTGTTTGGTTACTTTTCTATATACATTAATAACTTATTTTGTATCAAGTGACATTTTTATCAAGTGTTATTTTTGATTAATTCGAGCACATTTCATTTTGAATTCACATGTGATTCATTTTTACAAGTCATAAATGAGTTGATTTTTGTCTTAAATTTTAACCATGAACTAATCATTATGAGCACTTCTAATATTAGATTCACACATGTTTAGTTCCTATAGATTACAAATGTCTATATCATTGTCATAAATTTCTATGGCAAACCGATGATGTTTGCTTATTTGTGAATATTTTATGTTTTTTTTGCAGTTAAAAATGAATTTTATTTTTTTAAAGTCATTTTTGATCATTTTAAACATCTTGGATATTTGATTCATGCGTGGTTCCTTCACCATGACTATGAGCGTTTACTTGATTTTTTTTCAAGAAACTTGATTATTTAGTTGGAATATCGGTGTTTTTAATTTTCATTACAAACCAAGCTCATTTACTCATTTTTGAATGTTTTATGTTTGTTTCATAGTTAAAAATACATTAAAATTCTTAGATGATGCTTTCGACCATTCCAAGCATCTTGAACATCTGATTCACGTGTTTGTTCATACATGTTACAAATGCTTATCTGTTATCGTTTTACTCAAATTTGACATTGGAAAATTATTGCAATTTTTAAAAGGCACTTTCAATCACTTCAAGCTTGTTGAATAATTTTTCATGGCAAGTTGAGTTTGGTTTCTCGTTTTTATCATTTTCATCCATTTAATACTTGAAAATAATTTTAATTCTTAAAATACCCTTTCAAACATTCTGGGTATCTCACTCCTTTGATTCATGCTCAGTTGGTTTTTACATGTCACGAATGGCTCGATGATCCTTATTCTAAATTTTCTTGTCTATTTGATCTCATTTGCTAGTTTTTAACATTTTGTACTCGTTTCACAATTAATGGTGAATTTTAATCATTGGAAGACTCATTTGGTCATTTTGAGCGTTTAAGATGTTTGATTCATACATGATTTGTTCCTATAAATCACAAATGGCCCGTCTTAAATTTGCACGACTAATTGAGATTGTTTTTATCGTTTTACACGTTTTAACACCTGGAAAAAAATTTATTATCAAATGGTACTTTTGATCATTTTGACCATTTTGACCATTTTGACCATTTTAAATGTTCAGTTCATGTGCAATTTGTTTCAACATGTCACAAATGACACAATAATTCTAAATTTTCATGTCAAATCGGGCTCATTTTCTCGTTTCTACTAGTTTTATGCACATTTTATAATCACTTGTTCATATAAATCACAGTGACTCAAGAATCATTGTTCTACAAAGTGAAAAGGAAATTTAGCCGGTTTGCTAGTTTTTAAAAGTAGATGCCTGATTCACATGAGATTCATTTTTTTTTGTATATTACAAATAACTCCATGATCATTGTTCTACATTTACATCATTATGCGAGTTTGCTTGTTTTTGAATGTTTTATGCTCCTTCCACATTTTAAAATGAATTATAATTATTAAACATCACTTTTGATCAATCCAAGCACCTTATGTTTTAAATTCACGCACAATTCATTTATGCAAGTCACAAATGATTCGGAAATTGATGTCCAATATTTTTTTTTCAACACAGTATTTTTTGCCCTTTTTATTATTATTTTATACACGTTTGACCTATTTTAAAAAATAATTATTAAAATTTGCAATAATAAAAATAAATGAGAACACCTCTCATGCATCTGGTGCATTATTTATCTGCTCATCAACCAACTCATATTGATGGAAGTTCCGCTTCAAATTAATACTATTTAGTATGGTAATAATAATGAAATTCATTTTAAATATAATTTATTTAGTTTTGTAATTAGGGCTTACGAGTTCAAGAGGGTTTTGAATGAATCTAATAACGATTATCAGAAGTTGGAGAAGCAATTTAAATCCTGTTTTTAGAATCTCTCATGCTTGATATATGAAACAATGTATAAAATATTGAAATGAAGTGGTATTTTTTTGATGTACCTTACACAATAGAAGGTATTGCCTCTTGATCTTCATTTGATGCATTTTGTAAAGATCACAAAGTAACAAACAAAATCTTCTAACCTTTGTAGGTATTCATGAACTAAATGGATCTCTCATTGTATGAGAGAGATTTTTATTTACTCGGATGCAGAAACGTTGGGAGTCGCAACGATAAAAAGAAACGTTTCACAGAAGAGTAAAAGGGGAAAAAAACAAAAGAAGAACTTGGATACAAAGATTTACGTGGTTCGGGAAATGATCTTTACATCCACGGAGATGTTGAAATTCATTATGATCTGGGAGCACAAATTTACAGGAGATCTCTCAGAGTTTTTAACAACATGAAACCCTATTTTTAAATAGGTTAACAAGGAGGACAAAACACTATTTCACCAATCGTCAGAAATCCCGTTGCGCTATAACCAAAGGCGGTTGGAGGTCTACATCGCTATAGTGAAAGGTGGCTACCCAAGTCAAAAGTGCTATAGTGTCGGCGGTTGAAAGTCCAAGGAGCTACAATGTTGTTGACTCCGAAATTCGCACTGCTACAGTACTCTGAAATTTGGGTCGGGGACCTTCGACCCCCGGAGCAGGGGCACATTGCCCCCTACAACCTCCAATGAGCTCACCACGGAGCTCAACCCACAAAGTTTGTGCCTTGGTGTGCAACATGGGCCACAAGCAATCGACTCAAACATCATCCAAAATGGATTGAACTGCACCAATCCAACACACCCCACAGTGTGCCACCACTTCACAATGCAAAGGATGAAGAATAAGAGACAGATTCCTGAGAGTTTTGACCAAGCATAAGAATTACCACTACCCCTGCCATCGTATTAAAATGCTTTTATATAGCCCAAGGGCATTCTTTTCATGCATGCATTAACTCATGCATTTATAACACATAAGTTAATGTCTCAACCAATTCATTTAATGACACCTTACGTTGGTGAAACATGAAATGATACCAGTTTATCATTTTGTTGCAGTTGCATATTGCATAAATTAATATAACCTTATGTGTATGCTAATCATAATTTGCATGCAATACGAAATGTTACACAAAGATACAAATAAGGCTTTTGAGCATATCACCTTCAATCTCTCACTTGCATTTAAGTCTAAAAGATTGTGCCATTTCACATTATATTGTATTGTATACAATAACTTGTGAAACCATATCCAAAACTTCTTTTGAATATCTTTCAAAACACTTTTGGATGTTTAACATGATCATTACCTTGTATCACATCATATGCAATACCTTGTGAATACCTATCCAAAATACTTTTGGATCGACTCAAACACTTTTTAAGTAGCTCTCAGAGTCAAATTCAATACCCATTCAGTCAACCACAATGTGTGATCCAATGAGCCTTTACAACGTTGAAAACAAATATGAATATTCAGATTCATACATGTAATCAAAGAGCGACTTCTAGCAGAACATCAATGATACTCATACTATAAAGAGATTTGACGTGATCTCTATCAAACACATGTATCTCTATACGTATGTTCATAAGTCTGCATCATATGTAAACATGTATTCTCATATTTTCCCTTTGTCCAAAACATCAAGTTTCCATGAGACAGAGAACATGCGAATCCCATATAGCAAATTCACCTGTTCTCGATTCTTAGAGTGTAGCCATATTTGATCGTTGAATACATCACGTCATTCATCCTTATGGATTAGCACATCACATGTCCCTTATCCAAATAGATATACAATATCTAGGTGCAGTCGCACACTCCCACAAGCTATCTTAATCAAGGGTTCAGATGTCATACTCGTCATTCACAAAGGCAAATCTCATCTTTGTTAAGCTTTAACCGATGACATGACCAACAACACATCCAACAACCCCCGTACTAGCTAAGTCAGTTTGTAAACCTGTGTAAGTGGGGTATCGAAGTATGAAAGTTCTCATGCTAAATATCTCACCAACCTGAGGTAATGGAGACTCGAATATGATCCATGCACCCCTAGTATATCAAAGACATTTGTATGACCCTCCATGTGGTATACCTATTAGGCCTTCCAGTATACACAATGAATCATATTCTTTATTTTGTGCTGCATGGACATATTTTGCATCTCTATACAAGAATCCTACCCATGTTAACCTTATTATTTCGTCACAACCTATAGTTTTCCATGACGAATATCAGTTAGGGATAAACTCAAAGTCGTACTTTGATAGGTTTTTTTATCACTGCATTTCACTTTTATGTAGCCATTGTGAAAGAATGATAAAATGGAGGATGCCTTTTAATATGATACATTTTAATATTGTTGAACTCTTTGAAAATATTTAACAAAACCAACAAAATCACCAATTTATCATATCATATATGGCAAATTGTCAGATTAGCTTTATGTTTCCTATACTTTTTGGATTTTGTTAACTTATTACATCATATGTAATTCATGTTACATCTATATGTGGCCATCTGATAAAACTCTCCCACTGAACTCTTTAGTGAGAAACATTTATGAAGTAAACTAGTTTGAATAATGGTGAGACTTGAGAATCATATTCCCAACTGTTCAACTTTTTGAAATATTCAAACTTCTAAACTTTATCACATCAAATGTTATTGAACTTCACATCATCAAATGTTACGATGTCAACTTATGTTGTCTACTTAGAACTCTTTCTAAGCTCATCATCTTCATCATTATTGGAGCATTATTCTGTCAAACTTTTCCTTGAAATAGTGTAGCTATTTACATTATTGTTTACCGGTCCTCATAAACTCTTTTAGGATAAAGTATGAACACTTTACATTTTGACTGGTACAATCCTTCAAGAAACAATCTTTCATTTTTCACGATAACTAAATGCAACTCTTTACATTTTTCTTTATCTTCACATATCCTAAACTCTTTTAGTATATTGAGTGAAAAAACATTTTAATCTTAGATTGGTATAACCCTTAAGAATTAGTGATATTCATTTTTAAATGGCAACTAAATGTAGCATTTTACATTTTTCTTTACCATCATATATCTTGAACATTTTAGGCTATTAAGTGGAAATCACTAACTTAAGATTGGTGTAATCCTTTATTTGTTAACGTTGAACTTCTTTAAGTTTAAACACCCTCTCACTAACCTCTTAAATATTATATTCTTTTTAGAATATCTTGTTAAGACACCTAAACTCTTTTGTGTTTAAGAAACAACATTTACTTCCACATCATATATGGTATTTTATGTGTTTAGAACATTTTCATTTGAAAAGAAGACTTTATTAAAATATACCATTGATGAGCGGTGAGAACACATTCCCTCATATTTTAACAAATAACTGGATAAACATTTTTATTCTGGATAAACATTTTTATCCTGGATAAAACGCTTTTATCCTGAATAAACACTTTTATCCATATCTTCTTTGCTGAACATTTTATAGAACCCGATGAATCATAAACCATGTGGATACAATTAATCATCTCATACTTGTTCATAAAAACTCTTTGTTATCGAACATCTTTTTTTATCATATAAGAGAAATGAGATGAAGATACACATCTTTCACTTATATTCATTAGAGTTTGATAAAATCTTTTATATTCAAATCCTTGATGTAGTAATTATTTACTTCATATAAACTACAAGCTAAATCAATTCTTCATTTGATTTTGAACTACTGTATATTTACAACGTTTTGTAAAATATACATTCTATATCACATATCTTTCAAAATCGAAGAATTAATTTTTATAACATCCATATCTTATATGAACATTCCATGGAGTTTCACAAACTCCTTTAGGTATATTGGATAATTTCATCATATGTAATCATTATTCCTCCTTCCCGACAACTTTAGGCTTCAATGACATTGACTGACTTCTTAGAAGAAGCATTGTTGAACTTTTCAATTAACTTTTATTCTTCCAGTTTGAACTTTTACCCACTTGTGCTGTCTATATAGTACATTAAAACCTTGATACCATATACCTAGTTCGCACACACACATATATATTCCCAACATTTTGAGAATATCAGATAAATGTTATTTCAATCATATTGTCGGAACATTTCCATAGATGATGATAAGATAAATTCCCTAATCAAAACAAGCCTTTTTTAGTCTCTATTTAAAGCTTGTTATAGGATTAAACAAATTATAAACCATGTGTATTCAAAACACCCATCTCACTTCATTTAAACTATTGTTTACATGCTCTTATTAAGAGCCAAATGGGATAAAAATACACGTCTTATGACAAGTTTATCCAAGTTTGAAACATCTAAGTTGTCAATGTAACAACTCCTTTGCTCCATTACTTAAAAGAAACCTTCAAGCTGCAATTCTTTCTAAATTTTCGACCTATATATTTACAACACTTTGTAAAACATAATGTTGATATCATATATCTGTTATAATAATAGAATTGATTTATATAACCAATGAAGGTTTAAGGAAACCTTTTAGTCTCATTGAGTCATCAACATGTTCAATCATATTGAATATCATTTGACATAGATTCACTTGTTGAACAATTTCAATACTTGGTTACTCAGGAAGATATTGTTCTGCTACATAAAATTTTCCTTTAAGAACTTTTCTTAAATCATCAATTTTGCTAAAGAACTTTTCTTAAGTTACCAGTATAAGCGCTATTTACATTAAACTTCTCATTGTCAAGGATTAATATCAAAGTTTAGCTTGATGACGATGATGATATTATCTACATCAGAAGCTTTTATAATGTATTATAACAATTCAATAATGACTTTTATGATACGGGCTTTCACTAAAATGATGACCCCTTTTAAAATCCATCATATCTATTAGTGGGTTAAGATTCATATTTTACTAAGCTCCGAGTTACTTTAGTGTTTATCCCATCACTTAGCTATTTAGGCAAGACATCATCCCAATCACAACAGTTGCGACTCTTGGATAGTTGAATGAACAACTCTTTGTCCCATTCATCATATGGATTGATTCAACTTTATTTCTTCGGTAACCTCCTATTAGAGACTCTTGATTAGTGTAACCTAAAGCAAATGCCAAAAACAAACTAATAGGGGATAATCCAGGGGCACCCAGCTTTCGCATCACTTGCCCAGTTGGATAATCCAAAGTCACTATTTGCTTGTTTTACACAAGATAATCTAGCATGACCCATTCGGTTGGATGATCAAGGTTTTGATAAGTGCCGCTTTGAAAGGAATCTCAAACTTAGTATCTGAAGAGGATTTTAATCTCGCCATCTTATTTTAAAGTTGGTGTCTTAGACAAACTTCTGTGTACTTTATGATAACATATATTCATAGTTTTGAATATTAATAAACTTCTTATCATATCACGATTGTTCTTCTGCGTAACATAATATGTGATAATGTCCTAATAGTAACAGTTGCACTAAAAGGTCATAGTAGTTCCCCGCTATGATGTGAATCCAAAAGTGTCACGACAATATTCTTAAATATATGTTATATAGCCAGATGATATCATTTGAGGGACATAAATGATACATATTATCAGGGGTGAAGACTCATAGGAGTTTGAGACACCTTCTCATGGTGTATGCCTATGGTAATATCCAGTGTATGATATTATGAAAACGAGACCCACCAGTAGGAAATCCACATTTATATGTGTGTTTCTTTCGGAAATGGGGATGACCTTGTTTGTTTAAGGTTCAAACTTTCCAATCGGTTTCTAACGGGTTTATTCGTAGAACTGAAAACATCCAATGATTCTATATCCATTTGGATCTACTTTCCAAAGGTAGGTGCTCATTAGTTGTAGATTGATGAAGCTTAAGAATTTGCATTGGTCGAGAGGATGAAAGGTTAGACTCATCACACCCTTTTGGGGGGAATTATTGTCTACTCTGGGACTCCTTTATAGATTTAAGTCATGTTCACGAATCCTTATTAATTTACCAAGCATGAAAATGAGTTTTCCTTTAGATTTAGCAATCAATGATTGATAGGTATGAGATTTAGAGAATCTTTTATATGTATTTGAGGTTTTTCATCGATAGAGAATCATCCGTATTTATTAGAGATTCTTAGTCAATGGTATCATTCAATACATTATATAGAAATCTCTTGGTCATTATGATAACCATACTGGTTTTAAAGCCACTCAGTGGGGCACTTGAAGTTTATTGTCGTTCAGAAAGACAAGGATTATTTCAGAGTTGGGATCATACCCGCAGATGAGTTACCTACGTATCCTCGTTAAAGAAGGAATCAGAACTCACGTAGTTCGATAAGAAGGATATAGTTTAACATCATATGGGACGGAAAAGAATTAATGAAAATGAGCTTGAACCTTAGAAAGGCTTCCTACATACTCTACTTTTAAGGCAGAGATTAAAGTCCACGTAGTTCGGGTGAAGAAGTATGAGGTTTATGCATGATTAATGGCCCAAAGAGAGATGTCGTAATTACTTTTACACTCTAAGCCCACGTGAGTCATGCTCGGTGTGAGAAATAAGAGGTATCAGTAAATCTGACGATTGTGCCATGAAAGATGCAGTCATAAGAAATGATGTGGGGCTTACGTATGTATGACGGCCCAAGAGCATGGTCCATAAAGGTATTTGTACTTTATGGGGATTTGAGATTTTAACCCGAGACTTACTCCTAAAAAGGAATCCCAAATTAAGAGGGACTTATGATTGAGTTTTATTCCTAAGAAGGAAGCTCAAATCAAAAGAAAATAAGGTTGGAGCTTACTCTTGAGAAGGAGGCTCAATTAAAGGGAACTTATAACTTGGTGCTTAATCCTGAGAAGGAGGTCCAAAGTCAAAGGAAATTATGATTGGGACTTACTCATGAGAAGGAGGCCCAAATGAATTCCTCTCATATAAGGAAGCCAACGAAGGAACCATGCCATAAATGGCTTTGAAGAAGGCTTTGAAGACCATGTCTTAAAGAGGAGAGGTGAATTTGAAGAAAGGAGTGTTACGAAATCATCGGGAGACGCAATGACAGAAACGAGAAAAACGAAAGAAAGAAAACAACAAGAACACAACGATTTACGTGGTTTGGGAATAATCCCTATGTCCACGGGAGAGGCATAGTTTCACTATTCGAGAGCACAAAATTACAGAGGATTTTTTTTCAGTAGTAACCCTAGCTCGAAAAAAGGGCTATAAAATGGAGAAGACGATCACTATTCGAAAAGTAAGTCCGCGTCGCTACAGTGAATGACGACCAACTTTGTCAAAAGCGCTACAGTGGCTGCCGGCTGGAGAAGTCAAAAGTGCTACAGTCCAGTTGACCCTGAAGTCCGCACTACTGCAGTGCCTGTCGGTGTCGATCGGTCAACATTGCTATAGTTGACCCCGAAGTCCGCATTGCAATACATTCTCCTCTCACTTTCTTCCCAATTCATCCAAGAAGTTCTTCAGCCAAACCATCTCTTTCCTTGCTTCTGTTACAACAATGTATTCTGCCTCTGTGGTGGATAAAGCCACCACCTTCTGCAATTGTGATATCCAACTTACCGCAGTTCCTCCACAGGTAAAAACATAACCCGTGGTACTTCTGCTGTCGACATCGCCTCCAAAGTCAGCATCCACATACCCCTGCAATGAATTTCCTTTCCCAAAGCACAGAGATACCTCCTTGCTGCCCTTCAAATACCTCAGTATCCACTTCACAGCTTCCCAATGTTGCTTTCCAGGGTTAGCCATATACCTGCTCACAACTCCCAGTGCATGAGCGATGTCAGGTCGAGTACTGACCATGACATACATCAGGTTTCCAACAGCTGATGCGTATGGAACTTTTGCCATGTACTCCACCTCTACCGCCGTCTTCGGTGATTGCTTCTTTGATAGTTTGGAATGGCTCGCCAGGGGATTTGTAAAGGCAGCGAACAGACCCTAAATATTGTAAAGGCAGTGAGCCTAGACATAGAAGATCTAGTCCGAACCTTGTAAATAATAGCGTGCTTTTAGTGGATTTGGTACATCAACACATCGACAATGTATGCTCCTTGGATGTTGCCCAGTGAGGGTGAACCAAGTAAAATCGCTGTTTCCCGTGTATGATTTAATTTCTGTTCATACATTGCTATGAGAGAAAGAGAGAAGTGTATTTTGTTTAACGACAAAATAAGATCTAAATGGGCAGTAGTTTTAATCTGTCATACCCTGATTCATCCCCCCTCTCAGGGTATTCATCCTAGTGGACCTAACCAAATCCAATATAAGGATGTTTCTTCCGAAAATGAGGATGACCTTGTTTGTTTAAGGTTCAAACTTTCCAATCGGTTTCTAACGGGTTTATTCGTAGAACCGGAAACATCCAATGATTCTATATCCATTTGGACCTACTTTCCAAAGGTAGGTGCTTATTAGTTGTGGACTGATGAGGCTTCAGAATTTGCATTGGTCGAGAGGATGAGAGGTCAGACTCATCACACCCTTTTGGGGGAAATTATTGTCTACTCTGGGACTCTTTTATATATTTAAGTTACGTTCACGAATCCTTATTAATTTACCAAGCATAAAAATGAGTTTTTCCTTTAGATTTAGCAATCACTGATTGATAGGTATGAGATTTAGAGAATCTTTTATATGTATTTGAGGTTCTTCATCAATAGAGAATCATCCGTATTTATTAGAGATTCTTAGTCAATGATATCTTTCAACACATTATATAGAAATCTCTTGCTCATTATGATAACCATACTGGTTTTAAAGCCACTCAGTAGGGCACTTGAAGTTTATTGTCGTTCAGAAAGACATGGATTATTTCAGCGTTGGGATCGTACCCGCAGATGGGTTACCTACGAATCCTCGTTAAAGAAGGAATCATAACCCACATAGTTCGATAGGAAGGATATAGTTTAACGTCATATGGTACGGAAAAGAATTAATGAAAGATGGGTTTGAACCTTAGAAAGGCTTCCTATGGACTCTACTTTTAAGGCAGAGATCAAAGTACACGTAGTTCAGGTGAAGAAGTATGAGGTTTATGCATGATTAATGGCCCAAAAAGAGATGTCATAATTACTTTTACACTCTCAGCCCACGTGAGTCATGCTCGGTTTGAAAAGCAAGAGGTATCAGTAAATCTGACGATTGTGCCATGAAAGATGCAGTCATAAGAAATGATGTGGGGCTTATGTATGTATGACGGCCCAAGAGCAGGGTCCATAAAGGTATTTATACTTTATGGAGATTTGAGATTTTAACCCGGGACTTACTCTTGAAAAGGAAGCCCAAATTAAGAGGGACTTATGATTGAGTTTTATTCATGAGAAGGAAGCCCAAATCAAAAGAAAATAAGGTTGGGGCTTACTCCTGAGAAGGAGACCCAATTAAAGGGAACTTATAACCTTGGGCTTAATCCTGAGAAGGCGATCCAAAGTTAAAGGAAATTATGATTGAGACTTACTCCTGAGAAGGAGACCCAAATGAATTCCTCTCAGATAAGGAAGCCAACAAAGGAACCATGCCATAAATGACTTTGAAGAAGGTTTTGAAGGCCATGTCTTAAAGAGGAGAGGTGAATTTGAAGAAAGGAGGTGACCAGGAAGGAGGTGCGCAAGTATTTTTCTGGCGCGCAAGTCCTGGTCGCGCAAGTATACTTGCGCGACATGAGTCACCTTGGGCGACGGAGATTCCATATGGTAATACTTGGGCGACTTTGAACTCAAGCCCTTAGTATCATCCCTAAAGGCTTCCAGAAGAGTGACGTGCAAGTTCCCTTGAGAGGGAAAGGCGGTGCACAAATGTCTTCACTTCCCTTAAGGGCTGGACACTTAGGCGCACAAGTATTGATAAGTTCTAATACTTAGGTCTTATTATTCCTCTTTAGAGCTTCCATTTTAGGTAAAGAATTACCTTAGAAGTGTTCGGAAGATGTCAGAAAAAGACTTGGGCGACCAGAGCTTGAATCGGAGTTTTGGAAAATTCGTCCTTGAAATGGGGGGCCCACATGGGCTATTTATAGGCCACTGAACACTTTGGGTGAAAAAAAGAATAGGGCGCGCAAGTGACTTGCACGACCAGAAGGAAACTTGCGCGACCTTTTCTTAAAGGGTTCCTTCTTAATGCCTTTATCAATTTTTGATATTCTTCAAATGATGACTCTTCTCGTGCTTAAGGTATTCCCCATTTCCATTCGTTTAGACTCTGTGATGGAAAGAAGTGTCAGCAAAATTCCCCCCTCAGAGTTGGATCTGAAAAAAAGAGTGAGGATTTTACTCTGAGGAAAACGAGAAACAAAGGTTCTGCGGCGCGCAGGTGGTAGGCGCGCAGGTTCTGGCGCGCAGGGTTACGGGATCACCTATATATATGTGTTACTTCCTCTGTTTCTACTTGCATAGTCGATGACGAAGCGGAACTTCTATGGTCAGAGGAGAAGTTAAAACTTGAACATCTTGAAGAAGAGGCTGCCATTTCTGACCCTATTGATGATGAAAGGTCTTTCTGAGGTGATTGAGAGGAGATGATGGATTGAGAATCGACATCATTATTTTCCTCTGGTATTGCTATAACTTCTTCTGATATGGTTGATGAAGTATAGAATTGCTGGATTTCAGCAGATGAAATGAAGATATCTCCATTTAAGCTTTCATCATTATTTGGCCAATCAACAATTTCTCCCATGCTGTCTGGCTCAATTGCCGTAATTGACATTATGAAAGTTTTCATAAGAGTGTTTGGATTTGGGTCTATCATGTCAATTTGACTGATAGGCAACACATAATCTGTGCTCACATGTATGAATGAGTTTACTGGAATCTTTTCCAAACCATATGAAGTATTAATTTTGGTGACTTTCTTTATTGTGGATTTTTCCTTTCCCTCCATGTGATAAAATTCTGCCTCAATGTATTGAGATTCACATGTTTTGAATGAGGCTTTGTCACCATACAATGTCTCAATTTGACAATTGAGACAATATTTGAGACATTGATGGTATGACGGAGGTACGACCGCATGTTGATGTAGCCAAGGTCTTCCAAGCGAAATGTTGAAGGCTGTGTCCTGATGAACAACCATGAAATCTGAATTAGACACAAGGTCTCCAAACTGAATTCTGAGTGTAATCTCACCCAGAGGTTCTTGTTCATTCTTATCATATCCTTGCAACATCAAAGTAAAAGGAGATAAATCAGATTCGGTGAGGCCCAATCAACGAAGTGTACGAATAGGAATGAGATTGACTCCTGAGCCATTATCAATAAAAGCTCATCGAATGTCTATATCATTGACTTTTCCAGATAGATACAAAGGTCTGATATGTCCATGTACAACATCATCTTCATCTGTAAAAGATATCACTGCATGACATTCTGCAGGATCATTCTCTATATGGTAGACCTCAGTCGCAACAATTTCAGTTTTGAATTCCTGAGGACTTGACAAAGCCTCAATAAGCGCCTCCCGAAGATCTTTTGATAGATTCAAGGCATCCAGAATTGATAACTTGGGTGGTACTTGGGTCAAATGTTTCAAGACATCATATTTCTGTGCATTTTTACTTTTGACTTCATGTCACTTGCCTTCTTCCTCTGGATCAGTAGCAGTAACACATGCTACCTGGGCTGAAGAACCTTTTAATTTTATCTATCTAGAGTCCACCATCTTTTGCCGGAGGTCTTTGAAGACAAAACACTCCTGAATGAGATGCCCCAACATCTGATGAAATGAGCAATAGTTGGGGAGGTCTTCATCTCCTTCCTTGTTCGGCCTTTTGGGCTTTGGTAACTGAACCAGATTATTTTCCAGAGCCGAGATGAAGTATCCAGGAACTTGTTCATTCCGGAAATAATAAAATTTGTTCTTCAAATCTTCAAACTGTTTATGCCTTCGATCTCTTTGATCATCTTGACGAGGTGGCCGTTGTTGTTGATGCTCAGGAGGTGGAGCCCTTCGATATGATGAAGGTTTTGAAGTGGAAGCAGGTACAAGTGTTTGTTTAAGCATAACTGTAGCAGTCTCTGCTTTCCCCATTCTTCTTCCTGGAACTGATGGAATTACACAAGTTTTAGCCTTAGTCTTTGTAAGAGAGTCTTCGATCTGCTGAGCGATTGAAGTAAGGTCTTGAAACCCTCCTGTGTATTTCACAAGGATCAACGGTGTGCGTAATTCATCACGCAAATTTTCCACATAGATTGACAACAATTCTTCTTGAAGGAGTGCTAAACTTAAGGAATATGTTAATCCCTTCTATCGAGCAATGAAATCTGAAACTCTTTCATTTTCCCTTTGATTACAATTGGTAAGATCAAAAACTGTCATCTTTGGCAACGTTGAGCTAAATTGAAGAAGAAATCTTTGACAGAGATCTTCTCACCCAGTAATTGACCGGGATTGCAAACTTGTATACCAGACAAAAGCAGGTCCTTGTAATGACTGTACAAAACACCCAAGTTTAACTACTTCTTGTTGTTGAAGAGTTCCCATCATAGGATCACAACGAGAAACAAAATGTGTTAAGTGTTGTTCTAGATCTCCCGAACCATTAAAAATTGGGAATGTGGTACTCACAAAATTTGATGGGGGAGGAATTGCATCCACCCATTCAAGGTAAGCTTTCTTTTCCTGTTGAACATGTGCACGCTTTCCTTCCATAGCTTTCAACCGAGCTGTTAATGACTCAATGGTAGTCATTAATTTTTGAGAAACATCTGGTTGAGCTTGGACCTAAGCAGGTGCAATAACTGGAGTTTGGACGGGTGTGGCGACTGGGACTGCCATTGATGGTAGTATTGCCGGTTGTTGTTGCGTATGACCCATAGAATTGGACCTGTGAGGGTGTACTTGTAAAGGGGATATTCTTGATCCATCCCAGTAGCTGCAACAAATTTCCTTGATTGATTAACTCCAGCATGTTTAGGAGGAAGACTACCTTGAAGTAGTTCTGCATTTAACCTCCTCAATTCCTTCATTTTTTCTTCTTGTTGTGCGAACATTTCCTCTAATGAGAGTGATTGACCTTCTCTAGAGGAAGGGTGTAATGTAACCTGACTTTTACCCTTCTCATTGGTATGTGCCTTTCTGGAGTACAGAATGGCATTACCCAAAGAAATGTCTTGTCCCTGGGCAACCCTCTGTCTTCTGGTACGCACACCTCCTTCATTCGTTTTTGCGTGCACAACCTCTTGAACATGAACTTCTTCATCTGATTCCTCTGAGTGAACCTCATGTTCTAGGGGATCAGTGACAACGACATTGATGACATTTATCGATGCATAATGCATTACATCCCTTCTGTCGGCATTTCTGCGATACTGTCTTTTTCCATGTCCTTTATGAGACATTGCCTTTTGTTTAGTTGATCCCTTAGGAGCTTCTTGATGAACCGTAATTTGGAGGAAATCTCCTGATAATTCGGCTCTGCGTTCCTCTTGTGGCTTCCTCCCTAATCGAGAGAAGACTGACTTTCACTGAGGAAGAGATTGAGAATTTGAAAAAGTCCCCAGTCTGGTGGATTGGGGTTGTTCCTGTTTTTCCTGTTCAAGTCCCCGAATCCTATCTGTTGATTCCGAGGGTTGGATCAAAAGAGTCCTTAGCCTGACAAGCTGAGGTGGCTCTTGAGCTGCTACATCTGAAACTTTCTTAAAAGCTCTCCTGATTTTGCGGACTTTAGTCCAGAAATTGGCCGGATGCATCAACCTACATCCACTCAAATCACCTGACTCAGATGACCGTTGGATTATTTCTGACACCTCTGTCACCTGATGATGTGCATGCTCTAAACAAGAAGCCTATTCGATATTCTCATTTGCTTGATGCAAGAGTAATTCGACAACATGTTCTTTATATGCCTGACTTTGGGAAGAACTAGTTGATGCCTGTTCTTGGGCAAACCTTTGATTACGCACAAAACCAGTTAAATTTGGCCAGCCATGGGCAATAACATTGCATGAGACCACTTTTGGCGGACTTTGTTGACTGAAGAGCATAGTGAAATGCAATGCTCCATGAACACCCCATCCCCTGATATGAATACCAGATGGGGCATTGGTAATTAACTGGCGTAACCTTTTTAGTGCACCAAAGCATGCACGCTGAAGGGCTCTCTGCTGCTTTTCAACCTTTGGATATCGGGAAACTGAGAGAGATGCCAAGTCAATTTCGCGTTGTAACCCTTCTATTATCTTGACATGATTTTGATATTCATCATAAGATAATATTTTCTCTTTTAAGTGACAAAGAGTTTTCCACACGTTGAGACAAATATCGTGAATACAATATTCTGTCAACATTTCTGGAATATCATACTGAGAGTCAGCCAAAGGCCAAAACATGACTGGTACTTCACCTTTCGCCATTTGTTTTCTCATATTCAGCACTTCCTTCTTATTATTTGATGAAGATTCTTCTACCTAATTGGACCAAAGTTGATGCTTCTTTGTTGCTTCATTAGATTCAACAAGATTGGTAGAGAATTCATTTGTCAAATTAGAAGTTGAATGACCCAGGGGTGGTTCGGAGAATGACCTACATCCTGGGCTATCTTCTGATTGAGAAAATATTTCACCCACTAGCGGTAAGGCATCAGACATGACTGACTTCACATTTGCAAGTGACTCAAGATAAGAGGGTTTTCTCGTTACTGCATTGTCCATTGAAGAATTTTCCAGGCAATGCGAATTACTACTGCGGAGAGGATTTTCGCAGCTAAATTCATCATCATGGGGAGGACCACCATGGTGGGTTACAACAAAAGATGAAACCTCTTGTTCCTTGGTCTTCTGGCCACGCAGAGGGTTATTGTGGCTCTTATCTGAAGATGATACTTTGAGATAGACCGAATTGTCATGAAACAAGCCTTTATGAGAAAGTGTCTGATGAAGACCTTTAGAATTATTGTTGTCACTTCCAGAATCTGGAAATGAGAGAGTAGAATCTTGGGTTGCAACAGACAATTGTTTGAGGGCTTCAAGAACTCTAGCATCGAGTAAGGCCTTATTGCAGATTGGCTCTTGATTTCTCGACTGTGCTGGACGAGTTTTTTTTAGACGCATTCTTACTCACTTTGGAAACCACTTGTTGACGAAAGTGGTTATTATGGGCAGATGTATGTGCCTGCTCAGAAGAAATGGTCAGGTTAGGCTGATTATCTCCATTCAAATCGGGTGTATATGCCTGACTTGATTGTCCGTATGACATGGGGGAGTATGCCCCACAACCCTCCTGGACTGGGACAGAGGTGTGTATTTTCTCTGGAGTGATATGTTGATGAGTCACTCCACTGATAGGGATAAATTTATGATTCTTTCTCTGTGATGTTGCTGAAGTTGTTATAATATTCTGACAGACATCCAAAATATGAGCAGAGATTTGCTTATGCTCTTTCACCATTGTCAGAATGTGCTTGGTGACTTCAGTTGCCGGAACGAGAATATACGTCCATTCCGTGCCTGGAGTAGGTGTATATGTCTGCTCATGTCCTCCTTTTCCTGTCAACGGATATTGACAGCACTTATGCATAGAGGTAGAGAGTTGAGTCTGCTCCATATTTGTTGTCAGAGCTTTCTGACTGACTTCTCTGGGTGCTACCAAACGAGACTGTTGGCAGACTTGATGAACATTGGTAGGTGTATGTACCTACTGTGTATTCTTTATCAAGTATGGTTGACGAGTTTGCTTCAATATTGGCAGACGAGACTGCTGACAGAATTGGTGATTGTAAACAGGTGTATCCTGCTTACCAGTTGCCACCATATTAAATTGGTGAACTTCTTTGGTTGCAGTCAGACGATCCTACTGACTGGCTGATGAATTATAAACAGGTGTATGTGTCTGCCTATAGTACTCCACTGGAATTGCCTAGCGGGATTTGTGTGTTACTGCCAGATGAGTCTGCTGAGCAGTGAAATCAGGATGGACGGGTGTATATGCCCGCTTTTTGCTTGCCATCAAGTTAGGTTGATGGACTTCTTCAGAGGGGGCAAAGGTAAGAACCTACTCCTTGTTGGCCTAATTTCACCTCTGACGGTTCGTCTTGCATGCTCGGGTCTGAGGGACTTGTGCCGAACCCCTAGAGGTGATACCCTCATCATGTTGAGGGTGCACTACTGCACGAGTCTGGCGGCGATTGTTGGTGGGAGTCCTCAGGAAGGGCTCATGTCTTCTTGAACTGAGGTCTTGAGTGACCTCTTCATTCACCTCCCTATAATATGGGAGGGACTGGTTGTTGCGTTCTGGAGATAACGACCCGAAACAGTTGGAAACGGTAGTTGGCACCGCTTACTTTTTGACCACTGGTCGTCGCTGTCCGGACAACTAGGGTGAGTTATTAACTTGGAGGGCTTGTCGAGCGGCCTCCAGAGTTGGGATGGTACCGTGTTGACGGTATTCCTTTACCAATGCATTCGAGACCCAACGTTGAAGACGCTGAGTAGGTGATATCGTCCTCAGAGCGGATGAGGATCCAGCAGGAGTAGCAACCGAGGTATTCACATGTGTGAACTTTAAAGAAGTCATTTCTGTATTGCAGAGAGATCTTGGAAAAGATTGCATGTTTGATATAACAGACATAATCAAGATAAGCTTGACTAGACCACATCTTTTGGACGAGCACTTATGCGTTTGATTGCTTTGTTGGCCCTCATATTGAATTTAATAGGGGCCTAACAAATAAGTAAAACATCATTTTAACTTGGTTAAGGATTCACGTCGGGTTCACCATTTTTTGTTTCTTCTAGAAATGGGGATGACCTTGTTTGTTTAAGATTCAAACTTTCCAATCGGTTTCTAACGGGTTTATTCGTAGAACCGGAAACATCCAATGATTCTATATCTATTTGGACCTACTTTCCAAAGGTAGGTGCTCATTAGTTGTGGACTGATGAGGCTTAAGAATTTGCATTGGTCGAGAGGATGAGAGGTCAGACTCATCACACCCTTTTGGGGGGAATTATTGTCTACTCCGGGACTCTTATAGATTTAAGTTATGTTCATGAATCCTTATTAATTTACCAAGCATGAAAATGAGTTTTTCCTTTAGATTTAGCAATCAGTGATTGATAGGTATGAGATTTAGAGAATCTTTTATATGTATTTGAGGTTCTTCATCGATAGAGAATCATCCGTATTTATTATAGATTCTTAGTCAATGGTAGCATTCAATACATTATATAGAAATCTCTTGGTCATTATGATAACCATACTGGTTTTAAAGCCACTCAGTGGGGCACTTGAAGTTTATTGTCGTTCAGAAAGACAATGATTATTTCAGAGTTGGGATCATACCCGCAGATGAGTTACCTACGTATCCTCATTAAAGAAGGAATCAAAACCCACGTAGTTCGATAAGAAGGATATAGTTTAACATCATATGGGACAAAAAATAATTAATGAAAGATGGGCTTGAATCTTAGAAAGGCTTCCTACATACTCTACTTTTAAGGCAGAGATTAAAGTCCACGTAGTTCGGGTGAAGAAGTATGAGGTTTATGCATGATTAATGGCCCAAAGAGAGATGTCGTAATTACCTTTACACTCTAAGCCCACGTGAGTCATGTTCGGTGTGAGAAACAAGTGGTATCAGTAAATCTGACGATTGTGCCATGAAAGATGCAGTCATAAGAAATGATGTGGGGCTTACGTATGTATGACGGCCCAAGAGCATGGTCCATAAAGGTATTTGTACTTTATGGAGATTTGAGATTTTAACCCGGGACTTGCTCCTGAAAAGGAAGTCCAAATTAAAAGGGACTTATGATTGAGTTTTATTCCTGAGAAGGAAGCCCAAATCAAAAGAAAATAACGTTGGGGCTTACTCCTGAGAAGGAGGCCCAATTAAAGGGAACATATGTCCTGGGGATTAATCTTGAGAAGGAGGTCCAAAGTTAAAGGAAATTGTGATTGGGACTTACTCCTGAGGAGGATGCCCAAATGAATTCCTCTCAGATAAGGAAGTCAACAAAGGAATCATGCCATAAATGGCTTTGAAGAAGGTTTTGAAGGCCATGTCTTAAAGAGGAGAGGTGAATTTGAAGAAAGGAGGTGACCAGGAAGGAGGCGCGCAAGTATTTTTCTGGCGCGCAAGTTCTGGTTGTGCAAGTATACTTGCGTGATATGAACCACCTTGGGCGACGAAGAATCCATAGGGTAATACTTGAGTGACTTTGAACTCAAGCCCTTAGTATTATCCCTAAAGGCTTCTAGAAGAGTGGCGCGCAAGTTCCCTTGAGAGGGAAAGACGACGCGCAAGTGTCTTCACTTCCCTTAAGGGCCGGACACTTAGGCGCGCAAGTATTGATGAGTTCTAATACTTAGGTCTTATTCTTCCTCTTTAGAGTTTCCATTCTAGGTAAAGAATTACCTTAGAAGTGTTCAGAAGACGTCAGAAAAAGACTTAGGCGACCAGAGCTTGAATCTGAGTTTTGGAAAAGTCGTCCTTGAAATGGGGGGCCCACAGAGGCTATTTATAGGCCACTGAACACCTTGGGTGAAAAAAAGAATAGGGCGCGCAAGTGACTTGCGCGACCAGAAGGAAACTTGCGCGACCTTTTCTTAAAGGGTTCCTTGTTCATGCCTTTGTTAATTTTTGATATTCTTCAAAGGATGACTCTTCTTGTGCTTAAGGTATTCCTCATTTCCATTCGTTTAGACTCTGTGATGGAAAGGAGCGTCAACAAAAGATTTCAAGATTGGGGAGTCCACTCAATAGATCAAGGAATTGTGAGTTAATGTAGTTGACATTTGAAATGTCTACCTAAAACCATTCAAGTTGCTTGACCAACCAAAGTTGGGGTAACAATAAGGGGAATTTGAATCCTTGCCACTAGAATGTCCAAACAACATGATATCCTGAAGTTAATGGTGAGGGGTATTGAGTTTCGGTAAAATAATGGGAGATGAACAAATATAATATTTATTTATTTGTCTATTTTTTAGATAGTACTAAATCTCTTCTCATCTTACTTGTAGAAACATTAATAAAAATGACATAAAACATATCACTACGATCCATACTTGAGAAGGGCAACTTTCTCATCGTTATAAATTTCCAAGAATGACAAAGGTGATTACGTGTTATCTTTCGTCATGAAAGGAAATTGTATGTGCTGGAAGAACCTATTTATAATGCGCCTGATAATGAGGCTAGTGATGAAGAGTTATCTCTCTATGAGAGACATCTGAATGATGTTACATATGATCAGTGTTTCATACTATCATCTATGATCAATGAGCTTTTGAAGCTATATGAGGACATAGATGTGTATTGCACGATGTCTCACCTTCAGGATCTCTATCAAGAGAAGGTGAGACAAGAGAGATACGAGATCTCCAATGCTTTGTTTACAACTATGCTCAGAGAGTCTGTGTCAGCTGGGCCTCATCCAATCAAGTTTATTGGCTACATTAAGCGCTTAGACATATTAGAGATTAAATTCCCAAATGAGTTGCACACAGATCTCATACTTTCATCACTGCCTAAGACCTTCTCCTGTAGCAGCGACGACACTGTAGCAGCGGAGGCACTATTGCAGGGTACTGTAGCAGCGGTGGGTACTGTAGCAGCGCAGGTACTGTAGCAGTAATGTTCACCGAGGGGTCCTTTGGGCCAAAAAATGGGCTTTCAAGCCTTGTATTCAGGCCACTTGGCCTTGGGCCTTCGGGCTATGTAATGGGTTTCCCTCTACCCACACTAAAGAGCTCTTTGCTTTAAATAATAAATTGAGCCTTCGGCCCCAACCTAAAAAAAGACACGGGACGTGAAAAATCCATAGTCCTTATGTTGAATAAAAAAAGAAAGAACAAGACAAAGAGGTCCAAGACACATAATAATTCTAAAGCTCTCGAGCACCGTCCTTCCATGAAGAGGAAGATCCAGTGGCAGGATAAGGAAAATGAAATAGTATGTTTTGCATGCGGCAAGCAAGACCACTGAAAGAGGAACTACACCTATAAGCAAGAGGAAGCTAAAGTTGCTTTTGTTATCAAGTGCAATCTTTCAATATTTACACATTGTGTATTAGATACAATTTTTGGTGCTCACATCTGTATCCAAATGCAGGAACCAAATAGATTTTGAAAGATTGCTAGAGGGGAGATGAATCTACGAGCTGCCAGGTGCGAGGCTGTCTGCTCTAGCCATCAATGATTGTCACCTTTCATTGCCAACATGAATGATTTTGGTTTTAAAGGATTGCTATTATGTGCCAACAATTATCAAGAACATAATTTTTGTATCATGCCTGGATGTAGGTGGTTTTATTTTTAAGTTTGGAAATAAAAGTTGTTTCTTTTATAAAGACAACATATGTTATGGTATGTCACATTTATATAATGGTCTTTATGAATTAAATTACAAAAACCAGGTATTGACAATAGTATATAACACCCAACTATGACATCACCGTCCTCGTCATGTAAACGAGAAGCGTTCAACAATGCTCTGTCGAGATGGTTATTTAGACTCTTTTGAGCTAAAACCACTTGAATGATTTCATGCTTATTTACAAGGCAAAATGATCAAACCAACATTCAGTGGATAGGGTGAAAGGGCCACATAGCTTCTAGGATTGATACACATTGATGTGTGTGGACCATTTCCAGTAAAAGTTAGTGGTGAACATTCTTACTTTATAACTTTTACTGATGACTTGAGTAGATATAGTTATGTCTACTTAATGAGGTATAAGTTTGAGTCCTTTGGGAAATTCAAAGAATTTAAGAATTACGTAGAGAATCAACTTGGAAAAAAGATAAAGAAGCTTTAATTGGATCAAAGTGGTGAATATCGTAACCAAGAGTTTATCGTCTTTCTACAGGAGTTTAGGATTCTATCTCAACTCACTCTACCTTACACACCACAGTTGAATGATGTTATTGAAAGGATGAATCGTATCTTGTTAAACATGGTAAGGTCGATGATGAGTCATGCAGATTTTCCATCATCTTTTTGGGGATATGCATTATAAACTGCGACATATACATTAAATCGAGTACCAACTAAAGCGAAAAATAAAATTCCCTTCAAATTATGGAGTGGAAAGAAACTCATTTTATTACATACACGTGTATGGGGTTGAGAGATGTTTGTTAATGCCTTATTAGGAAACAAACTAGCGTCTTAGGGCACAAAATATATCTTTATAGGGTATCCTAAGGAAACAAAGGAATACTACCTATACAACCCCTCAAATAAGAAAGTGACTGTCGTTAGACAAACTGTCTTTCTTGAGAGGGAACACATATTCAAAAAGGATAGTGAGAGCAAGATTGATTTCAATGAAATTGATGCTCAAGATACACAAGAGTTGGTATAGGAACATATTCCACAAGTCTCCGTGGAAGAAGTAGTTCCTGAAACACAAGTACCGCATATGAGCAAAAAAGAGTTAAGAGAACCAGAGAGATGATTTTCTAGTCACCGAAGATAGTGACTCATTTGTTGACAATGATGAATCTCTCTCCTATAAATAGACAATAGAGAGCTTAGCTGTAAGATGACAATAAGCCATGGATTCTAAAATTGATTCCATGTATCAGAGCCAATTTTGAGTTTTGATCGATGCGCCAGTTGATGTAAATCTCGTTGGGTGTAAATGAGTATTCAAGAGAAAACTATACATGAAAAGTAAAGTAAATACTTATAAAACAAGACTAATGGCTAAAAGACTTAAACAATGTTAAAGAATTGACTACGATGAAACCTTTTCACTAGTTGTCATGTTTAAATCCATCAGAATTCTACTTTCTATAACAGATTACCATGACTGAAATTTGGTAGTAGATATGTCAAAACATCTTTCCTTAATGAGAACCTTTAGAAAGATGTCTACATGACACAACCAAAAGGGTTTGTGACTCCAGGTGATGTTAAAAGAATTTGCAAGTTGCAGAGATTCATTTATGGATTGAAGCAAACATCAAGGTCATGAAACATTTGATTCGATGAAGTTATAAAAAAAATTGGTTTCATTAAAAATGGATGTAATCTATGTGTTTAGAAGTGGTTTAGTGGGAATATGATTGTTATCCTAGTAGCATATGTTGATGACGCATTACTTATTGGAAACAATATACCAGTCTTACAGTATATTAAGGATTGGTTGAAAAAGTATTTCTCTGTGAAGGACTTGGGTGAAACAACCTATATTCTAGGGATCAAGATCATCTGTGATAGATCCAAGAGGTTGCTTGGACTAAGTCAAAGTACATACATTGACTATATACTAAAGAGATTTAGTATGGAACAATCCAAAAGAGGATTGGTTCCAGTGTCACATGATATACATCTTTCTAAGAAAATGTGTCCTCAGACACAATTGGGGAAAGAAAGAATGAGTAAGATCTCGTACGCTTCAGCGATATGATCAATCTTGCATTTCATGTTTTGTACTAGACTTGATGTTGCCTATGCATTGAGCATGATAGACAGATATCAAGTAGATCCAGGAGAACAACATTGGACTACTGTTAAGACTATCATCAACTATCTGAGAAGAACTAAAGATATGTTCTTGGTGTATGGAGGAGACGAGAAGCTGGTCATCAAGGGTTATACTGATGCTAGTTTTCAGATAGATTAGAATGACCTGAAGTCGTAGTCATGATATGTTTCCTATCTCAACGGAGGAGTTGTGAGCTTGAAGAGTTCAAAGCAGTCAGTTGTTACTGATTCTACAACGGAGTCTGAGTATATAGCGACTTCTGATGCAATCAAGGAAGTCGTTTGAATATAAAACTTTTTTCAGAAGCTTGATATGGTACCTAGCATTAAAGACCCTATCACATTGTATTGTGATAGTGTTGCAGCGATGACTCTTGCAAAAGAGTCAAGGTCACACCAACAGACAAAACACATACTCTGAAAGTATCACCTCCTGAGAGATTTTTCTCAGAGGGGCGAAGTTGCAATAAGTAGAGTATGCACAGAGGAAAACATGACAGTCATCTTGACTAAAGGTCTATCTCAGCAGAAACATGAGCATCATGTGAGAGCTAGCAAATTGAAGGTTGTTAACAGTTAACTCTAGTGCAAGTGAGTATGTTGGAGTTAGTGCTCTAGACCAACTTTGTGTACTTTATGATAACTCGTATTCATAGTTTTGAATATTAATAAACTCATTATCACATCATGATTGTTCTTCTGTGTAACATAATATGTGATAATGTCCTAAGAGTAACTGTCACACTAAAAGGTCATAACAGTTTCCCGTTATGATGAGAATCCAGAAGTGTCAAGACAATATTCTTAAATATATGTTCTATAACTGAATGATATCATTTGAGAGACACAAATGATACAAGCTATCAGAGATGGAGACTCATAGGACTTTGAGACACCTTCTCATGATGTACGCCTTTGGTAATATCTAGTGTAGGATATTATGATAACAAGATCTGTTAGTAGGAAATCCACATTTATATGTGTCATTGGATGTTCCTATCTACAGACGTGTGTATTGATCATTAGACTTTAAGATTTCTATTAATGAGTATTATAAGTCACGTACTTTGATGTATTGACGAACACCGTGACAATACATGTTCGCAGTGAGGTAAGATACGTTGAGTGCGTCACAAGTAATATTGTATTAATAAATAATGCGAGAAAAGATTTGTCCATTCTATTCTTTAACGAAACTTGATATCTCAGACCCTTTGATAGAAATGATACAGCATAAATAAATCCATGGTCATGGTGTTTAATAGGCAAGTTCGATTTTCAGGAAGTCAAAGAAAGAGACATCGAACATATAGGTTGATGACACCACCATGAAACCTGCTTGATTAGAGATATCATAATAAATGGATTATATTACACAGTGAGCGTCCATATATGGTGTTATGTCGTTGCAACATTAACTTCTTTCTCTATGGGTGTCTTGACGTGTTGTTAGATGCTAACCATGGACTTTAGGTTGTTTCGTCTAATGCCACTGAGAAAGAGGCATAGAGAGTCACACACTAAGTGTCTCCGGAATTTTAGTTAAATAATGTATTATTATTTATTATTTAACAAGTTGAATAAATATTATTCTCGCATGTGGTTTAATAATTATTCATATTTGTTTGATCACATATATTCCATCACCAGTTATTCAAGAGAATATTATGTGAGCGGAATATTTGAAAAATATCTATTTGATATTTAGTGAATATAATATTTATTTATTTATTGGCGAATAATGCATTGATATTTATTTAATAAATAAATAAATATTATTCAAGACTCGATAAATATTATGGAGGAATGATGGATCGAGTTTAATGGTCCAGTGAGAAATAATATATATTGAATATTATTTGAATAAATAATATTTAATTTTAATTCGCAAGTTAAACACATATCGAGAAATAATAATACTATTATTATTTTAGACATGGGGTTCCGTAAGAGATTAAATAAATTAAAAGCACTTGTACAATTATTTATAACCCTAACGATATATAAATTCAATTATATTATTTTCAAAGAGAGTCAATTCATTTGTTTTGTTGTGAACAACAAATCTAGAGAATCCTCTTGAAGCCCTTGGGAGCTCCCTTCTCCAAGAACGATCCCAAGAACGGAGAACGATCTTCCTCCACTATCCACTCTCGAGTCAAGAGAGATCAAAAAGAACACTTTGGAAGCGATTCGTATGACATCAAAAGCGAACGACACAAGCATTAGGATTTATCGCGCTAGCACTCAGAGATTCCTACGATGACGTTCAGAGATTTATGGAATACGTGTGGATCACTGCTAGAGGGAATCTGCTCTTGATTCTTACAATGCAACGATGATACAATGTAGATCTGTTATCAGATCCATTAACGAAGAAAGAATTCACGCAAGGTAATTTTTTAATTGATTAAATTAATTATAAATAATATGTGATGATTCTGCACTTGATTCCGACATTCTATCCCTTTTCTGTTTTCTTTGATTCAATTTCGATGATTATGACATTCATTGTCGTGTAAATCTCAAAGTGATCATCGATCATGATAAAAAAACAAAGTTAGACATGACCAATCGCACGCTTTCACTACGCTCGAAACCTACACTTCTCTCATGTTATTCCCTTTTATGTTTGCATGATTCTAGTGATTTTAGATGAAAAACAAAATTCATTATCATACCCAACATATAATGCAAGGCTCTATTCTAAAAGCAGTTTAACATTTTAAAGTAAAACATACACAATATTCACATTTCTTAAACAATTTACTTAACATGAATATATCGAGGAATAAATCCTAAATAAATGAATAATTCAAATATTTAAACATGTGATAAACCTTTATGTACAATTCATAAATATAAACCCTTTTATGATTTCAGCTTTAACATTATCAACATTTCATAATTTTGAATATAAACATTTTATATTTATTCCAATATGAACTCTTTCATTTTAACCATCACATGAAATTTCCAATTTAAATATATGATATTATATGAATTTTAAATTATTTATAATCCAATTTCTATTATGTAAACATTTTACATAATCTAAATATCATATACTTAATCATTATTTATACATTGATCATATCAGTCATCAAAACACTTTTTGATGTGACTTAAATAATATCTATATAATGCATCATTTTATTTTGAAAAATTATTTATAATTAATTATTAACAATTCATAATTTAAATATAATCATTTTATATTTTGACCTTATTTCGCAATTTATAACCCTTTATAAATTATCACTTATGATTTCTAAATAAACACTTTTATTTCTATATCATAAGTTATGCCATATAATTTGTTTAAAAGATATTTCAAATATTAGCATTTAATATTTTGGAAAAATAGAAGTTTCATAAACATTTATTTAATTAATTATAAACCATTTATAATTAATTAATTAAATTATAAATTAAATATTCCCAAAATAACTTTTATAATGATTTATACACATTTTTATAAACCATTAAGGTCATTTATGAATTTAGAAACAATTTTAAAAACATTACTGTTACCTTTATGCATAATCTAATTTTTGTATAAGGGTAGCCTCCTTCTACCCTAACGCAAACACTATGCGTAAGGGTAATCCAATTCTGGAGCTCTCATGTCAGGGTAGAATCAATTTTATAAATGTTGCGTAAAGGTAGACCTTCGGTTGTGTCAGGTAATGCGCTAGTTACTTTTATGGAAGTCATATAAACTAGGTACTATTACGCGACAACTGACCCTTATGTGGAACTCTTCTATGTAAGGGTAACCTTAAAATTCCTCATGATTTGTAAAGGTAATTCAAGTAAGACCTTTACACAAGCCTTTAAACTAGAGCATTACCTTTATGTAAGATAAGTTTGTGTAAAGGTAAGTCGTGGTGACCCTTATGTAGATCGATCTACGTAAGTGTATGACGAGATGACCCTTGCAACTCAACTGCGTAAGGGTAAGGTCTTGGTTATCTTTACGTAGCCCAACTACGTAAGGGTAAACCCTTTTTCCAGATTTTCGACAAAACAAGAAAAACAATGCTTTGTTTTTTTATTTCTTCATTTCAACACAATATTTCATAAATTTAAATAATGGATTTGCTCTGATACCACTGAAGGGTTTTGAATGAATCTAATAATACTTTTCAGAAGCCATGAAAGCAATTTAAACCCTATTTCTAGGATCTCCCATGCATGATATATGAATATGTGTATGAATTAATGAAATGAAGAGATTTTGTATTGGCGTACCGAATACCGAAGAAGCTGCTGCAAACCTTTGATGCATTTGATAAAGATCTCAAAGTGGAAAACTAAAGCTTCCCATCTCCGTAGGTATCTACATGTGGGTGAAACACAAAATGATAACAGTTTATCATTTTGTTGCAATCACATATTCCATAAAATAATATACCCTTATGTGCATGCAAATCATAATTTTCATGCAATACGAAATGTCCTATATATATATACACATACAAGCCTTTAGGGCGCATCATCTTCAGTTCCGCCTTAGTGACACAGATGGAAGGTCTTGAGTCCGAGTCTTTCCTAGCAAGAGTAGGGTTTTGGTGTTGACGACATGAATGGGCCTCAACACGGGCTAGCCTCTAAAGTGGGTCCATCCATGCATCAAAAACAGATGGTGGGCCTTAAGTGATAATTAAACATTGTGAGATTTGTGGTTGTATTAACTTAATATCCATTTGTTTGCGTATTAAACAAACAATCTGAATAATCGCATCAACATCATCTTGTGTATGCGTTTGTGCATCTCTAACAGCACTTGCTACCTTTGCCTGCACAACAATAGAACTTGGAATACTCATCCCAAATGCTTATCACTATATTGAAAAAAGGTTTTTTATAATGGTTTTTATTGATTTGTATCATCAGTTATAAAACGTCATCATTATGTGTGACGTTGTAAATATATTTTTTACGTTGGTTATATGTATAATCGATGTTGAAAAAACTCTTATATTTAAAAAATAATTGACCTTTTCACATCGGTTTTTAAGAACCGTCATGGTATACCATCTTTAATGTATGTTTTTCTTAAAAACTAACGTTAAAGTTAACTTTTACGTCGGTTATTCAAAAACTGATGCAAGAGTCCATTTCATCATTTTTTTACATCGGTTTTAAAATAAAAAAAGGTAGAAAATGATATTTTTTAATAATTTGTTTTGAAACATACTATACCCAAACTTGCATGATAAAAAACAATACAAAAACCAGCATCACAAAGTTAAATTTGTAAGTACATTTCAATATTACCTATTTGTATACAATTTTGTTACATCTTCAACAACATAACAATTTCATAGGTAAAATACTAAATCTTCAGCATATAAAAATGAACTAAAATTTAATTTAATTTGTAAAATAATTATCCCATTCTCCTCATAGATGATTCAACTCATTTGAACTGTATGAGTTAGCATCACCCACAAACAATAAAATATAAAGAAATCATTTAACATTTAATCTCAATATAATGATACGATAAAAGGAAAACTTAAGATAAATACTAACCATGTTGAAAGCTATTATTGTTATAGTAGTAATTATTTCATATATAAATCTCAACACATAACACCAACATTCAATATTTCCTTATTGACGATGACACTGTAGTTTCAATACAAATTTCAAATTGAAATTAACATTCTAAGTAGTTATTAAATAGAACTAATTATAAAATAAGTCACATGTGCACAAACATATTTGATTTTTCGTGCACTTCTTTTTGATATCCTATGATAGTGATTCCACTATCTATTTGAACATGATAAAAAATATAAAATAAAATAGCAAGTTATAATAATATATTAGTATTTAAATAATATAACGTACTGCTCAAATAAGTTTTTTTAAATGATTATTTTTTTAAAATATTTAAATGAGTTTAGAGTTTTTTTATTTACCCATATGGGTTACAAAATTTTGAGGCATCTCATGATTTTGGACAGATTTTTTTTAAAAAAACACTAAAAAATCGTGAGTTCATCTCATGCTTTTTGGTAGAGTAATTAAAAAAACTCATTTAAAGAATAATTTTGGACAATAATTTCTTAATACATTGATATTATACATTTTTTTTATTTCACTTAATATGGATGACACATTCTCGACTAATATTTTATTTAAAACACATAACGGTTATATTATTTTTAATTTTATATTAATTTTATCATAAAAATCTAAAGAAACATGTTTGCTGTGAAACGTAAAGTGAAAAATAACATGATTTGTGTTTTTTATTAAAATGTATTATGAAGAATTAATATAAATGATTTTGTAAAAAATAATTCATAAGTCTATTATTTCAGTTTTATACATATTTATATGTATTATGTGGGTATATAATTGATTTGATTGTGTATGAAGATAACCTTTTAATCAAAAAATAAACATAGGTTGTAAGTTAAATTAAATTGATGTGATTGAAAGAAATATGATAATCAACTTACATTGAAATTATTTGCGCCACGTTGAAGCCTAATATATCTTTAATTATAAACTACATGATATATTTCTTAAAAATTGTTAGCAGATAATCACGACCATATACGTTAGCAATCATCAGTAGTTGATAGTATTTTTTCAACATGAATGCATACATTGATAATTTAGAAAGTTCTTCAAATAAATGAATAGTAGTATCAACTGTTGTTTTCTATACAATATTGAGTCTTTACTTTTCACGTATTCTTATATATATATATTAAAATAATTTTTAAAAAAATATTAAATAAAAAATATAATCTATGCATATCTCAGTGGTTAGTTGACAAGTCTAGATGACCAAAGTAAGAAATGTCCAACACTTTGTCTAACTGTTTCCACCTCTTCAAGAGGGGACACCACTTTAGCCAATGTATCTATAATATCATGCACTGTAACCCTTAGCATATCCGACTCAATTTACTAATGTTGTAAGGTATCTCCAATATAGTGTATGATCCCATATGTTTCAATATGATGCCAATGTTTCTCAATATGACATCCCATCTTTTTTTTACATAACTTTTCATTACATTATATAAAACAAAAGATCTTTTAAAATTTAGTTTCTTGGAAACAAGGTACATAATACATGAAAACTTAAAACATTCTTTTAATCTATTTGAAAGACTTCATCATAGGTTTATTCTAAGTACATTTACTGCATCTCATAACCTGATGACATACATAAAAAAAAGGGTGAGCTTAATGCCCAATAAGGAAAAACATGAAAAATAGTTTACATGTGATCATGAGAAACATCGATAAGAAATTGTGGTATATCATAAAGGCATGAGCAATGGAAAAGTGGCATATCATAAATAAAAGAACATGAATCATAACTTGGATATGTGGCTACAACATTTATTTTAGACATTCATAAGAATATCACTAAGGTTTGTCATCGAGTTCATAAAAATTACCAAAGTTATTAACCAAAGTATCGTAAAACATGTCATCTCTAAAGATTAATTTTTTTATCCAATGCATTGGAGCGCTATCAGGACACACCCTTAATATGTATTAATTTTTATGTGAGTCGCATAGATCATAATTCAACATCTCATAAATAACCCGTGGAGAATAAAAGAAATGAGTTTCATATCAAAATCATGGTATTTTAAAAAGTACTTAAAAACATGATCATTATGTCATTTATAACCCACAAAAAGAGAATGAGAGTTTTATGTATGTCAATTCCAGAATCAAATAAATCATTTTTACATCTTGTTGAATACCCCTATAAAGGAAAGGTGTTTGGGTATTCACATAAAGAAAATAAAAGAATTTCTTGAGAAAAAGAGAGAAATTTTGAGAAGAAAATTCGGCAGCATAAACGGTATGAAACATGGTTTTAGAAAATATTAAAAAGAGATGGGAAAAAGGTTTTCCATTCATAAAAGACTTTAAATACAGTAAAGAGATAGAATAAAATGGATAGAAGAACATGATATGGAAATTTGAAAAACATACCACATAAAAAGAGAACTTGAAAGGAAAAGAGAAGTTGAGATTTCCCTTACTTTGATAAGTAACTCCTAAAACTCGAAGATTGAGACCTTGAGGGCTTGAATCCATCTTGGGGGGACTACTTGGGAGCTAAAAATACCATAGTTTTATAGAGGATGAATTGGGAATGAAAGCTAATGGAGAAATGAGTGAGTATTTATAGCAAAAGTGAGAGATTTTTTATTGATTTCCTTGGACACCTCAGTAGTGGTATTTGCAAAACCATGAGATTTCCCATGGTATTTTCTCATGGTATTGGTCACTTAAGACACCTAATATTTTATTTTAATCCACAAGATTCGATCAACATTTTATATTACTTATTACATCATAATGATGTCATTAAATATACTGAAAACTCAAAATTGTATTTTTAATATTCATCATTTTTTTTAGAAAATTCTTATAAATTCACTCTAACATAATTTCAATGTGTTTATTTTAAAAATAATGTTTATTTTATTATAATAATTCTCTAAGTATGATAAATTTAACTTTTAAATATAAAAATCATTATTTATTAAAAATAACAGCGGATAAAAAACGCATAGTAAAATTTCTGACACTTGAAAAAATAAAATTATTTTGTCATTTAAATTTACATAAGAGTATTTTAATCATAATATTTCATTAAAATAATCATTATTCAAAATACATTAATTTATTATAATAATTATATTCTTTCTAAAAAGTATAATTTCTGTTCGAAAAATCAATTTATCAAATTTGTCATTTTTTAAGGAAAACAATTCTCAAAACGAAAATGATAAAATAAAAATTTTATTTAAACAAAGAGATTACATTTTAAGTAACTAGGGTCTTGACACATAATCCCTTATAACACCCGCATACTACCTAAGGGTAAGGTGTGTGATGATGATAGACTCTTCTCGCCCGAGTGATAATTTTCACTAACTTGAATTTCTCCCGTAGGCGATTTCGTTCAAGCTTAATGTGTTGAAACTCAGCTTGGGCTTGGTCAATAGTGAAACATAATGACGCTACCTCCTTCCCAATCTTCGATAAATGAGCTTTTTACTACATGATTCTACTGGATGAGGCCATCAACTCTTTTTTTTTTGCATTAATTTTCCTTTATCATTTCTACTTAACAATAGTTATAATGTTAAAATTATTATTTAGAGTATAGTTTCCAACAGTCATATTGACCAATAGTCATAATTGACCAACAATTATATAACGGTTTAATCTCTATGGTCACAATTCAAAATATACTCACTTCATTATTAGAGATATAATATTATATAACACACATTTTTAGGAAATAAATATCATTCATAAAGTTTGGGTCGTTACATTCTTCCCCCTTTAAGAAATTCTGTCCCTGAAATTTTATCTCGTTCCCTTAGTTGAGAAAATGTGGGGGTATTTATTCCTCATCGTTTCCTCTCATTCCTATGTGGTTTCTTCATATTTGTGGTTTCTTCATATTTGTGGTTACTCCACAACACTTTGATAAGGTGAGTAGTCTTGTTGCATAGAAACTTGTCTCTATGGTCCAAGATCTCCACTGATTGCTCCTCTCATAAGAGATGTCATGTTTCAGTTGTACTACCTCTGGATTCAGTACATGTGAAGGGTCAGGTATGTATTTTTTCAAAATAGATATGTGGAATACATCATGAACTTGAGCTAGATTTGGAGGAAGTGCAAGTCGATATGCCACTCATCCTATGCGATCAAGGATTTCATAGGGGCCAATGTACCTGGGGCTGAGCTTCCCTTTCTTCCCAAACCTTATGACTCTCTTCTAAGGTGAAATTCAAACAAAGAATTTATCTCCAATATCAAACTTCATGTCCCTTTTATGGCTGTTAGCATATCTCTTCTGTCGACTTTGAGCAGCCTTTATGTGTTGTTGGATGACATAAACTTTTTCTGTCATTCGTTGCACTAGATCAGACCTAAGAAGCTTTCTCTCACCAACTTAGTCCCAAAAAGTAGGAGTTCTACATCGATTTTCATATAGAGCTACATAAGGTGTCATTTGAATACTCAAATGGAAGCTGTTGTATGAGAATTCAACTAATGGAAGATGTTGATCTCATCCACCTTTAAATTTCATTGAGCATATTCTCAACATGTCCTCGAGTGTCTGAATAGTTCTTTCAGATTGACCATCAGTTTGGGGGTGATAAGACATACTGAAATTTAATTCGGTACTTAGATCATGTTAAAGACTAAACTAGAATTTTGATGTGAACCTTGGATCACGATCAGAAACGATAAAAAGTGGCATTCCATGCAACCTTACCACTTCATGTAAATCTTGGCAAGTTGGTCGAGAGATAAATCTTCCCGAATAGAGATACAATTGACAATCTTGGTGAGACGATCCACAATAACCCATATCGCATTATTTCCTTTGGATGTTTTCAAGAGACTAGTGACAAAGTCTATGATGATATTGTCTCACTTCTATGCTGGTATGGGTAGTGATTGTAATACCCCTTTAGGAAGTTGTCAGTCCACCTTAACTTTTTGACACACCAAACACCTTGTAGTATAGTCAACAACCTCCCTTTTCATATTATCCCACCAATAATGATCATGAAGGCCCCTATACATTTTCTTACTTCCAGGATGTATAGTGATAGTAGAGATACGAGCTTCATCCACCAGATCCTTTATTTCCGGAATAGATGGAACATATAGCCTTGTACAAAATTTCAGTACACCTTCTTGATCAATATTGAACTCAGGAAACTTCTCATTCTTCACAACCTCTATATTATTCTGTAAAAAATGATCTTCTCTTTGATATTTCTTGATCTTCTATAGTAATGATGGTTGAGAAATCATTTGGGATAGGGTTGATGATGTCTCTTCCCTTATAATTCCCATGTCTAGTTTTATTTGGTCTTTGATCAAAGGATCTCCTTGAATCCTCATTATTGTCAGAACAACAGGGTCTATCCTACTTAATTCATCAGTGACTTTGTTTGCTCTTCTGGCGTGATAATAAATTGAACAATCATAGTCTTTAAGAAGTTCCAACCATTTCCTCTATCTCATGTTCAACTCCTTTTGCGTGAAAATATACTTTAAACTTTGATGGTTTGTGTATATATCACATTTCTCTCCATACAGATAGTGTCTTCATATATTCAGATAAAAAATAACCACAACCAACTCCAGGTTATGCGTAGGATAGTTATGCTCATGAGGTTTCAACTGCCAATATGAAAAAGCAATCACCTTGTCATTTTGCTTAAGGATGTACCCATGCCCTTTTAGAGATGCATCGCTAAAAAACAAATCATTCTCCAATAGAGGGTAGAGTTAACATGAGTTCAGTAACCAATCTCTTCTTCAGCTCTTGGAAACTTTTCCCACACTCTTTTGTCCATATGAACTTAACTCATTTTCGAGTGCATTGAGAGGAAGTTCCCTTAGGATATCTTGGTGATTAGGGTGAGGAAGTATGTAATCTAAAACTTACTATAAATATTTATGATCATGTTGATCACTATGGGCACAATGACCTATTTACCTTTGTAAATTCACAAATAAGAACCAACCAAAGTACCATCCTTGAACAAGGTAAAGAAGAAAACTTCATCAGTAGTTTTTTATTTAAAGGGATCCCTTTCGAAACTAACTCAATCATCAAGAAGTATCATAATGAAAGGAATCATTACTCATGTTGATGTTTGCAAGGATTCCATAAAGTAAAGATAAACTCCCTATAAATTTTCCATAGTTACAAGTATCATCTTGAAAAAGGGCGAGGAACCGTGGAAGTTCAATGAATTTATCTAGAGTATGACTACAATTCAATTCTTTTTGAAATGAAAGATGACTAAAATTAGGATTGGGTATTTCTAAATCATTTCACCCTCCAATTATCTAAAGAAAGGGGCATTGTGATTTGAATATATCATTTTTATACCATAAATCTTGAAAATTCATGAATGAGACATCAATTTTGTCTCTTTCAACATCATGAATTTACATGATCAGGTTTGAATATGGATTTGTAGGCTCAACTGGTTCTACTGGAATCCATGAATATTATGGGATATTACTTACTTGACCATAACCTCTTTTAAGATGGATAGTGAGAATGAAAAGGTAAGGTATGACCATTTTTTAAACTTTGGTTGAGGTTGATTTATCTAAAACTATTATTGAGGAAGTGGTTCTAAAAAACCTAGAAGACAGTTTAAATCACAACATTTTCATATGAGAAATTACCTACATACTGTGTTGACTATGGGATAATTGCAAACCTTTCAATTGAAAAAATGAGATCTAAACTCTCATATAGATACTATAAGACTAAGGAACACTCTGAAAGTGACTATAAAATGAAAAAAACACAAGTTAAAGGAAAAGTTCAAGCAGAGGATAGTAAATTATCTAAAACATAGGAAGAAAAGGAGAGGCTTCCCAAAGGAATGAAGTCTGAGATGATAGTACTCCCTGGTCTAAGAGAAATTAATGAACATAAAAAGAGACTTTATAGGGAATACATATTGTATGACCTAAAGAATTCAATACAAGGTATATGTTAGTCCACTATGAGACTACTAATGAAACTGAATCCCTAGTTCATGATGACTCTTTGGTCAAATAAGGGTCTCTAGAGGATCTTAAAATGAAAGGGAAATTGAGAGGAAACTTTCAAAGTTAAAAGAAGCTAGAAAAGAGGCTTATAATATGTAAACCTCTTATGAAACTATAAAGGAAGCTAAGGGCTTTGTTTCTAATGATTCTTTTGTTAAACAAGGGGAAACATATTCATAATTTTCCCTGATCTCTCTTCAACAATCATTACTTCCTATGAGATTACCAAAAAATTCTCAGAGGTTGATACCTCCCTATAAAATAACTCCCCTCACTTAGATACTATTTTAACATGAGACTCCCCGAGAGGGGTGGTTCAATCATGGTGTTAGTAGATTAAAAATTTCTTAACTCTACTCTTTACCTTCAGATATTGTTCCCTTGTTAGAAGGAATATTATTAAACCTTTGATTACTTTCTCTTTATTAAATTCATCTATATCTAGAAACATTCATATGTGTTGAAAGTAAAATATCCAGGGATATATAGATTTTACTTGGTTCACCCACAGTAAGCTATATCCAAGTATCAAACACTAAATATTGTGATGGTGTACCAAAAATCCATTATAACTCACTGTTTTGGTGGATACAAACCTTAGGTGAAGTAACTCTTCAACAAATCTCATTGCATATATAATTATTTAGGGAACAACTCACTACCTACCATGGGTGACTCCCTTCTCTTTATTTGCACACTACTCAAGAAGATATTACTTTGTAGAATTATAGGTCTCTTCCTAGTTTATTAACATGAAGGTTACTCAATGTTCAAAAAGTATAACTATTGGGATTTACATCATAATTTACAGATGTGATTCTCTAATGTATACCAATATGCTACTCTGAAATCCACTGCCATATATAATCAACTCCTTGTTAGGAGGTTTAAGTCATTTTTCTTCAGATAAACTTTACACAACAACATACAATACTCTCTAGATTTAATAATTATAACATGTTAATTATCTTCAATGTATTCAAACTTCCTTACTTTAATAGGAATGATATATCCATGAGGTTCCATAATCTCTGAGTCTTATTATCTACTCAAATTTTCATATAACTAATGAAACATCTTATATTTTATCATTACTTCCTCCTCATTTATGCACATCACTCTTTCTCTTCAAAATAAATTTTCAATATAATCCTAATCAGCAATAACACAACCACTCTAATTCAAATATATAATAAATCCCATGTTGTTGACCCTTCCTCTTTCTTAGAACAATTAACTCCCTTTTTTATATTCTTCGTTCTCTATAACTCTTCAATCTTCGCAACAGTCTCTCTTCAATATCCTAAGATTTTTCAAATTCAAATTCAAAAAAGTAACTATAACTCAAATTTTAACTTTCTCTACTTTAAATTCATCCACTAATTTTTCTTTAAGTGTATCTCCAACATTGAGCTCTATTATAGCTTTTCAAATTCGAGTCATAATCAAAATATGGTTTAAGAAATGCCAAATCAACAAAACTGGTTATAACCTCTAGTTTTTCAAATACCGTGGAGTTTCCTCTATCCAAAACGCACATGTAGGGAACAACATTGGACTATCCACAATGAGTTACTCTAGTTACCACAACATAACTATTTTCCCAAGACAAAACACCCTTCAAAATGTCTTGCTTCATGCTTTCCTACCTATGTTGCATAAAATCCAATAAACCCGATACTTGAAATGTCCTCCTTACAACATTGTCCTTCTCTAGGAACCTATTTCAATACTTCTCATATGGTGTTCATAACATCCTTAAACACACCTATTTTGGGTATCCTTATTTTGTATAGGGATTTTGTAATCCCTATAAGGATTTTTCTAGAACATGGTCTATGTCATATCCATGTTTCACATCCACCACAACTTCTGCTATGATGTGGCCTTCATCGTCATCACATTCCATAGTCACCATGGCCTTCACAATGCTCATTGAAATAGATTTCCTTCCATTTAAATATCTTTAGGTCTCACATGATCTACTGGTTAAAATATCAATCATATTTTAAAATTGATAGTCCTTTTCATTTTCTCTTCAAAAATGGATATAAATCTATGGTGTGGCTGAATCTTCTCCTAGAAATGATAAAGGATAAATCCTTAAGTATTTAATTCTTCACCCAAATACTTTTACGTGGGATCTTCTAAAACCTTATGCACTACTTGGCATGTTCTCCCTTTGTTTCATTTCTTTGTCTCTTTTAGATTTTACTCTTACATATACTAGAAATTTTTCCTTAATTTCATTTTTCTACAACTTTAGAAAACCTTAAATATTTAGGTAAGGTTCTTCCCTTTTCCATAAATTCAAGACTTCCTCCTTCCAACCTTCAAATCAGCCAAATAAAACTTTTAGACTATCATCAAAACTACTCCAGCTTACAAACTTCCATATTCTAGATTTAACTAGTGGAGAAAATCAATTATAGAATTTTAACTTCTAAAACATCAACCATTAATGATTACTTATGAAAAAAATGCATGAACATCTTCTAGAGTATATTAACATCTAGAACCAACTTCACTTTCTCAAAAATTATAAGCTTCAAATTGTTCACTATTTTATGGGAAACACACAACCTTCACGTAACTTTTGATTCTTTAACCTTCATTGATAGTCAACACTTTCAATGAATGTCATTCATCGTCCTTTAATGATTTTCAAAAAATCCAATATAAAATTTTATAGTTACAAAAATCTCTCCCTTTAGATTTTATCGAAAATACTTACATTAAATCTATGAACTATCAGGACAAAGAAATATTTTTTCTCATTTATATTCCTATCAAATATCCACCAAACTTCTAGATTTTATAGACTTCTTTACTCTCCTTTTTTAATAAAATTAAAAGGGTTCATATTCTTAAAATACTTCATTTGTTCTTCTTCACCATCTTCACTCACCCTTAGTCAATAATATTATTGCACCATATTTTCAAGAAATATCGCCATCTTGTCATTATTTCAAGACCCTCTAGAGTTAACGGGACTATACTCACCTTTATAAATACATACCTTCACAGCTTTCATCCACTTTATTTCACCTTCAAAACATTAGGTTCTTTCAACCACTTGTTAAATGTCATCAAAACATTTGAGCTTCTTTAAACAATCATTCAATGTAACTTAAAATTCATCTCACTTTTACTTTAAGCTGCATTCTTCTCAAATAATTTTAGTGAGTGACTTTACCACTTGAAAATGAATCATCAACAAATATTCTAATCCTACTAAGTTAGAAATTTATGTAGGAAAAAAATTCTAAGTCAATAACTTCAATTTTTTCTATGCCACACACTTATTTCCATAAACATATATAACTTGAGAAATTAAGTTAATTTAATAATAAAATTCATGTGATATCAATCACACGTACAAAAAGTTTTTAGTGTATAAACAAAAAAGTACAAAGTGTGTGATACATGCCACATGTTGAACCAGTTGACATCACTTGTTCATGATAAATTAGTGATCCCACTTGATATCAATGATCTTCCTTTCTTCATGGGGTTTCTCCACTTATTGGTTATAATATTTTATTCTTAGAAATTTTTTGTATCCTTGAAAGCTATCAGATGATACCATATTTTTAATTCATAAAAAAATAGAACATATATTCCTCTTTGAATGTAGCCCATACACCAATAGGTTATTCATATTTTCTTTAGGGTATGATACCAGTTGATAAAGGCCCGGTACCATGTTTTGAATTCAAAAATGGACTTGATGCCATTTTGAAAACTCATATATGGTTTTGAAACTATCTTACTCTAAATAAAGCTTCATGCAATCTATACTTCATCATCTCATCATATATATCTAGATTAAACTTTTATTTTCCATGGTTACTACTTAATATCACTTTTTTATCAATTTTTTTACACTATATAAATATCTTCATCATTACATATATCTATAGATTTATGAAGGTTCTCCTTACAATCTTTCTCAATCCACTTGTAATATTAATTTTTCTTTAAAATTCAAAGTGGTTACTTCTAACCTCATTTTTTTATTTTATCTATTCTCAATGCAATCAATACATCTTAGTGTATTCGCCCTCTTACTATGCATTCATATCTTTTTAATTCACACTCTTTGTGGATTATATCTCCCCCTTAATTATACAACACTCTAATCATCATATATAAACATTAAGGGCATGGGGAGAGGGGTAACCCATACATCCTCAAGTAGAGTATATCGCTTGGTCATTATGAAACAACCCTTTAATTTTGATCTAAATTCAATCCTTTCTCTAGATGACACTACTAGTGAAAACTTCTCTCTGAAGGATTAGACTTGAATTCTTCTTATATAGCTTGGTATTCATCTTTTTTGTGACAATCATCTCACTAGAACTGATTTCCTCCTTTGATGCACCATCTGTGCATTCTTTTCCATGATTTTACCTCTATACAAGGAAAAATACACCATTATTCCACTCATGGTTTGTAGTGGTATGGATGTAACCACTTAAACATGCTTCATACTTTCACCCATGATTTACATTAAAGTCACTTTAGAATTTTTTACCCTTGATGAAATTTTATTTGAACATCCATCCAATTTTTTTCTAATGGGAATGACATACTTAATCTTAGAAATAAATGTTATTTATTTTATTTCATCCTAGATAACCATGAGATCAACCTCTTATTTCTTCTTTTATCTCCATGTTTTCTTTTTCTCTTTCTAAGAAGGTTGGTGTGAGTAAAAAATCTTTGGAGTCTAATCCACTCTGTTATTTTCTCTCTATGATGACTATTGTGAATAATTTATCGATGATACTTGTGAAATTCTCCTTTTTTCCTTCCCACTTCATAATCATCCAATATTATGAATCTTTTTTGAGTAAAACTGATTATCATTCTTCTATTCATGTCTCTTTCATTTCATAGGAGTGTGGGATCTCATCTTAACACCTCCATTACTCTTTTTGTTATATTACCTCTGTATATGATCAAGGTTAATACAAATATATCATGTATGATGAAATATTTATACCTTTAAATATACTTATAAGGATGATATTTTTCAATAGGTCTCCTTTGATTGCACATCTTTAATTTTTTTAACTTATCCATTGGATGGGCTCCCTACTCTACATCCCAGGGTGTCCTATCTCAAATATTAGCCTCAGATGGGCCTATGAATATCCTATTATAGTAGGTGTATTAGGACCAACTGTTTGTACTTTTATTACATGAATGTTCAATTATTAGAATATTAATAAAATATCTTATTACATATTGTTCATTGTTCTGTATGACATTAATGTAATAATGTCCAAGAGTTTTTGTTGCATTGATAAGGTTGTATAAGTTCCCCTCTATGATGAGAACCTTGAAATTTCATGATTATATTCTTATATATAGTTCTACATTTTGATAATGTATTATGATAGGGAACATGGTATGTTGACTTTTAGGTTCGAGTACTCATAATCGGATGAGGCTTCTTCTCAGGAAGTTCACACTTGTTAATCTCCAAGATATGAGATTATGAGAACTAACATGACAATAGGAATTTTTCATGTTTTTTTGTCATCAGATATTTCTATTTTCATGTGTGTGTAATGGTCCTTATACATTAAGATTATTATTAATGTGTGTTATGACTTGCGCACTTAGATGTATTTCATAAAACATGACGATGGCGGTTCATTGCGAAGTTAGATACGTTGGGTATGTCATGAGCGACGTGTTATTAATGAATAAGTTGAGAAAGAATTTTCATCTTCTATATTTATAGAAGTTTATATCTCATACCTTTGATTGGAATAGAATTATCACATTAAATTCTATGGTCAGGGTGTAACCACATGTTAATTTTAGATAGTCAAAGAAAGATGTATCAAGAATATAGGTTGATGACATGGATGTGAAACCTACTTGATGAGATATTGAGACAAATGGATTATATTACACAGTTAGAGTTTGTATGTGGTTTTCATCATTATGATATTAAGTTCTTTCTCTTAAGTTCCTTAACCCGTTGCTAGATAGTAATCTAAGACTTTAGGCAATCCCACCTAATGTCAACAACAAAGAATACTTGAGGGTCACACACTAAGTATTTCTATTGATCTCTATTAAATTGTATTTGAATTTAATTAATGAAACAAATATTATTCTTAAGACTGATGAATAATTTTATTCAAGTTTTATCAATTGCATAAATTAAATAAATATTTATTGACTGGATTGTGAATAAGATATATTTATTTATTTTATTTAATATTTAATAAATATTTGTTTTTTAGTTTTTGGATAAAATATTTATTTATGAAAAAGTGATTATTTAGGTATTTAATAAATTTCTATGAGTTTTAAGGAACCAAGACCGCGTTTAGTGATGAATATTAATTTACAAGCCAGTTGAATAATATTTGTTATTGGGAAAGTTAGTGTGTGCACCATAAAATAATATTATTATTATTAATTTGGAATGGTATTTAATAAAGATTATTATATTATTTAATGGTTAGCATGAAATTAAATAATATTTAACCAAAACCCTTTCTCTATAAATTGATGGTTATGTCTATTGTGTAGGTTGGTTGAAAATTTAGAATAGAAAATCATTTCACACAACAAGCTTCTCTCTCTCTCTCTAAAACGTCTCCTCTATTCCTCTCAAGAATTAAATGAACTCCTTCAAGCTTGAAGGATCTTGGAGCTATCAAGAAGAACAATGCAAGATGATTGATTCACCGTACTAGCACCTGAAAATCAAATGAAGTTTCTCAGAGACCAAAGGAGAACGTGTGGATCACTATAGTGGTATTTTACACTTGAATCCTACTAACATGACAAAGGTAATCTGATAAGGGTTTCCATATGATCAACGCCATCTTCAAAGAAATATCCTTGATGAGGTAATTTATTCTTTTGATCAAAATAAATTAATTATAAATTTAACGTGCAGGATCCTCTATTGTGGTATTGGGAAACTATAAATTAAAATAAATTTTAATTTAACTCCCACCAAAGATGCTTCCACTATGTATAAAACCAACAAGTGGTATCAAAGGGGTTATTTTAAAATTTAAAATTATTTATTTTATTGTTGATTATTTTTCATTTAAAATTTAAGATTCATTTCAAGTTTTAATTCGTTCTTAATCTATCATCAATATCTATTCTTCCAATTCATTGTTTCTAATGAATATTACTAAGATCAGTTAATAATTAATGAGGTTTACATATAAAGGTTTCATATGGAAGTTCCAAGGATCTTGGATAGATAAAATAAGAATACACAGTGTGTACTCCCTTATTAAACATCATGTATCCCTGTTCATTACATGTGGATTCTTGATCATTGTGTAATAAGTGAACATCGTGTGCAATAAATGAACCATGTGTAGACCGTCCAGGGTTGAATACAACTTTTATGGAGTTCATGATACATAGTTTGAATATATTACATGTAGTCCACACGTTTTTAAGATGGAAAAAATGGATCCAAGCCATGTCATGTAATTAATGCACCTCATGTATTTAATACATGATGTGTACAAACTGGAAACTGTGTAACAAGAAGTTCACACTTTGTATCCTTTGTACACTTTATTTACTTTACAAATGTTCATGAGAAGTACATGTTGAGTCCCTAGGCATGTACTGTGGATATTTGGCGAAGATAAGCACATGTCGTGTAGTTGGATTATACACACTGTGTACTTTACCTATTTACATGAAAATATTAAAATTAATTAATTACTCCTTAAACCTTATCAACTCGAGTTTCATGGGTCATTAAGTTGAAATTACATGCCAGTCATTAGGTTTTATATTATATTAAGTTTTTAATTGATTTTTTATAATATTTGAGACTATGAATCATGTATGGTTATTGTATATTAAAGACTCAATGCATTAAATTGTATATGCTACATAATTTTCATGTGTTCCATGGGTCATTAAGTTGATAGTATGCGCTGTGAAATTATAACACATGTCATGTCCACAATATGTCATATGAGTGTATTGTTTATAATTAAACCTTACTGAGTAGTTCAGATAGGTAATCATTGGGCTGCTTCCAAGTACAAAGTTGTGTACTGTTTTATTGAGTTTTAAATAAAATAAAATTATTTATTTTATTTAAAATCTTAGATGAAGGGAACATTTTGGATGATTGGATGAAATAAGATAAAATGAATTAATTGATTAATAAGATAATTAATTGGATTAATCTGTGTGCACTTTATCTTATTAAAGAATGAATTGAAATGAATGATAGCTAATTATTTTAAATGTGTAATTATTGAATGTTTATGACCGATCATGAGCTTGACCAAGACTAGCGTATGAGTTGGAATTATTTAATTTAATTTATTTCATGGTTTTGAAATTTTAATTATTAAATTAAATTTGATGGTATGTGTTTCATACCTCTCTCCATTATTATGTGGGACCTACTGTCCAAGATTATTTATGTAATTACCCTTTAACCAATAATTTGGTTCCACTCACCTACATGTGAGTTATAAATACTTATAATTAATGGAGTATCCAAAAGTGTGTGGAGGTGGTTCAAGATGGAACCAAGATGTTACTAACCGGGTGATACATAGGTGGATAAGTGGAATGTTGTAACTCATGTCAAAATTGGCATAATGAGTTTTTTCTCTAGTTCAAGGGTTGATTTATTGTCTTCCCAATAAATAAACTACTAGATAATCTCATGATCGAGTTATTTTTTTTTATCTTATGCATTATTTATTATATGGATGCAATACCACCATCACATTAATAAATGAATTGATGTGAAAATATAGAATATAAACAAATGGATTATAAATAAATTGTTTATCCAACATGGTTAATTAATTAAATAAAATCCACTTAATGTTAACAAGTCATGTCAAGGATAAAGCAAGATAAAATTTATGTATAATAAAATAAAATCACTTAGCTTAATATTAAGACATTAAGCCTTCCATCATCTGAATTAAGATGATCCCATAGTTTAAATGTCGGTTCAGCCTCTGTTAGGGGAACTTTTAATTATTGGGAAATCTTAACAAAGATAGTCGATCGACTTAACTGAATCTGTATTGGATTTAATGGACTTTTTCTATCCAATACAAATTTAGAGGCAAGTGTTGAGGAAATATGAGTTAGTGTTCCTGGATTGGGGAGTCCACTTAGTAGATCAAGGATCTCTAAGCCCATAGTTAGAAAGAACATCTACCTAAATACTTTCTAATAATTTTCATGGATTCTGTCTAGATTATAAGAAAAGAAATATGAATATTTTCCACTATAATTTCAAAGAAAATAGACATTTCAAGTTTAATGGTGAGGACTATTAGAACTTGATAAAATAGTGGTAGACTTAATTAGAATAAATTATTATTAATTCTCACATAAATTTTAGTCAAGAAAAATATTAATAATATAATATTTTAAATTTTAGAACAAATAGAAATCTTTTCATCTATATTATCCCTACAATCAATATTGGAGAAATAATATCTTCTCACTAGTAGTAACTTCCATGAGTAGTTCAAATGCCTTTGGATTATGCTACACCATGAACAGAAATCTTACGTGATAGAATCCTCAATGTCTAATATGTCTTCCAGGGAGGCAAGTGATAAAGAGTTCCAAGTATATGAAAATCATATGAATGATGTGGTTGAAATTCAATGTTTGATGTTGTCATTAATGTCCGGTGAACTCATAAAGTCTCATGAAAACATGGATTATAATGAACCAGCCCAAGTACCCTGGTAACCCAATAACCGAGTCGGCCCTAAAATAGCCCGAAGGGCATTCCTGATCCCCACGGGTTGAGTACTGGCACCTGACATCATACAACATGTAAGTGGGAACGATTTTTCTACTAACAGCGCGGAAATAAAACAGACAAGACAGTATGCATAACAAAAGAAAGCTCCACTGGGAGTAATGTACTAGAATACAACAAGGCACAACAAGCCTAAAGTACTACTACCCAGGTACTAAAAACTGGGTAAAACAGCCCAATGTCCCTAGGGACACAATTCACCAAGCCCAACATTCAATAGTTGGATCCACCTCTAAGATATCCTTTTCCCTTGCTTGAACCTGGAAGGAGAAAGTCTACAAACACTCAAAGGAAAAATTAGGGTGTGAGCCTAAGCCTAGTAGGATACCACCAAAGATTCCATAATAGATTCCAAATATAGATTATCCAAATAATAGCTTTCAATTTTCAAAGTAAACAGGTTTGGAAATTTAAAATCATATTTAAAAAAAACATGTTATAAAGTTTTAAAATGATGGAAAATATTTTTAAAGCACATACTTTACTATACAAGAGATGGAATATTTCTAAAACAATGTATTAAATAAAATAGTTGCATAAAACGGTTTATTTAAATCTAGAAAATGAATGTAAATCAATTTTACAACATTGACATACATTTATATCTCAAATATAAATAAACAAGCGAGCAACATGGTCATCTGCCAAATAGGTATGATAGTATTTATAGCTATAGGACTCTTCACTCTCTAAGTGATCATGGAAATATGTGTACACATACTTTCTCTAGACACTAGTCATAGAGGACTCATCACCATCACCTAAGGGATGTAACATGCTTCAAGTATGTTTTAGAATGTTGTAGTAATCGTAGAGTGTGTCCAAATAACTCACAATATACCTAAGGCTTGCATGTGATCTTATCCAATCAATGATGGGCAATTTATTTTAAGACTGCTTAAAATACAATTAAATCTCATTCCCCCATTTTAAATGCCAATTTTCCATTTAAAACCAAAAAAAGTTTTAATAAAAAACATGCCTCTTTAACAAGATAAAACCACTGGGTTTCTATCAAAACATTTTACGAAATTTTCACAAGTTTGAAATCCATTCAAAACAAATTCCATAATTTCATAATTTATTTCCATAATTAAATTAAACAATTTAATTGAAATCATTTTCATCAAATCTACAATTTAAATTAACCAATTTCCATAAACGCACCTTAATTCAATGGAATTGGGGGTTTTCCAAATCTCATGCCAAAACCATTTCAAATCTATCAATTCACCAGAATCAAATTTTATTACATCAATTAAAAGTGAGTTTAAGCAACTTAATTTAAATCAACTATTGAAATAAATCAATAAATTCAAGGCTAATCAATTTGGATAATCGGGATGGAACCACCTACCTCAAGGTCATCAATGTTAGCAGTAATGATAAACCACCTTGTGTGGTTTAATACACCTCCTCACGGCTTTATTATCATAAGCATCGACACACCTATGATCGATGTTTGTCAAGGGTTCCTAGAATCAATATAGTTATTTTATTTCAAAATGAAAAGAAATATCACATGCGATGATAGTTTCTCTCTCCTGAATAATTTCCAAAATCGTTCAGGTCAACGCATGCAATCATGATAATTATCCCCAACAATAATTATAAACCACTTTCAATAATTTATATCCCTAAATTAATTTGAGAACATAAGTGGTATTTCACATAATTATTCTTTTTTTATATAAGTAAGTAAGTAAGTAAGTAAGTAAGTAAGTAAGTAAGTAAGTAAGTAAGTAAGTAAGTAAGTAAGTAAGTAAGTAAGTATGTATGTATGTATGTATGTATGTATGTATGTATGTATGTATGTATGTATGTATGTATGTATGTATGTATGTATGTATGTATGTATGTATGTATGTATGTCAAATTATCCTTTGATAGTGAAATTATCATTTAATAACACTTTGAATTTATCTAGTTATAAATTCTTCAATAAATATCCTTTTGATAATTTCAAGCAATTATCCTTTACAATAATTTTAATAATTATATTGATAATTTCATGAAATTATGTTTTGATGATTATTTGTGATTATCTTTTGATAATTTGATGAAATTACCATTTGATGATTTTTATTTATACTTACCTTCCAATAATCATGCATATTTAATATTTGATAAGTCATTGTAATTATCATCTAATAATTATTAACAATTTTTTTTGATAAAATGAAAATATTTATCTTTTGATAATTTAATAACTCATCATTTGATAAAAATGTTTAAGAATTATCCTCAATAATTTCATTAAAATCATTCTTTGATAATTTGTTTCAATTAACATTCGATGATTCTTAAAAATTATCTTTTGATAAAATTATTTAAAAAGAACCATTTAAAATGTGAAAAAACAGATCAAGGAATACCTTACTGCCTTTGAAACAAAAATATTATTAATATTCTACTTGTTGAGAAGTATTCAATGGTACTAACGACGCATAATTCCGACCAATAATGAAGAAGTTATTGAATTTAGAAGATTTGGAGAATAACAAAAAAAATAAAAAAAAATAAATAACAAAAATTTAAGAAGGAAAAACCTGAGTAGATTGGAGCTACGCACTGGAGGAAGCAAAATGAATGAGGTTGTTGCGATGCATGAAACTGGACAAGAGACCGATATTGGATCAACGGAGTTCAACAGTCGTTGGAAAATGAGTTTTGGGATAGTCTGATCTTGACAGAATACCCAAAAATCAAAATCCAATCGGCTCATATAAAACCCTTATTGTGTTTCAAAAAAGGAAACCTCAATACCCCATTTAATGATCTGTTTCAACTTGAAATTGATTACAAAAGATATCAATTCATCCAATTAAGGCGTTTTTTTTTATTTTAAAACTGGAAAAAATAGACGATTTCCAAGACTTCAATTTCATGGGGTGTTAAAAATGGTGGGTTCAATGTTGAAGAAGATGAACCCCTTTGAAAAATGTTTTTAAATTAATTAATTTAATATAATAATATAATTAAATATTAAAAACTTCATTTATGAAGCGATCAGTTCAAACCCTTGATGCGTATAAAAATTATACACTGCCTAGGGTAAACACCCTGCTTCGGACCCAACCGTGATCTCAGATTTTATTTGAAGAATTGTTTGAGAGATATTAATGATTTATTAATTAAAAAACGGAATACATAATTAATTAAAATAAAAATATTTATTTTTGCGAGCGAGTCATCCAAGCGCCCGATGCTTACAAATGTTATACCCCGTCTAGGGTAAACCCCTCATTCTGGACCCATCAGTGATCTCGGATTACCCATATGACACATTGTTTGGGAGATATTTAATTATTTATAATAAAATAATATATTAAATATTATTTAATAACTTTATTTCATGATCAAGGCATCCAAATGTCTGGTGCGTTCAAATGTTATACCCCTCCTAGGGTAAACACCATATTTCGAACATAAAAGTGGTCTCAGATTTCTCATATGACACACCGTTTTGGAGTTATTCAATTATTTTAAATAAAAAGTGTGTGGTTAATATATTATATTTAATATTTTTATTTAGTCTTCACCAAGACTTTTCAGGCCTTGGAATATCACACTAACTCAGTGTCGAACTCCAAAAATATTTAATCAAACATTCTAAGATGTCAACTGGAATTTAAGGTCTTTAACACTTTTATAAAAAAATCACTGATAAATCATCCTTTCCCACTTAAGATATTAATAATTTAATACAATAGGGGTTAGGAATACCTGAAATAGTTATGGGATGTTACAACCTCCCCACCATAGGAACTTCCTATCCCTAAAAAGCCTATGAATAAGCATCTGCATCAAAAAGATGAGGTCACATGTCTCTCATCAGTGACTCTCTCTCCCACGACTCGTGAGAATCAGAATCATGTTTTCATAGAACACAGGCCAGAGTTATCGTCTTCCCACGATGTACCTTGGTCTCAGAATCAATAACATTGATTGGTCATTCAGTCACAGATAAATCCGTTTCAATCTCAAGATCAATCCAACTCAAAAATGAAGTGGATCAGAGAGATACTTTTGTAGCTACGATACATGGAACACATTATGTATCGACGTCAGCTGTGGTGGTGGTTCTAAATAGTAAGCAACTTTACTCACTTGATAAAAAACCTCAAAAGGTCCCACAAAATGAGGAGCAGTCTTTTCTTGCCTCCCAAGCCGCCGATGACCCAATTAGGGTGAAACCTTCAAGAATACCCAGTCACCAATTGAAAATTTCAAAGGTCTGCGATGACGATTAGCATAAGACTTGTATCGGATTTGTGTCATTAACATTATATGATGAATCAAATGAATCTTTGTCATCTTTTCTTAGATCAAACTAAGTCCAACCAAGTAACTCTCACCAATCTCTGACCAACACAATAGATATTTACATGGATGACTATACAAGGCCTCAAAAGAATCCATTCTATTCACGAACTGGTAACTATTGTTATAAGAAAGCTCACCCAACACAAAATGATCATTCCAAGCCCCACCAAAGTCAAGAACACAAGCGTGAAGTATATCCTCAAGAAGATCATCCAACTGGGACTTTATCTCTTTCAGTTCAGCTGGTGCCATTCGGTAAGAGGGAATTGAAACTGGTTGAGTACCAATCATTAGGTTAATGGAGAACTCAACCTCTCTTACCGATGGTAAACTAGAAAATTCATAATGAAACATGACGGGAAACTTGACGACAACTGGAGGGAGATCACCACTCATTGAAGCTTGATCCAGATCAAAAGTAAACACTAATATCACTTTCCCCAACTTCGGATAAGAAGGTCTGGCTCTGCTCAACCTTGGGTCACGTTCTCCTTGAAGGAAAAGAGGCATACAACTAGGTATAGTAATGTAGAAACATAAAATATAACAATAAATCCAGGATTTATTGGAAATGATCTAATACATCCTGAATATGATGTTAATATATTCCATGTTGAGAACTAGAAAACTCCAAGCAAGCTTGATATCTGATAGAGAGAAGACACAAGAAGTACTATGGAGACCCTGATCTCTCTTCGCACCAAAGTGTGTAGTAATATCCATTACACAAGATAAAATCTCTATAGAAATATTAAGAAGAATAATGATACGGGTTGAAATAAAAAAGTTAGATGCACCAGTATCAAAGAGAATAGTCACTAAAGATGAAGTTATAGTAATGGTACCTATCACGGTCGCTGGACCTATATCAGCTTCCTTTAGAGACTCTTCCACTGCATGAAGAAGCTTTATTCTGGATTCTTGTGGATGGAAATTTTTTATACGTGAATCATTTGATTGCCCTGTAGTTTTTTTTGAAGTGTTTATGATCTCGTGCCACTACGCGGAGTAGAAAAGTTATGTAAGAAGTTATGAAAGTGCCTTAAACGCCTGTAGGAGCCACAGTTCTTGGGTGCCACGGTGCAGACCCTCTTTGAATACCTTGGATAACTATACTAGTAGCATATCAAAGAGATTCTTCCAGGAACTGTAGGAGATTGAAAATGACCCAATTGTCGAGAACCACTATGAGAGTCATTATGCTTCCTCTTTCCTTTAAAGAAAATCATGCTACTACTAGGAGAAAAAGGAACTCCCTTCAACCCTAACTTTCTAGCTAGGCACATATCAACCATTATTTCCCTATCCAGCACATCAATATAAGTGGGCATCTTTAGCAAGAAAATCTAAGAATGAATATCTGATTAAATCCCCAAATCAAACTATCGATCCATCATCCTCTCATTAAAAACAATATCAAGTATAAACTGTAATAACTTAGAAACGTTATTTGAATACTCAGTTACGATTCTATTAGGTTGCTCAAGCTTGAAAAAAAATTCACAGCCTTGGCCAACACCATTAATTCTGGATAGAACTTGTTAGTTAAAAGATCCTTGAATTTCTTCCACTCTAATCCCTCACGTTTCTTTGTCGTCACCATCATGTCCCGCCATCTCCTGCTTGGTCCCTCCAGCATGAAGGTGTTGCACTTCACCTTGATCTCATCCAGTGTCTCCAAAACTCAAACATACATTCTATCCTGCTCAACCATTCCTCGTCATATTGAGGATCAGTGGAGCCTTTTAAAATTAGTGGTTTTTTGTGAAGAAACACTTGAGAAAATTTTTGAAGAATATGCCCCTGAGGATCCATAGCTGGAGCCTAAACAGGGACTGGTGGTGGTGCCTTTCCCAAATATTGGATAGTATGCACGATCACCTCAACTAGATTCAGATCCATAACAGGATTTACTCACTAAGGTTCAACAGTAGCCTCCTCCTAAATCCTATTCACATGACTTCTTGGAGGCATGATGTTACACAACATTAACAGTCAAAAGGAAGAAAAAAATATTAACAATCAAACTGAGTAACAAGAGAAAATTATTCTCAACAGAAGGAAAAATTAAGATTTGGATTCCCCTCTATCCAAATCCAAATAGGGAAAATATTAGAACTAATCTACAAGACGTATTTCCCTAACCACCCATGGAGACTTAAGGTTCATTGCGGTGAGAGCTGGCCAGGCGCTCAATCACAACTACCTCCTAAGTCGCAATAAGATTTCACAAATGCATACTCACTTCAAGACAAAAGCTCAACCTCCTTAGATATCATTTTGTCATAAACCAACCCAGGTACCCTGGTAACCCGATAACCAATCCAGCCTTGACATAGCCCGAAGGGCATTTCCGATCCCCACGGGTTGGCGACTAGAACTTGACATAATACAACATGCAAGTGGGAATGATTTTTCCACTAACAATGTGAAAAAAAGAGACAAGACAATATGCATAACAAAAGAAAAATCCACTGGGAGTAATGTACCAGAATAAAACAAGGCACAACAAGCCCAAATTACTACAACCCTGAGTACTAAAAACATGGGAAAATAGCCCAAGGTCCCTAGGGAAACAATTCACCAAACCCAATGCTCAATATCTAGATCCACATCCAAGATATCATTTTCCCTTTCTTGAACCTCAAAGGAGAAAGTCTACAAACACCTAAAGGCAAAAGTAGGGTGTGAGCCTAAGCCTAGTAGAATACCGCCAAAGATTCCATAATAGATTCCAAATATAGATTATCCATATAATAGCTTTCAATTTTCAAAGTAAATGGGTTTGGAAATTTAAAAGAATATTTTAAAAAAACATGCTATAAATTTTCAAAATGATAGAAAATACTTTTAAAGCACAAACTTTACTTTATAAGAGATGGAATATTTCTACAACAATGGCTTAAATAAAATAGTTACATAAAATAGTTTATGTAAATCTAGTCTAGGTGTGTAAAGTAGTTTTACAACATTGGAATATATTTATATCTCAAATATAAATAAACAAGTGAGCAACATGGTCATCTTCCAAATAGGTTTGATAGTATTTCTAGCTATAGGACTCTACACTCTCTAAGTGATCACGACAATATGTGTACACATGCATCCTCTGGACACTGGTCATAGAGGACTCGTCACCATCACCTAAGGGATGTGACCTACTACAAGAATGTTTTAGAACACTGTAGTAATCATAGAGTGTGTCCAAATAACTCACAATCAACCTAAGGCTTGCATGTGGTATTACACAACAATTAAGGGAAATTTATTTTAAGACTGCTTAAAATAAAATTAAATCTCATTCCCTAATTTTAAATTTTAATTTTCCATTTAAAACCAAAATAGGTTTTAATAAAAAAAACATGCCTCTTTAACAAGATAAAACCACTGAGTTTTTATCAAAACATTTAAACCATTTTCACGAGTTTGAAATCCATTCAAAACAAATTCCATCATTTCACAATTTATTTCCACAATTAAATTCAACAATTTAATTGAAATCATTTCCATCAAATCCATAATTTAAATTCACCAATTTCTATAAACACACCTCAATTCAATGGAATTGGGGGGTTTTCAAATCTCATGCCACATCCATTTTAAAACTATCAATTCATGGGAATCAAATTTTATTACATCAATTAAAAGTGAGTTTAAGCAACTTAATTTAAATCAACTATTGAAATAAATCATGAAATTCAAGATTAATCAATTTGGATAATAGGGATGGAACCACCTGCCTCAAGGTCGTAAATGTCAGCAGTAATGATAAACCACCCTGTGTGGTTCAATACACCTCCTCACGACCCTATTATCATAAGCATCAATACACCTATGATCGATGTTTGTCAAGGGTTCCTAGAACCAATATAGTTATTTTATTTCAAAAGGAAAAGAAATATCACATGCGATGATAGTTTCTCTCTCCTAAATAATTTCCAAAATCGTTCAGGTCAACGCATGCAATCACAAGAATTATCCCCAAGAATAATTATAAACCACTTTCAATAATTTATATCCCTAAATTAACTTGAGAACAGAAGTGGTATTTGACATAATTATTCTTTTTTTTATATAAATATGTATGTATGTATGCATGTGTATGTGTGTGTGTGTGTATATATATATATATATCAAATTATCCTTTGATAATGCAATTATCGTTTAATAAGACTTTGCATTTATCTAGTGATAAATTATTCAATAACTATCCTTTTGATAATTTCAATCAATTATACTTTATAATCATTTTAGTAATTATCTTGATAATTTCATGAAATTGTGTTTTGATAATTATTTATGATTATCTTTTGATAATTTGATGAAATTACCATTTGATAGTTTTTCTTTATACTTACCTTCCAATAATCACGCGCATTTAATATTTGATAATTCATCGTAATTATCATCTTATAATTCTTAACAATTATTTTTTTATAAAATTACAATATTTATCTTTTGATAATTTAATAACTCATCATTTGTTAAAATTGTTTAAGAATTATCCTCGATAATTTCATTAAAATTATTCTTTGATAAGTTGTTGCAATTAATATTCGATAATTTTTAACAATTATATTTTGATAAAATTATTTAAAAAGAACCATTTAAAATGTGAAAAATCAGATCAATGAATACCTTACTACCTTTGAAACAAAAATATTGTTAAGCTTCTTCTCGTCGAGATGGATTCAATGGTACTGACGACATGTAATTCTGAACAATAACAAAGTTATTAAATTTAGAAGATTTGGAGAATAATAAAAATAAATAAATAAATAACAAAAATGGAAGAAGGACAAACCTGGTTAGAATGGTGTTTCATGTAGGAGGAAGCAAAACGAATGAGGTTGCTGCGATGCATGAAACCGGACAAGAGACAGGTATTGGATCAACGGAGTTCAACAGTCATGGGCAAAGGAGTTTCGAGATAGTTTGATCTCGATAGAATACCCAAAAATATTAATCTAATCGGCTCATATAAAACCCTGTCATGTTCCTAGAAAGGAAACCTCAATACCCCATTTAATGATCTGTTTCAACTTGAAATTGATTACGAAAGATATTAATTCATATAATTAAGGCGTTTTTTGATTTTGAAATCATCAAAAACGGACAATTTCCAATCTTTCAATTTCATGGGGAATTAAAAATGGTGGGTTCAATGTTGAAGAAGATGAACCCCTTTGAGAAACAATATTAAATTAATTAATTTAATATAATAATATAATTAAATATTAAAAACTCAATTTATCAAGCGATCAGATCAAATGCTCGATGTGTATAAAAATTATACACCACCTAAGGTAAACACCCCGCTCCAGACCCAACTGTGGTCTCAGGTTTATCAAACGATGTACCATTTGAGATATATTAATTATTTATTAATTAAAAATAGAATAAATAATTAATTAAAATAAAAAAATTTATTTTTGCGAGTGAGGAATCCAAATGCCTGATGCTTACAAATGTTATACCCCATTCAGGGTAAACCCCTCATTCCGGACGCATCGATGGTCTCAGATTTCCCATACAACGCACCGTTTGGGATATATTTAATTATTTTTAATAAAATAATATATTAAATATTATTTAATAACTTTATCTCACGAGAGAGGCATCCAAATGTCTAGTTCCTTCGAATGTTATACCCCTCTTAGGGTAAACACCATATTTCAGATGTAACTATGGTATCAAATTTCTCATACGACACGCTATTTTTGAGTTATTCAATTATTTTGAATAAAAAGTGTATGCTTAATATATTATATTTAATATTTTTATTCGGTCTTCACCAAGACTTTGTGGGCCTCAGAATATCACACTAAATCAGTGACATACTCCAAAAATATTTAATTGAACATTCTAAGATGTCAACTAGCATTTAAGGTCTTTAAAACTTTTATAAAAAAAATCACTAATAAATCATCCTTTCCCACTTAAGATATTAATAATTTAACCCAAGAGGGTTTAGGAATACCTGAAATAATAACAGGATATTACATGGATGCTTATAGAATGATCGATAATATCCATGGTTTATATCTAGAGAGAGTAAGATAGGAATGGTTTGAGATTTTCAAAGAACTCTTTCATAGTAAGATTGCAGAAGGTGCACCAGCTATGCCTCGTATAGTCAAGGTCTTTGGATATATAGATTTCCTAGAAGTTCTAGGGTTTAAACTCCCTGAAGAACAATGCACTGATCTCATTATTGCATCACTTCCTCATAAATTCTCTGGTTTTGCATTAGTTTTAATATAAAAAAAATTGAGAAGTCTCTTTTAGTCCTGCTCACTCTTCTTATCCAAGTATATAAGGAGACAAATGTGAAAATACTTTGGTCCTTATAGTGAACAAACAAAAAGGGAAATCAAAGAGGTATAAGACCAAATCTTCTTCATGACCTTACAAGAAGAGAAAAATCATGGGAAAAGCAAGGGAGTGGGACATTTTCTATTTTTCATGTGGCAAGAAGGGCCACTGGAAGAAAAACTGCACCCAACCAAATAAGTAAGGGGAAGTTTCATGTGAGTTTGTTATTAAGTGAAATTTATTTGTTTCTATAAATTGGGTATTAGATATAGGTTTTGGTTCTCACATATGTATTCAAATACAAGAACCAAGTAGATTCAAAAAGATTGACCAAGGGGAGGTAGATCTATGAGTATCCAATGGAGATAAACTTACTAATATATTTATCAATGACTACCATCTCAAATTTCCAATTGGAATGATATTAGTTTTAAAAGGTTGTTATTATGTTTCATATGTTACCAAAAACATTATTTATGTATCCATACTTAATAAAAATGGATTTATAAATATTACTTCTTTTATAAGGATGAAATTTCTTATGGTAAAACACATTTAAATAATGGACTTTATGTGTTAGATTACATGAACCAAGTAATAGAAATTGATAATGAAAAAACTTCACATGAATTTTTAGATTCTTTTAAATAAAAACCATTTGGTTTGTGTCAAATGTGTTTACAAGGAAAAATGGTCAAAGCACCATTTAGTGGAAATTGTGAAAAGAAAAAAGAGCTTCTTAAATTAGTTTATACTGATGTGTGTGAATCATTTCCTATTGAATCAAGGGGTGGGTACTCATACTTCATAACTTTTACTGATGATTTTAGTTGATATAGATATGTCTACTTATTGAGGTATAAGTCATATTCCTTTGATAAATCCATGGAATGCAAGAATGAAGTTGAGAACTAGATTGATAAAAATATTAATAAACTCCACTCAGACCATGGTAGAGAATATCTTAATCAAGACTTAATTTATTATTTATGAGAGTATGGGATTATATCTTGGATCACTTCTCTTTAAACCTTGGTATAATGGTATAACTGAAAGGAGGAACCGCATCCTATTGGAAATGGTGAGATCAATGATGAGTCATATGAGTCTTCTATTATCCTTTTGGGGATACACGTTATAAACAATGACACACATTCTAAACTGAGCACCAAATAAAGCGACAAATGGTATTCTATGTGAACTTTGAAATAAAAATAAACCCATGTTGTCGCATGCATGAGTGTGGAGCTATGAATCATTTTTTAAGTTTATTTCTGGAAACAAACTTGAAACCTGAGGTAGTAGGTGTATCTTTATAGGATATCCCAAGGAAATAAGGGGATATTACCTATATGATCCTTCATATAAAAATGTTGTGGTAGACAAATGCCTTGAATTCCTTGAGATTGATCGCATCTCTAAAATAGATAGTGGGAGAAAGATAGACTTCAATGAAGTCCAGGATCAAGATACACAAGAGTTGAAAATGAAAAAAATCCACAAAGCCCCATGGTAGAAGATGTTCTAAAGACACAAATACTGTGTAGAAGTACAAGATAGGTTAGATAACCAGAACAGTATGGTTTCCTAGTCACTGGGGATTATGAATCAATATTAGTTGATAATAATGATCCTATAACCTATAAGGTAGTAATAAGTGGCATAGATGTTTCCAAGTGGAAAGAATCCATGAATTATAAAATGAATTCCATATACCAAAACCAAGTTTGGATTTTGGTATATCCTCCCGTGGATTTAAATATCATTGGATGTAAATGGATACTTAAGAATAAAATGGACATAAAAGGATATGTAAATACTTATAAGGTATGAATGGTTGCAAAAGGGTTTAAATATAATCAATGCATTGAATGTGATGAAACCTTTTCACCAGTTGCAATGTTGAAATCCATCAAAATTCTACTTTCCATTTCTGCCTTCCATGACTAAGACATTTGGAAAATGGATGTCACAATAGGCTTCATTAATGGGAACCTTCAGGAAGATATCTATATGACACAACCCGAAGGGTTTGTGACTCCAAAGGATGTCAAAAAGATATAAAAAATGAAAAAATCTATTTATAGATTAAAGAAAGCATTTGGCTCATGGAACATTTGATTTGATGAATACATAATGGAATTTGGTTTCATAAATAATGAATAAAAACCTTGTGTTATTTAGCGGTTTAATGGGTGTTTTTTCATTTTATTAATAGTGTATATTGATGACATATTACTTATTAGAAATGAGATACCTATCTTACAGTCAGTTATAGCCTGGTTGAATAAATGCTTCTCTATGAAGGACTTAAGTGAGGTAACATTTAGGATAAAGATCCATAATGATAGATCCAATAGGTTGTTTGTTCTAAGTCAAAGTAAATATATTGAAAAGATACAGAATAGGATCAGTATGAAACAATCTAGGAGTGGATTTTTGCCAGTGTAACATGGAATTCGTCTTTATAGGAAAATGTGTCCTCAGAAACATGAGAAAAGGAAAAGAATGGAAAGGATTCCATATGATTGGATGATTGGGTTAGTCATGTGTGTTATTATTTGGAATAGGATAGATGTTTCATATCCATTAAGTGTGGTAGATATACATCAAGCTAACTCGGATGACCACCATTGGATGTCAGTTAAGACTATCCTTAAATATCTAAGGTGTACTAAGGATATGTTCCTAGTATATGGAGGAAATAGGGAACTAGTCATTAGAGGATATGAATATGCTAATTTTTAAATAGATCAAGATGATATGAAATTGAAAATGGGATACATATTCACATTGAATGGAGGTTTTGTGAGCTAGAAGAGCTCAAATAAGGTTTTAACTACATATTCTACAGTAGAATTCATGTAAATTATAGCTTTTGAGGTAGTTAAAGAGGCAGTATGGATATGAAACTATAAGAGTTGGTTTTCTAGAACCAACTGGTTGTACTTTGATTAAATGTATATTTAATGTATTTAAATATTAAACATCTTATTACATATTGTTCATTGTTCTGCATGACTATGATGTAATAATGTCCTAGAGTATTTGTTGCATTGATAAGGTCACGACAGTTCCCCACTATGATGAGAACCATGAAATTCTATAACAATATTCTTAAATATAGTTCTACGGCTGGATGAAATACTATTAAGGAACACATAGCATGTAGACCGTCAGGTGTAAGTACTCATAAGAAGATGAGATTTCCTCTCATGAAGTTCTCACTTAGTAATCTCCAAGATAAGAGATTATGAGAACAGACCCGCCAGTAGGAATTCCGCATGTTTTGGTGTCATCGGATATTTATATATGCAAGCGTGTGTAATGATACTTAGAATTTAATATTATTATTAATATGTGTCATGACTCGCACACTTTGATTTACTGACGAAAATCATCTCACAGATAGTTGGTGGGAAGTAGGGTATGTTGGGTTCATCATGAGTGACATGATATTAATGGATAAGTCGAGGAAGGATTTGTCCCTTCCATTTATGGAAGTTGATATCTCGGCCCTTTGATTGAAATAGAACCGTCACGTGAAATTCCATGGCCATGGTGTAATGATGAGTTTATTTCAGGTAGTCAGAGAATGACATATCAAGTATAAAGGTTGATGACACTATCATGAAACATGGTTGATGAGATATTGAGACAAAGGGATTTTATTACACAGTGAGCGTTCGTATGTGGATGTCATTGTTGCGACATTATGTTCTTTCTCTTGGGTTCCTTGACCCATTGCTAGATAGTACTCTTGGACTTTAGGCACGCCCACTTAATGCCAATGAGAAATAATCCTAGTGGGTCACACACTAAATGTTTTTGGTGGTCTCGGTTAAATTATATTTGAATTTAATTAATGAAATAAATATTATTCTCAAGACCATGGAATAATTTTATTCAAGTTAAGATGATTGCATAAATTAAATAAAATATAGTTATTTATTTTATTGAACAGTTAATAAATATTTATTTACTGGTTTGTAAATAAAATATTTATTTAAGAGAATAAATTATTTATTTATTTATTCAGGTGTTCAGTAAATGGAAGTGGTGTTCGAGCAGACCAAGGCCAGTCCAGTAGTAAAATAATTATTTGCAATATGGTAAATAATTATTAGTTGGCACAAGTTAAAATAATAATGATGCTGCTATTATTTTGTGATGCAAAATTTTATTCAAAATTCTGTTTTGTTCAAGTTGGCAAACCATAAATAATGACGCGATATTATTATTATGAGCATGGGTTTTCTCTAAGTTCATGAATGTATTTAATTATTGTTATGAAATTAAATATTGTAATTGAAGTTCCATGCATATAAATAGACAAGTATGTCTATTGTTCCATGGAAAACACACTACATGTTTGGTGAATTGAGAATTGTTGAGATAAACAATTTCTCTCACGAATCCTATTCCAACCCCTCTCAAGAACGAGAGGTGTTCTTCAAGGCCAAAGAACAAGTGATCAAGAACGACTGACACAAGACACTTGCTTCACCGCGCTAGCACCCAGAGAACAAGTAGTGTCGATTAGAGGCCATCGGAGCACATGTGGATCACTGCTAGAGGGATTCTAGTTTGGATCCTCTCAAGCACAATGAGATAATCTGTAAGGGTCATTCCGAATGATCAACATCATCAATGAAGAAAATACCAAATATCCAGGTATTCTTTTATTTATTAAATTAATTAAATTAATTATAAACATGATGTGCAAGATCCTATCTAAAGGTTTCAGGCCTCTTCCTTCTTTATCTAAATCTTTGATTTTATTCCGTGGAGACTGGCATTCATCATCGTATTGATCCTAGAATAATCATTGATCATGGTAAAAATTATAGTTGGGTGTCTTCCCAACTATGCTTCCACTGTGTTTGGAACCTACAAGTGGTATCAGAGTGGTTACATCATAGTTTATAATTATTTAAATATTTTTTGATGGTTTATGCATTTAATAATTTAGTTGTTTCAATTCAAGTTAATCGTTCTTCAAATCTGAATCTTGAGATCTATTCCTCCTCTTCCATTTCTCATTAACCTTATATAAATGATCTTTTCTTTTAATTTTGATTAAAAGAAAATAGAGGATCTCATCCGGAGGTTCCAAAGGTTCTTGGATGTACAACACAAGAACACATGATATGTATTCAGCAGTACATGCCATTTAGACAAGGTTCAATGCACTTGGTATAGTCCTCCAAACTAAGTCATGTCATTGGAGTTTGTTTAAGTCTTAATGACTCTGTGTGTTGACTAGGAATAGGTGGCATGTGGTTTTCATATTACACGTTGTGTGGCCCACTGGACACGACGTGTAGTTTCTTCGGGTTAGGGTTGGACTGTGTACCCCGTACATGGATTTCCTGGCTAGAGATCTTGTAATTAGGAACTATACGGTGTGTGGCCTACTGGACACGTCGTGTACTCTGAAGATTTATTAAGTACACTCACATGCCATTTCCTCGGGCGTGTACTTCGGATGGACGGTGAAAAATAGTACACGTTGTGTATTTGGAACTACATGTCGTGTACTCATCCAAATTATGCATATTTATTAAAATTTATTATTATATTATACAAACCCTTGAGACGTGTACCATCGTGCAAGAGTAAAGTTGAGGCACAACACGTGATAGGTGTTTTATATATATGTGTTTAATTTAACATCTATGTAATTATCATTTCTACTCATTGGGTAGTTATGAATAGGAATTCACCGGGTTTCCTCCAAGGTACAAGTTTCATACAAAGATAATTTTAAATGAATTTATTTGTTTAAAATTATGACGTATGATAATCTCAAGGAAATTAAGAAAAGGGTTTAAGATAAAAGGATTGGTTAATTAAAGATGATAATTAATTGATTCGAGTGTGATTTATCTTAAACAATAATGATTAAATAATTGAATTCTAGTTTTATTTATGTGTAAATATCATTGCATGTATAGATGATCATGATCTAGGCCAAAACCTTTATATGTGGATGGTTCTTTTAATTTATTTATTTAAATTAAATTTGTTGGCCTGCGAGCCTTCTCATCATTAATATGTAGGGCCTGCGTGCCCAAGGTTTCTTTTATATAAAAACCCTTTTTACCCCTCACCTTTATGTGAGTTAAAAAAAGGCATATGTAATGGATGGAACTCCCAAGATAGTGGAGGTGGTTCAAGCTAGAGATGAGACAAAACCAATCCCAAGAGATACAAAGGTGGACAGGTGGAAATATGTAAACATGAACTCAAAAGGTTCAAGATGTTTTTCCCCTAGGTCAGGGTTAGTTTATCAACCGAAACTAACCATTAGAAAAGCTCATGATCATTATCTTTAATTTATTTTTGTCAGTTGCATGAATTATCATTATGGATGTGTTTTCACGATTACATAATTAATGAATTAAACAAGCATGCAAGATATAACTAAAATAAACCAGACTTATGTGTAAATATTATCAAGACATGGTTAATCACTTAAGTAAGTTCCACTTAATATTAACAATCATGTGATAATAATAATAAGAAGAAATTCATGCATAAGAGATAAAAATCCCTCAAATAAAATATAAAGTTAGACCAAGCCTTCTGTTATTTGATTAAGGGAAAAACTCAATAAAACTATGTGTTTGACCAACCCTTGTTGGGACACTTACTTTTATACAGTAATCCCTTATGAAGGGTTTTGGGTTGACTTAACCATATTACATTAAGAGGAGTATCCCTTTCTAGACTTGATGTAATATTGGAGACAAGAGTTGAGGAAATCCAAAAGTCATGATTTCAGGATTGGGGAGTCCACTCAACAGATCCAGGAGCTACAAGCCCATAGTTGGAAAAGAACTGCCTATCTAAATACCTTATGATAGCTTGACCAACCCTTGTTGGGGTTATGCGAAGGGGAATATGGATCCTTCCCACTAGAATGTCATAGAAACTGGACATTCTGAGTTCAATGGTGAGGTCCATTGGGACTTGATAAAATAGTGGTAGACTTGATAAAAATTTGTTATTTCTCGTAAAATGTAATCAAGAAAGTACTAATGATCTACTCTTTTAATTGTAGAATAAAAATGACAAGCTCATCAACCACACTATCCCTGCGATCAATTATGGATAAAGACAACATCCTCACTGACAGTAACTTCCAGGAATGGTTTAGACACATTCGAGTTATCCTATTCCATGAATGGAAGTCTTATGTGTTGGAGTCAGCATTACCTGATCCGCCTGCCAAAGAGGTGAGTGATAAGGATTTCCTGGTCTATGAGAAACATATGAATGACGCGGTCGATGCTCAATGTTTAATGTTATCATCAATGTCTAGTGATCTCATGAAGTCTCATGAAAACATGGATGTTTATAGCATGATCGAGCACCTCTGTAGTCTTTACCAGGAGAGATAAAGACAGGAAAGTTTTGAGATCTCTAAGGCACTATTTCAGAGTAATCTTGGAGAAGGTGCCCCAGCTGGGCCTCATGTAGTCAAGATCATTGGCTATATTGAGCTCCTAGAGGTTCTATGGTTTAAACTCCCTGAAGAACCGGGCACCGGTATCAGTCTTGCATCACTCCCTCAGAGCTTCTCTAACTTTTTTGTCAATTTCAGTATGAACAACATTGAGAAGTCTCTATCTGATCTTCTTATCCTCATTCTCCAAGTGGACAAAGATATTAAGCATGAAAATCCTTTTGTCCTTATAGTGAATAAGAGGAAAGGGAAGGTGAAGAGCTTTAAGCCCAAAGCTTCTTCACATACTTCCAAGAAAAAGAAGATCAAAGGGGAAAAAAGGAATATAAGGCTGTTTGTTTCACATGTGGCAAGAAGGGCCACTGGAAGAAGAACTGCACCCAGCCTAAGAAGCAAGGGGAAGCTTCAGGTACGTTTGTTATTGAATGAAATCTATCTATCTATACAAATTGAGTATTAGATACAGCTTGTGGTGCTCACATATGTATCCAAATATAGAAACCAAGTAGATTCATGAAGATTGATCGAGGGGAGGTAGATCTACAATCAGCCAACAGAGCCAGACTTACTGTTGTAGCTGCCGGGGACTACCACCTCATGTTGCTTATTGGGATGATCTTAGTGTTAAAGGGTTGTTATTATGTGTCTTATATTACTAAAAACATTATTTCTTTATCCAGATTAGATACTGATGGATTTGTTTTCAAGTTTGGAAATGAATTTTGCTTCTTTTACAAAGATAACATTTATTTTGGTAGGGAACATTTATACAATGGTCTTTATGTGTTGGATTACAGAAACCAAGTAATGGAAATTGATAACAAAGATACTTCATATGACTCATACCACACCCAACTTTGGCATCACCAGTTAGGTCATGTAAATGAGAAACGCTTGCAAAAATTACATCAAGATGGATATTTAGATTCTTTTGAACTAAAACCATTTGGCGTATGTCATGCATGTTTACAAGGAAAATGACCAAAGCCCCATTTAGTGGGAAAGGTGAAAGGGCTAAAGAACTTCTTGAATTGGTTCATACCGATGTGTGTGGACCATTTCTAGTTGAAGCAAGGGGAGGGTACTCATACTTCATAACTTTTACTGATGATTTTAGAATATATGGATATATCTACTTAATGAGGTATAAGTTGGATTATTTTGATAAGTTCAAAGAATACAATAATGAAGTTGAGAACCATCTTGGTAAGAAGATTAAGAAACTCCACTCGGACCGAGGTGGATAATATTTAAATCAATACTTCATTGATTACTTACGGGAGTTTGAGATCCTATCCCAACTCACTCTTCCAAACATGCCCCAGTGGAATGGTGTGATCAAAAGGAGTAAATGCACCCTATTGGACGTGGTGAGATCAATGATGAGTCATGCAAGTCTTCCATTATCCTTTTAGGGATATGAGTTACAAACAATGACACACATACTAAACCAAGTACCAACTAAATCGATAAATGGTATTCCATATGACTTTTGGAGTGTAAGAAAAGCCATGTTATCGAATTTACATGTGTAGGGTAGCAAAGCATTTGTTAAGGCCTCTTCAGGTAACAAACTCGCACCCCGAGGCACAAAGTGTACCTTTATAGGATATCCTAAGGAAACAAGGGTATATTACCTATAAAACCCCTTAGAAAAAAAAGGTTATGGTGGTAAGACATGCCATATTCCTTAAGAGGGAGCACATCTCTAAAAGAGATAGTGGGAGCGAGATAGAATTCGATGAAGTTGAGGCTCAAGGTACACAAGAGTTGGTACATAAAAAGATTCCACAAAGCCCTATTGAAGAAGAATATGTTCCAAAGACACAAGTTCTACGTAGGAGTACAAGAGAGATTAGAGAACCGGAATGGTATAGTTTTCTAGTTACCAAATATGGTGACTCGTTATTAGTTGATAATAATGATCCACTAACCTACAAGGAAGCAATAAGTGGAATAGACATTGCCAAGTAGCAAGAAGCCATGAATTATGAAATGGATTCCATGTATCAAAACCAAGTCTGGATTTTGGTAGATCCTCCAGTTGATGTAAAGCATGTTGGTTTCAAATGGGTATTCAAGAAGAAACTGGAGATATAAGGACAAGTCAGTACCTATAAGGCACGACTGGTTGCAAAAGGGTTTAAACAACGTCAAGGAATTGACTATGATGAAACCTTTTCACTAGTTTCAATACTGAAATCTATCATAATTCTACTTTCCATTATGGCTTACCATGACTATAAGATTTGGAAAATGGATGTCAAAACATCCTTCCTTAATGGGAACCTTCAGGAAGATGTCTACATGACACAACCTAAAGGGTTTGTGACTCCAAAGGATGCCAATAAGGTATGCAAGTTGCAGAAATACATTTATGGGTTAAATAAAGCATCCAGGTCATAGAACATTTGTTTTGATGAATCCATAAAAAATTTGGTTTTATCAAGAATGAATGTGAGCCTTGTGTCTACAAAAGGTTTAGTGGGAATGCAGTTGTTTTTCTAATAGTATATGTTGATGACATTTTACTTATTAGAAATGAGATACCAATCTTACAGTCTATTAAGGCATGGTTGAATCAATGCTTCTCCATGAAGGACTTGGGGTGAGGCATCGTATATTCTTGGTATCAAGATTCATCTTGATAGATCGAAGATATTTTTGGGCCTAAGTCAAAGTACATAAATTGATAAGATACTGAAGAGATTCATTATGGAGCAATCTAAGAGGGGATTGTTGACAGTGTCACATGATATTCATATTTCCAAGAAAATGTGTCCTCAAACACATGAGGAAATAATGATAATGGAAAGGACTCCGTATGCATCAGGGATTAGGTCATACATGTATGCCATGCTATGTACTAGGTTGGATGTTGCCTATGCATTAAGTATGGTAGGCAGATATCAAGATGACCCAGGTGACTGTTATTGGATGGCAGTCAAGACTATCCTAAAGTATCTGAGGAGTACTAAAGATATATTCCCAGTTTATGGAGGATATGAGGAACTAGTTATCATAGGATATTCATATGCCAGTTTCCAAACTGATCAAGATGACATGAAGTCACAAACGGGATACATCTTCACTTTTAATAGAGGTACAATGAGCTAGAAGAGCTCAAAGCATAGTGTGGTTGCAGATTCTACAGTAGAGTTCGAGTATATCGCAGCTTCTGAGGCAGCTAAAGAAGTAGTTTGGATGTGAAGCTTCATCCAGAAGCTGGATGTGATATGTAGTAGTAAAGATCACATCACACTGTATTGTGATAATACTACAGCAGTGGCTCTTGAAAAAGAGACAAGGTCACATCAGCGGACGAAGCACATACTTCGGAAGTATCATCTCTTGAGGGATTTTTCTCAAAGAGGGGAAGTTTTAGTGAGCAGTATTTCCATGGAAGACAACACGGAGGACCCCTTGACTAAAGCCTTGATTCAACAGATTCATGATCACCATGTGAGGTCTAGAAGACTGAAAGTCATAGGTAGTTGGCTCTATTCCAAGTGGGATTTTGTAAGAGTTGGTGTCCTAGAACCAACTAGTTGTACTTTGATTACATGGATATTTAATGTATTTAAATATTAAACATCTTATTACATGTTTTTCATTTTTTTTCATGACTATGATGTAATAATTTCCTAGAGTATTTGTTACATTGATAAGGTCATGGAAGTTCCCCGCTATAATGAGAACCTTGAAATGCTACAAAAATATTCTTAAATATAGTTCTATGGTTGGATGACATACTATAAAGGGACACATAGCATGAAAACCGTCAGGTGAGAGTACTCGTAAGTAGATGAGACTTCCTCTCATGAAGTTCTCACTTCGTAATCTCCAAGATATGAGATTATGAGAACAAACCCTCTAGTAGTAATTCTGCATGTTTTGGTGTCATCAGATATTTCTATATGCGATATTGTATAATGATCCTTAGACTTTAATATTATCATTAATACGTGTCACAACTCGCACACTTTGATTTACTGACAAAAATCGTCTCGCAGACAGTTGGTGGGAAGTGGGGTACATTGGCTACATCATGAGTGACATGATATTAATGGATAAGTCGAGAAAGGATTTGCCCCTTCCATTTATGGAAGTTGATATCTTATCCCTTTGATTGAAATAGAACCGTCGTGCGAAATTCCATGGACATGGTGTAACAACGAGTTTATTTCAGATAGTCAAAGAACGAAATATTAAGTATAAAGGTTGATGACACTATCATGAAACCTGTTTTATGAGATATTGAGACAAAGGGATTATATTACACGGTGAGAATTCATATGTAGATATCGTTGTTGCGACTTTATGTTCTTTCTCTTGGGTGCCTTGACTCGTTTCTAGACAGTACTCTTGCACTTTAGGCAATCCCACCTAATGCCAACGAGAAAGAATCCTAGAGGGTCACACACTAAATGTTTTTGGTGGTCTCGGTTAAATTCTATTTTAATTTAATTAATGAAATAAATATTATTCTCAAGATTGTGGAATAATTTTATTAAAGTTAAGATGATCGCATAAATTAAATAAAATATATTTATTTATTTTATTGAACATTTAATAAATATTTATTTACTATTTTGTAAATAAAATATTTATTTAAGAGAATAAATTATTTATTTATTTATTAGGGTGTTCAATAAATGGAAGTGGAGTTTGAGCAGATCAATGTTGGTATAGTAGTAAAATAATTATTTACAAGATGGTAAATAATTATTAGTTGGCACAAGTTAAAATAATAATGACTCAGATATAATTTTATGACTTAGAATTTTATTCATATTTCTATTTTGTGCAAGTTGGCGCACCATAAATAATTATGTGGTATTATTATTATGAGCATGAGTTTTCTATAAGTTTATGAATGTATTAAATTGTTGTTATGCAATTAAATATTGTAACTGAAGTTCCATGCATATAAATAGACAAGTACATCTATTATGCCATGGCGAACACACCGCACACTTGGTGAATTGAGAATTGTTGAGCTAAACAATTTCTCTCACAAATCCTCTTCCCGCACCTCTCAAGAACGAGAGACATTCTTCAAGGTTGAAGAACAAGCGATCAAGAACGACTGACACAAGACACTTGTTTCACCGTGCTAGCACCCGGAGAACGAGTGGTGTCGATCAGAGGCTATCAAAGCACATGTGGATCTCTGCTAGAGAGATTCTAGTTTGGATCCTCACAAGAACAATGCGATAATCCGTAAGGGTTATTCTGAACGATCAACATCATCAATTAAGAAAATACCGAATATCCAGGTATTATTTTATTTATGAAATTATTAAATTAATTATAAACATGATGTGCAAGATCCTCTCTAAATGTTTCAGTCCTCTTCCTTATTTATCTAAATCTTTGATTATATTTTTTGGATACTATCGTTCATCGTCATATTGATCCTGAAATAATCATTGATCATGGTAAAAATTAAAGTTGGGTGTCATCCCAACCACACTTCTGTTGTGTCCTAAACCTTCAGAAACTTCTTTCAAGATCTTGATGTGGTACCTAGTAGTAAAGATCTTATCACACTCTATTATGATAATACTATAGTGGTGGCCCTTACTAAGGATCCAAAGTCACATCAGCGGATGAAGTTTATACTTCATAAGTATCATCTCTTGAGGGATTTTTCTTAGAGAGGTGAGGTTGCAGTGGGAAATATTTCCAATTAAGACAACATGGAGGACACCCTGACTAAAGCTTTGACTCAGTAGAAACATGATTATCATGTGAGGTCTGTCAGACCGAAGGTTATAAGTAGTTGGCTCTAGTCCAAATGGGAGTTTTTTATAGTTGGTTTCCTAGGAGAAATTGTTTTTACTTTGATTATAAGAATATTCAATGTTTTAAATATTAATTAAATATCTTATTATATATTGTTCGTTTTTTTGCATGAAACTAATGTAATAATTTCCTAGAGTATATGTTACACTGTTAAGTTCATAACAGTTCACAACTATGAGTAGAACCTTGAAATTTCATAAATATATTCTTAAATATAGTTCTATGGTTGGACAATATACTATTATAGGGAACATAATATGTAGATTGTCAGGCACAAGTACTCATAAGTGGATGAGGCTTCTTCTCATTAAGTTCATACTTGGTAACCTCTAATATGAGATATTATGATAACAGACCCAATAGTAGGAATTCTACATGTTTTGGCATCATTAGATATTCTTATATGTGAGTGTGTGTAATGGTCCTTATACTTTAATATTATTATTAATGTATGTTGTGACTTTCACACTTAGTTGTATTTTGTAAACCATGATGATGATAGTTCATGGAAAAGTTAGATACATCAGGTGTGTCTTGAGTGACATGTTATTAATGAATAAGTCAAGGAGGTATTTTTTTCCTTCCATGTTTATGGAAGTTTATACCTCAGACCTTTTATTGGAATAGAACTGTCACATTAAATTCCATGTTCATGGTGTAATGACGTATTTATTTTAGATATTCAAAGAAAGACATATTGAGCACATAGGTTGATGAAGCAGATGTGAAACCTACTTGATGAGATATTGAGACAAAGTGGTTATATTTTATAGTGATAATTTTTATATGGTTGTCAAAATTGTGATATTAAGTTCTTTATCTTGGGTGTTTTGACTCATTACTAGACAGTAATCTTGGGCTTTAGGCAATCATGCTTAATGCCAATGAGAAAAAATCCTAGAGGGTCACACAATAAGTGTTTACATTGATCTCAATTAAATTATATTTGAATTTAATTAATGGAATAAATATTATTCACAAGACCGAGGAATAATTTTATTCAAGTTTTATTGATCATATAATTTAAATAAATATTAATTCATCAGATTGTGGATAAAATATATTTATTTATTTTATTGAATATTTAATAAATATTTGTTAATTGGTTTGTGGATAAAATACTTATTTATGACTAAAGTTTTTATTTGGGTATTTAATAAATTATGGTGAGTTTGAATAGACCAAGACCATGTACGGTGAGAAATATTACCGAAAAAATTAGGGTAGATCCCTGTTTATTAAAAAAGAAAAAAGGACAGGATTCCCTTTTTTATTGCAAATGTTAGCACATGTGCCATGAAATATTATTATTATTATTATTTTGGAATTGGTTTTAATAAATATTATTATATTATTTAAGGGTCAACATGCAATTAAATAATATTTTAACCTAAACCCTAGGTCTATAAATATATGGTTATGTATATTGTGTAGGGTGGTCAAAAATTGAGAATAGAGAATCGTTTCACACAATAGAATTCTCTCTATCCCTCAAACATATCCTCTCTTCCTCTCAATAAGGAGAATAAATCCTTCAAGCCTGAAGGATCTTGGAGTGATCAAGATGAACAATGCAAGATGATTGATTCGCCATGCTAGCACCCAGAAATCAATCAATATTGCTCAAAGACTAAAGGATCATGTGTGGATCACTATTAAAGGGATTCTGCACTTTAATCCACCTAATAAAATTATTGCAAAACAAGAATTATTTCCATATGATCAATATCATCTTTGAAGAAAGATCATTGATGAGGTAATTTAATCTTTTGATCTAAATTAATTAATTATAAATTTAATGTGGAAGATCCTCTATTGGAGTTTCAAGTAACTATAAATTAAAATAAATTTTAATTTAATGGCCTCCAAAGGTGCTTCCACTATGCTTGGAACCAACATATCCTACATTTATTTAGGTAGTTCTCAATGATTCTTAGAAATATATTTACAATAGTATTCATCTTGTGAATGAACAAATCCTCTATGTTTTTACTACCACCACCTTTGGCCACTTCAGTAGTTCTAATTACTGAAAAATAATTCATACATATATCATATTTGGTGGATGGTCCAATGAGATTTGGAACAAATTAATACCAACAAGGATCAATTTTCTTATGGGGATCATCAAGAATCAGGTTATCTCTAATGATGATGAGATTCAAAAGAAAGGTATTCATGTGGATTCTAGATGTTTTTATTGTAATAATGGTAATGTGGATTCATTTGTTCATTTTTTTTCTGAAAGTGATTGGATATCCTTCATCTGGAACACCCTCATGGGTTTACCTAGAGCCAATGGTCGATACAACATCTTGGACCTTTTTCTAAATGTGTATTTTTATAACCTTGTAGGTATGTCACTAAATTCCCATGGTTTCAATATCCTTGTCACAACATGCATCTGGGTATTATGGGAGGCGTGTAATGTTGCACGTCGCCAATCTATAAAACCCACCAAAGGGTACCTCAAATGAAAATCATTAAAATGGCTGCTAGTCTTGTATCTCTTTTCAAGGAGTTTGTTATACTGTAGACCCTCACCAACCAGATTCATAGGTCTTCTACCAGTAATATGACTAATAGTGGGGCCATAGGTATCTAGATAAATTGGAAACCTCATTCTCATGGGATCAAGCTTAATACGTATGGGTCTTGCATTCTTGGTGTCATGTGTGGTGGTTTCATCATTTGTAACTACCATGGTTCTACCATTCTGGCATTCTCGTCCATTTTATGAGGAGGGGATTTCTTCCCAAGAAGAATCTATTATGTTGGATTCTGGTATCTCACTTTTTACTTTGTATAACATTGACATTTCTAAAGTTTAATTAGACACATCTGTGATGGTCAATGATATGTTAGGTTCCACATATAACCACTGGAGTATTATTTGTATCATCAAAACATGAATAGATTGTTTGAATGATCATGTGAAGATCCTCCACACATGGAGTGGGGGGAATAAAGTGGTTAATCTTCTATCTTCCAAAGTCATTCAGGAGTAACTAATGATTATTTATCTAGGCATTGGCTCTTTACCCATAGATTTTATTACCATTATCTCAGGTGATTACCTTAGACTCCATCACTTTTATCCCCTTTGACCCTCCTCTCCCTTCATTCTATGTTTCCTTTATCTTTTCATTTATTTGCTAATATTTTTTTTCAAATTGTTATTCATTATTTGTCCAATAATGCCACAAAAATAGATATTATTCAACACTACCCTTTTAGTGTTTTTCTTTAAAAATATTACATTCAAATTATTTTATTCTATTGATTCCAAATTCATATTCTTCTAGCAATTTATTGAAGTCTCCATGTGAGAATCTTTAGTTTGTAGCTTTTTCTTAGTAGGATGAATCACTCCCCTAAGCCTCTTAATCTTCAAATCCTTCTCCTTTAGTTGTATTTTTAAATTCTCAATGTGATAATTATTTTCATTATGTACAATATTCACTTTATCTTTACATTATTCTTTTAGGGTAGACATTGATGCTTCATGGAGTTTCTATTTTCCCATCCTTAACTTCAACTCATAAACAAGTTCTTCAAGTATGTCACTTTCCCCCTTCATTTTATTATTCATTATGGAAAAGATATCTATTGAATTTGTAACACCCCAGGTAAATAAAGAATATGACATTTTCATATTTATCCCTATTTGTGAATAAAATATTAATATGACTTTAAAGGGGACGCTATGCTCGATGGCGTACCCAACACGCAACAACGAGTTTCTTGGGAATCTTATGTTGCACTCTAATAATAAAATAATAATATTTTAAATGGTAGTTAACATGTAGCCGTTGTATTGGAGGGAATGGATAGAAATAACTAAAATATGATTATATATTTTTTTAAATGTTTTCACATTTATCCAATAAAGGATAGAGGCTTAAAATACGGAAAGAATTCAATTTTAGGCATATATGCCCTAGTTTTCACTAAAGGTTCACTTATCACCTTTTGATGGAGAACCGTCATTAAATATAGTTTTGTTCACTCTTAAACATTCTTTTGGACCAAATAAAACTCTTACTAAGAATCGGGACATCAAAATTTACTTTGTGTAAATTTTTGGTATCTTTCTGATAAAGTTCATTTTTTAATAGTGTAAAATGTTGTATTTTAATTCAAAACCTCTTTTTAATCTAATTTATTTATATGATTAGATTATCTTTTGAATTGGTTTTAAAGTGAAATTAGAATATATTTTTACCATTTAATCCAATGTTGGTCATTGGAATTAATTTCACTTTGAAATTAGACTTAAACTGGTGTCAATCTTTTGATACTTATTGTTTTATAAAAACACGCTCTTTGCTCTGACAGCGGGAATTAATTATTAAATTAATTAATGTGACTTATATGTTTTGAATTTTATAAAATAGACTTAATTTTTGAATTCGGAATATCAAAAATAGCTTAGGGTGAATTTTTGGTAATTTTCTGAAAAACTTCAATTTTTGATGAATAGTGAAACCACTAAGTGGTAATTATAAAAGCTGATTTTTCGTTTAAATGAAATTTTACCACTTATGTGTTTTGAATTTCAAAAATCCGACATACATGGTTGTCATTAAGAAGTAAAATGTGGTTCAATGGGATAAAAATAATTTTTTGGTGAATAGTAACTTATTATGTTTTTAATCGCGTTTAGTGGTAATTAGTGTAGTTTAAGGTAAAAATAATGCTTTAATAAAATGAAATAAACTTGACACATGTCCCAACCTCATTGGTTGTGTCATGGACGACCATGACAAGCCATGGGTCAACTTGGGGACCCCATGGATCCACTTTTTTTGGGAAATGACATAAATTACTTTTTATTTAATGTTGAAGTGAAAATGACACAAACATAATATGTTTTACAAAAACAATTTTTAAGTGGGGTTATACAAGTCCAAATTTTGATTATAAATATTCATTGGAAAGATAAAAAGATTTCCTATATCATAGTAGTTTTTTTATAATTTTTAGACATTAAAGAAATTAAATTAATTATGACATAATAATGATGCGGCGATGACATCATTATTTGACGATTTAATTAAAATGGAAAGATAATGAAAAATCTACAACCTACACATGGAAAAAACCAATTGGATGAGTGGATTTCGATGCCTTATCACCTTATCCACGAATTATATCAATTTGGGACCTTTTGAAACCGAAACACATTTTCAAATAAAGTAATATTTCTTACTTTCCAAAAGTACCCCTCCTCTCCTCTTATAAAAGGCCCCCACATCTACCTCTTTTCCCACACTCCTCAAGCCTTTGGCTCGGCCAAACCCTGCCCATTTACTCTCCCCACATCCCTCTACTCATCCTAGAGGTTTCCCTTTGGGCAGAATAATTACAAAGGAAGCCTTTAGGCTCAAATCAAAAGGAGTTACACTTTTAAAGGTAATTCATTCTCTCATGTTCATTTGTTTTATTTTGCTTCTCCAACCCCCTAAACTCTTTTTATTTACTTCTTTTGTAACAACACCAGTATCTGAAATATACTAGGATGTTGTTATAAGATTTATTTGAGCTACACTCTCACACAACTACATCAAATGGTTAAAGAACATACGGTTTCCGTGGATGGTGAAATTCTGCCTCCCAAAACGATGATTGTTCAATACTCATTTAACACCTTCAAAGGTGGCCATTATGATGTCACTATTTTTATATATGATATATAATATGTTTATGTTTTATTTATGCTTCTGTATTTTTCATTTTTGTCTTAACTTTATGGCTTCCATTATGGGTATACGCGATATCTTCATTTAAGGAAGTGCGGACTACCGCCCCCTCAAAGTGATTTGATTCGTTAAATACCATATGTGGGATGTATAAAGGATGGAAATATGATATTATATATGACATTATACTGGAATTATAATATACCTTTATATCATTATTATTCCAATCTATAAAATACGAAATAGAAATGAAAGTAACGTTCATGCGTACGTACGACTTACCGTCTCCATGAACGGTGCATTTCATTTCTTACCTCTAAATGATTATGTAATGTTATAAATGCATGCATGTACTGGATATATATGTCATATATGATATCTACATCATGAATACAATTCTGGATATAATAAAAATTTGACCACACGAACAACATGTAATTGTAAGAAGTCCACTTTCGACTTAAGAACCAAATATCGGCAAAACAAACATTATTAACATAAATGATTAAATAATGTTTATAATATTGAAATAAGTGATATAAAAGGAATAATGAACTATAAAAAGGTTCTTAATAAAGTGGAAATTAACTCAATTTTATTATTCAGGACGTTAAAGAACGATCGAGTCAAGTCGGACCCGAGGTAAGGGATCCTACAACTCACTTTCTTTTTAAGTACACTCTTTTATGTAATTTCTTTTAAGCTCATCTTTCTTATGATTGGGATGTTATTTTACATTACTCCTACTGTAATTTTTATGTTCATGTGATGAGAGACCCTATTCTCTCTCATCAATCCTTTTGGAAGTTTTATGTGGCGCCGTTAGGCTGCCGAGTTTTCGTAAGGGATTTTTCATCTCACTTTTATCCCCGTGAGATTTATGCTACATTTGCCACAATTTCCTTTGAGTGGTGTATGTACTACCCATTATTCTACTCTTTGTGTAATATACTTTCGTTTATGAGTATTTACATCAATTATTTATCGCCCTTCTTTCATGGGGTGTATGTTTTGAAAGATACCCAAGTCGGTAAGGGAACCTTTCACCCTCCTCTTTTTAAAAGACTTCTTTTATTGGGTCTTTTAATTTACATATTGTTATGTTGGGATATGTTCTCATATATCCTTAATGATGTCAATTTTTTGTCCAAGTGATGAGATACTCTTTTTATCTCTCATCAACTCATTTTGATGTGACGCCGTTAGGCTGTCAAGGGAACTTCTTAACCCAATTTCGATTTCTTTGGGTTCAACATGTAGTTATTGAATATGTAATCCTTTGAATATGTGTGAATGACCTTTTATTATTTTACACTTAATATCCAATTATATTGGGTGTATTTATATTTTTCACACATAATTTTGATATTGATTTATCCTTAATTTAAGGATACCTTCTTTATAAGGGATTTCATCACATTTTACATCCTTATTGAGACTTCATTATTGTTATGCACCAATCCACTCTTATATGGTGTATATACTGTCCTTTGGAATATTGTATCATGAATCCATTTATTCTCATGATATTATAAAGTTCTTATTAAATGTTATTCCTCAATTATTGTATTCAAGTGTCTCTAATTTTGGTAAAAACCCTTTTGACCAAAATATCGCTTCAAATGTTTTAATGATTTGTTCTTATTAATATCCATGTTTTAAAAATGGTTTTAAGTATTTATTTATATGGATATTAATGGTTTAAAATGTTAAAAGCTTCAAGGTGGTATGGGACTTCATCTCAATCTCCTTTCATTGAGGCATATTTTGTTTTATACACAACCTTCTTTTATACGGTGTATAAACCCCTTTGACTTTTACGTTTATTCAAAAGGAATATTTTTTATACGAAGCGTTTACTAAACGACAAAAGGGAATGTTTTTGTCGTACGTATACGGCGACAACGACTTCTCCGCCGTCATGACCGTTATTTGAGTTTCGGCTTCCTCTACAAGCCATTCCTTATTTTTAAAAGAAAACTAAATATCATGTTTTACTTTTCTTTTATTTTGGTATTGAAAATGGTTTTCATAATATTTTTATATCAATGTGTGGTATTGATATCTTGTGATTGAATGGTGGAAATGTTATGTTTCCGTTATGCATGTTTTATGTGATACGTTTATGTTGAGGTTCTTGGGCATTATTATGAAGATGGGTGGTTCCGTGATAGACTAAGGGCGGGTGAGCCCGTTATCGCTCTCCAATGCATTGGGTAATGCGAAGGAGTGAAACGTTAAGGTTTCTCCGAAGAGATTTTAGGGAATATACTTTGATGGGTATTCCAAACGTAACCATGAGGGTTACTCCCTACGTAAGAATGTTATGAATGCCTCATGTTACCTTTAAGTCTTATGATTTCTATGATTTATTCATGATTTTATGAGGTGTGTTAAAGTGCCTATGTTTTATGGGTAAATTATGATTTCATTATTTTGTATATATGAACTCATGTTTCCTTTCCATATTTTTATATCCCTTACTGAGCTTTTTATGCTCATCCCATGTTTTTGAAATGTTTTTCAGGTCAAGGGAAAGGTACATGATAAGATGATAGAGTCAAGGATGTGTTAAGAAAGAATCCATGTTTTATTTTCAATATGTTTCCGTTGATGGGAAGAATGAATATGGTCTTTTATGTAACCACCTTGTTTAAATGTGGAATGTAATGCACGTTTCATGATCTAATTCTCTAAAACTCTAAACCTGAAAAGATACTCAATGTGTAATCTTGTAATAACTCAAGATTAAGTAAGGCTTAAGGCTGGGGCCTTATAGTTGGTATCATAGGTCGGTTTATATAACTTTAGAGGTTAGGGTATTCTTTAAGCATAAGTGACATTACCATAATGGTTTGGATTTCAGAAAGAGTCCTAGTTTTAGATAAAGTAAATGAGTAAGTGTATCTTAGTGTTTACCTTCCTCATTAGTACAAGATGGTTTTGTTGATATACTCACACTGAAATTTCTATTTTTAGTGAATGGAGGGATCTAGCAGGCACCAAAGAGACAACAGGTTTGAAGGAAACTGTGGTGGTTCTATGATTAAGATACTAGATAAAATGGAGGATTCAATGAGGAATCTCATAGTTGTTCTAAACCAACTATCAAGGATTCATGATCAACCACTTCAACCTCGGTGAGTTCTCTAATGCATCATGTACGAGATGGTCAACTCGATGTGGAAATTCAGGTAATAATTATTAAGGTAACCATTAGGGTTTATATGATCCTTACTTTTGAGGTAATTATGGGTTATTATATGTTATGATGGAAAATGAAAGGCATGAGATAAACTTGAGGTTAAAATATGTTATGATCATCTTTGAAGATTTTATCTCATTTCGGGGATTGTTTTAAGAATTATATAGTTTTGGAAAAAGGACAACACGCAGACCGTGTGACATCCCGTCGCATCGGACAAAGCTGCGGGAATCGAACCCACAACCAAAGTGCGACTGGTATTTATCGCCTACCACTGGACTACGTGAAGTCCCTGGTTAGTTTGAATGATTCTTTCTGGTTATATGATTTTATGAATTAGGAGTAAGATGATTTTGGGTTATTTATGAAAATGATTAACCTATCATGGAGGATATGTGATTAGGTTAATTACTTTTCAATACGGGACTTTGGGAGCAACTGATGTTGTTTGGAGATAAATGTTACGATTTAACTTGGAAGACTATGTGACTAAATCCTTAAAATGTTTGGGTTTCAATCTTAGATTGGTTTACTTTGAGGAATTTTTATGGACAAATTTGTTTATCGGATGGTCCTCGTTGAACTTTGGGTTTTGTTGGACAAATTTTGGAGATTAAAAATAGATTTTCTTTTTAATGGGTTATCCTTTTCTGGATTATCTGACCTTGTACTAACCTTTTTGGTTTTGGTTATGGTTAAGGTCTAATGATATGGGAAGTATATAGGTCTCTTTTGTGGATTAGGTGATTCTCTAGAAGTTGATTATAGTACTCTTAATGCGAACAAGTCTCCCTAAATACTCGTCTTTTGGAAAAAATATGAGTTTGATTAAGGAATCTAGTAAAAGTTGAAAGTCAACATGATAAGTCATTATGTTTCCTTATGAATAAATTCCTCATTAAAAAGTAACTTAAAACAAAAATGTTGTCTATTAACTTTTCCTACTGGGGAATCGAATACCGTTTAACCCATCACAAGTTTGTGATTTTCTCGTGGTTAACTTTCTCCTAAACGTGTTTTCTATCACTCTCCATCAGAACATGACCCTTTGTTTTTTCCTAATGTCCATATTTTCATACTTGGAATCCTATTATGGGTTAACTCGGGTGACCTTTATACTTATCTCTCTTTATTTTAAAGTGTTCGTTTTACCAACTCTTGTTCCGATGTGGGACTTTCAAGGATGTTTCTAAGCGCAATTTTAAAATTGCGAGGACGCAATTCCCAAAAGGGGGGAAGGATGTAACACCCCAGGTAAATAAAGAATATGACATTTTCATATTTATCCCTATTTGTGAATAAAATATTAATATGACTTTAAAGGGGACGCTATGCTCGATGGCGTACCCAACACGCAACAACGAGTTTCTTGGGAATCTTATGTTGCACTCTAATAATAAAATAATAATATTTTAAATGGTAGTTAACATGTAGCCGTTGTATTGGCGGGAATGGATAGAAATAACTAAAATATGATTATATATGTTTTTAAATGTTTTCACATTTATCCAATAAAGGATAGAGGCTTAAAATAAGGAAAGAATTCAATTTTAGGCATATATGCCCTAGTTTTCACTAAAGGTTCACTTATCACCTTTTGATGGAGAACCGTCATTAAATATAGTTTTTTTCACTCTTAAACATTCTTTTGAACCAAATAAAACTCTTATTAAGAATCGGGACATCAAAATTTACTTTGTGTAAATTTTTGGTATCTTTCTGATAAAGTTCATTTTTTAATAGTGTAAAATGTTGTATTTTAATTCAAAACCTCTTTTTAATCTAATTTATTTATATGATTAGATTATCTTTTGAATTGGTTTTAAAGTTAAATTAGAATATATTTTTACCATTTAATCCAATGGTGGTCATTGTAATTAATTTCACTTTGAAATTAGACTTAAACTGGTGTCAATCTTTTGATACTTATTGTTTTATAAAAACACGCTCTTTACTCTGACAGCGGGAATTAATTATTAAATTAATTAATGTGACTTATATGTTTTGAATTTTGTAAAATAGACTTCATTTTTGAATTCGGAATATCAAAAATAGCTTAGGGTGAATTTTTGGTAATTTTCTGAAAAACTTCAATTTTTGATGAATAGTGAAACCACTAAGTGGTAATTATAAAAGCTGATTTTTCGTTTAAATGAAATTTTACCACTTATGTGTTTTGAATTTCAAAAATCCGACATACATGGTTGTCATTAAGAAGTAAAATGTGGTTCAATGGGATAAAAATAATTTTTTGGTGAATAGTAACTTATTATGTTTTTAATCGCGTTTAGTGGTAATTAGTGTAGTTTAAGGTAACAATAATGCTTTAATAAAATGAAATGAACTTGACACATGTCCCAACCTCATTGGTTGTGTCATGGCCGACCATGAAAAGCCATGGGTCAACTTGGGGACCCCATGGATCCACTTTTTTTGGGAAATGACATAAATTACTTTTTATTTAATGTTGAAGTGAAAATGACACAAACATAATATGTTTTACAAAAACAATTTTTAAGTAGGGTTATACAAGTCAAAATTTTGATTATAAATATTCATTGGAAAGATAAAAATATTTCCTATATCATAGTAGTTTTTTTATAATTTTTAGACATTAAAGAAATTAAATTAATTATGACATAATAATGATGCAGCGATGACATCATTATTTGACGATTTAATTAAAATGGAAAGATAATGAAAAATCTACAACCTACACATGGAAAAAACCAATTAGATGAGTGTATTTCTATGACTTATCACCTTATCCACTAATTATATCAATTTGGGACCTTTTGAAACCGAAACACATTTTCAAATAAAGTAATATTTCTTACTTTCCAAAAGTACCCCTCCTCTCCTCTTATAAAAGGCCCCCACCTCTACCTCTTTTCCCACACTCCTCAAGCCTTTGGCTCAGCCAAACCCTGCCCATTTACTCTCCCCAAATCCCTCTTCTAATCCTAGAGGTTTCCCTTTGGGCAGAATACTTACAAAGGAAGCCTTTAGGCTCAAATCAAAAGGAGTTACACTTTTAAAGGTAATTCATTCTCTCATGTTCATTTGTTTTATTTTGCTTCTCCAACCCCCTAAACTCTTTTTATTTACTTCTTTTGTAACAACACCAGTATCTTCAATATACTAGGATGTTTTTATAAGATTTATTTGAGCTACACTCTCACACAACTACATCAAATGGTTAAAGAACATACGGTTTCCGTGGATGGTGAAATTCTGCCTCCCGAAACGATGATTGTTCAATACTCATTTAACACCTTCAAAGGTGGCCATTATGATATAACTATTTTTATATATGATATATAATATGTTTATGTTTTATTTATGCTTCTGTATTTTTCATTTTTGTCTTAACTTTATGGCTTCCATTATGGGTATACGCGATATCTTCATTTAAGGAAGTGCGGACTACCACCCCCTCAAAGTGATTTGATTCGTTAAATACCATATGTGGGATGTATAAAGGATGGAAATATGATATTATATATGACATTATACTGGAATTATAATATACCTTTATATCATTATTATTCCAATCTATAAAATACGAAATAGAAATGAAAGTAACGTTCATGCGTACGTACGGCTTACCGTCTCCATGAACGGTGCATTTCATTTCTTACCTCTAAATGATTATGTAATGTTATAAATGCATGCATGTACTGGATATATATGTCATATATGATATCTACATCATGAATAAAATTCTGGATATAATAAACATTTGACCACACGAACAACATGTAATTGTAAGAAGTCCACTTTCGACTTAAGAACCAAATATCGGCAAAACAAACATTATTAACATAAATGATTAAATAATGTTTATAACATTGAAATAAGTGATATAAAAGGAATAATGAACTATAAAAAGGTTCTTAATAAAGTGGAAATTAACTCAAGTTTATTATTCAGGACGTTAAAGAACGATCGAGTCAAGTCGGACCCGATGTAAGGGATCCTACAACTCACTTTCTTTTTAAGTACACTCTTTTATGTAATTTCTTTTAAGCTCATATTTCTTATGATTGGGATGTTATTTTACATTAATCCTACTGTAATTTTTATGTTCATGGGATGAGAGACCCTATTCTCTCTCATCAATCCTTTTGGAAGTTTTATGTGGCGCCGTTAAGCTGCCGAGTTTTCGTAAGGGATTTTTCATCTCACTTTTATCCCCGTGAGATTTATGCTACATTTGCCACAATTTCCTTTGAGTGGTGTATGTACTACCCATTATTCTACTCTTTGTGTAATATACTTTCGTTTATGAGTATTTACATCAATGATTTATCTCCCTTCTTTCATGGGGTGTATGTTTTGAAAGATACCCAAGTCGGTAAGGGAACCTTTCACCCTCCTCTTTTTAAAAGACTTCTTTTATTGGGTCTTTTAATTTACATATTGTTATGTTGGGATATGTTCTCATATATCCTTAATAATGTCAATTTTGTGTCCAAGTGATGAGATACTCTTTTTATCTCTCATCAACTCATTTTGATGTGACGCCGTTAGGCTGTCAAGGGAACTTCTTAACCCAATTTCGATTTCTTTGGGTTCAACATGTAGTTATTGAATATGTCATCCTTTGAATATGTGTGAATGACCTTTTATTGTTTTACACTTAATATCCAATTATATTGGGTGTATTTATATTTTTCACACATAATTTTGATATTGATTTATCCTTAATTTAAGGATACCTTCTTTATAAGGGATTTCATCACATTTTACATCCTTATTGAGACCTCATTATTGTTATGCACCAATCCACTCTTATATGGTGTATATACTGTCCTTTGGAATATTGTATCATGAATCCATTTATTCTCATGATATTATAAAGTTCTTATTAAATGTTATTCCTCAATTATTGTATTCAAGTGTCTCTAATTTTGGTAAAAACCCTTTTGACCAAAATATCGCTTCAAATGTTTTAATGATTTGTTCTTATTAATATCCATGTTTTAAAAATGGTTTTAAGGATTTATTTATATGGATATTAATGGTTTAAAATGTTAAAAGCTTCAAGGTGGTATGGGACTTCGTCTCAATCTCCTTTCATTGAGGCATATTTTGTTTTATACACAACCTTCTTTTATACGGTGTATAAACCCCTTTGACTTTTACATTTATTCAAAAGGAATCTTTTTTATACGAAGCGTTTACTAAACGACAAAAGGGAATGTTTTTGTCGTACGTATGCGGCGACAACGACTTCTCCGCCGTCATGACCGTTATTTGAGTTTCGGTTTCCTCTACAAGCCATTCCTTATTTTTAAAAGAAAAATAAATATCATGTTTTACTTTTCTTTTATTTTGGTATTGAAAATGGTTTTCATAATATTTTTATATCAATGTGTGGTATTGATATCTTGTGATTGAATGGTGGAAATGTTATGTTTCCGTTATGCATGTTTTATGTGATACGTTTATGTTGAGGTTCTTGGGCATTATTATGAAGACGGGTGGTTCCGTGATAGACTAAGGGCGGGTGAGCCCGTTATAGCTCTCCAATGCATTGGGTAGCGCGAAGGAGTGAAACATTAAGGTTTCTCCGAAGAGATTTTAGGGAATATACTTTGATGGGTATTCCAAACGTAACCAAGAGGGTTACTCCCTACGTAAGAATGTTATGAATGCCTCATGTTACCTTTAAGTCTTATGATTTCTATGATTTATTCATGATTTTATGAGGTGTGTTAAAGTGCCTATGTTTTATGGGTAAATTATGATTTCATTCTTTTGTATATATGAACTCATGTTTCCTTTCCATATTTTTATATCCCTTACTGAGCTTTTTATGCTCATCCCATGTTTTTGAAATGTTTTTCAGGTCAAGGGAAAGGTACATGATAAGATGATAGAGTCAAGGATGTGTTAAGAAAGAATCCATGTTTTATTTTCAATATGTTTCCGTTGATGGGAAGAATTAATACGGTCTTTTATGTAACCACCTTGTTTAAATGTGGAATGTAATGCACGTTTCATGATCTAATTCTCTAAAACTCTAAACCTGAAAAGATCCTCAATGTGTAATCTTGTAATAACTCAAGATTAAGTAAGGCTTAAGGCTGGGGCCTTATAGAATTCATCTCTTCCTTCATCAACTTTATGTTTTCTTCTTTTAAATCCACTATATAAACATAATATTTTTTATCTCCATCCTTTAATAATTGCACTTCACTCCTCAAGGATTTAAGCTTCTCTTTTTTTACACAAAAAACCTTTAGATTTACCACATGATGTGGTTTCCACTTTTCTATCATCATCCTCCAAACATTTAGGTGGTGTATAATCTACATAATATTTACAAAAAATATCCACTATAGAGTAAGATTTATACATACAAAATGAATCAATTTTGTTCACCTAATGGGAATACACAATTTTCCAGTTTCCTTCTTGTTCTTATTATTCTTTATTTTAGACATATGACATTATTATTCAATATAATTCATACTTATATATTCAACTAATTCATATTCAACACTAGTAGAAGCAACATGGTTGTAATTACTTAGAACTTTTTAGATCTTTACTCAAAAAAATTGGGTGTTAAAGGTATCTAGGAGTTTGGGGGTCTTTCAGAGGTGGGGAGCTAAGTTTTTGATCTCTGAAGTCCAAAACACATGTGGTGGTAGGCGTGGTGGTGTCTATAGTGAGGTCCATTTTGAAGTTATGGTTTTGGGAGATGGTTTTTGAGGTTCTTGGTGAATATGGGGAGTGAAACACCCATTTTGAGGGGTGTGTTGTGTGAAGGATTTCCCTATGTAAAATGGGTAAGGACTCTATGCTTGTGGTGGACGGTGTGGTCTCATGGGGAGTCTAGTAGATTTTCCCTTCTTAGCATATAGAGCACCACACCCATGAGTGTAGTCGTTTTCATGGGTGTGGTCATGGTCGCATGGAGTTGAGGAGTGACATAACTATGTGTAGAGGAAGTGAAATAGTGCGCATATTCTCACCACATTGTGGTCTTTGTCATAGTGAGCTAAAACTATGATGGAATTTCCTCTGTGTCACGGTCAGCAGTCGTGGTGGTCATCTGAAGAATGCAACAACATTTTCCATAATAAGTTGCATGTCATGGTACTAGTCAAACCTGTTTAAAGTAGTTTTGTAAATAGAACATGTTTTGGGGGATATGGATATTTCAAATGGCTGAAAAACTTGGATTTATTTTTTATTGGAGGCACCATAGTCATAGTTGAAGTCACCACATTGTGGTGGAGGCCTAATAGACTATCTCTATAAATAAGGGTCAATTTTTCCTTAGTTTAACTTTTATTTTATCCATTAAAACCTTATCCAACCTAATTTTCTCTTAGTTCTCCTTATTCATTTCTCTTGGGGGTTTAAACCTCTTGGTTTATTAGGACTGAACCATCTTAATTTGATATACTATATTTGCCTCTTATCCTCTTATTCCTTATCTAATTTTCTTATATAGGTTTTCTATGGTGATTATCCTATGTTTTTTGGTTGATATCTGAAAATGGTTTAATGTTTGTTCATTATGGATAGGTTCTGGGGTGGTTTTTAATAAGTTTGGAGGTGTTCAATACTTCATTATCCCATTACCATGCATTACTCCCTTGAAGATCCATATTGAGGTAGGGGACTCGATAACTCCTTTTATCTTTGTGTATATCATGGAAGTATCATGTTTTTTATTACTTTTGGAGGATAGTAAGAATTAATTTAATGAATTTAAATAACTATACATAATGTTAACTGAAGGTAAGGGGGTGATTTTCATGCATTTTAATGTTTTCCCTTGTTATTGCTCATATGATTGTTGATTGTTTATTATTATTATTGAGGTTTGTGTGTTATTAATATGTTTTACTATTGGAATCACCTTTAATAAAATATTAATCACTTAAATATGTTAGGGAACCAATAGTGTGAAATCTAGAATTGTTATATTAACACCCATGCAAGGGATGTTGAAATATTGATAAGGTATGATTTAAAATTAAAATTATAGAAAATATTAAAGCTAAAATTGTTTATTATATGATGTTATTTTACTTTTTTTGTCACTATTATTGTGTGTTTATTATGGGGGTTGTTGCATGTGGATTATTTGGTTAGATATAGGGCTTCGGCAGCAGGGTTGTGATTGATTGTCTTTGGAAGGAAAGTGTTATCAATGTGAAAAAGTTGGCTGGTGTGGTGGTTTTGGCCTAAGATGTGAGAAGGTTGATGTAGTGTCTATTTTTATGGTGTGGGGTTGTTATCATAGTTTCCAAGTGATTATGGAGTGTGAATGGTAATGGAAAATTTGGTAATGGATGCGGGCTTGAATTGAATAGGAAGTAGTTGGAATTAAATGTGGGTAATGGCTAAAAATGGTTTTCATTAAAAAATGAAATTTAGATGGCATAATAAATGTAATTTGTTTAGAAAATGGTAAATATAGAAATAGTTAAATGATGTGACTAAATGGTAAATTGTAAATGCTCATTGTGGTTGTTTTTTATGGGAAGTGATGCTAGTTTGGTGGTTTAATAATTGGTAGAGATGGTTGGGGGTGGCAACGATAGTGGGATGGTTGTGATGGATGTGGTAACATGATTTTGGGGAGAACCATTTAGGTTGGGATTGTGTGTTTGATTATACAATATTTATATTTTCCTTGTGATTTTCCATATGAACCATACCCGAGTCAGATAACCTTACTGATACCCAAATGTTTTGGGTTCTATGTGTTTTCCCCAAATATAATAGTTGATAAGGTAATGGATGGATAACTACTCCATATTCCCCGCTCTCTCTTCCAAACATGGAAAAGGTTGTGATGGATTGAGGTTTATGTTCTCTTTGAAGTAAAAGCACCTATTGTACATTAGTTAACTTGAATTTTGTAATAATCAGTGAACAACCCAAAATGTACATGATGAAAAACTTCATGACCAATGAAATTAATTCAAATATTAATTAACATAAACAATGGAACCAATAATACATGATCATCACATATAATTTATAATTAATTTATATAAATAAAGAATTACCTTGCATTGGAATTATTTCTTCATTGATGATTCGGTAGACCATTTCTTGTCATACTATCATTTTAGTGAGAGGATTAAAAGGTAGAATCCATTTATCAATGATCCACACATGCATCATGAACATACAATTGTTACCATAGAAATCCCCAAGTGCTAGTGCAGAAGATTTTTTTCTTGTATAGTTCGTTGAAGATCACCACAAGAATCACTTAGAGTTTGTAAGGATTTTTCTTATTCTCTCTAGAGTCGAGAGGGTAGAGGAGGAGTATTTCTCTCTATTCTTAAGAGAATTATATAAGAATATCTATTTAGTTCTTGGGAGAATTATATCTATAATTTTATTGTTCACAACAATGATTAGGGTTGAGAATGTGAGGGATGCATATCAAATTGAGAAGAAATTGGTTTTTTCAGAGAAACTTGACTCTTGGATGGAAGAGCATGACACAACTACTTTTCAATAATATAAAAATGGTGAAATTTATGTTGATACCTACCTTAATATTAGAAAAATAATTTTCATTAAAGTGGTTGAGGAATTTAATAAAAATCTAAACTTCAACTATAGAGCAATTCCTTGGCAATGACACTACTTTGTTTTATTCTTTTTATCGATAGTTCCTGTCTAACTTGAGCCTCATGTTTGAAAATTTTTCCACTATATTTGGTTGAAAATATCCTATAGTATATGAATTTTTATGGAAGAAGGAAACTTTTGTTGATGAAGGGGTTATTTTTTAGAAAATTATGGCACTCTGATTTGGATAAGTCTTAGCTTGCAGTGTTGATGATCTCACACTTTTGACTTTTTCTCTAGAATCTACTGTTTTTGGGAGATATTTGGAATGTGTGTTATTGAATTCTCTATGATGTTGTTAGTTCCAGTAGCTTATAATTTCATAGAAGTTTTATTTCTTATAGTGACACTAATTCATGGTATTGAGATGATAGAATCTATATAATTATGGTAGTGATGCTTTGAGGTCACTTAATTAGATCTTTCTGATGAATCAGGAATCACTAGTATTTTTTTTCATAATGCATGTAAACCATCCTTATTGAATCATGATTCATTTTCTGAAGGATGGATTACTTTTTTGATTGAACTCACTGGATGTCTATTTGGAATGTGCATTTATATTTTGGGAACCAGTCTCCTTTCAGTATTCTTCATGTACTATTCTAATTATTTCTCTATTTGATTCACATGGGAGATAGTTTGTTTATGCCTACTTGATGGAATGCTTCTAATACTTAGTTTCTAGTTCATTTAATCATGCTCTGCTATCTGCTTTTGACCAACTTAATCAGTAGGCTAGACAGTTTTTATTCTCTTGATTTTTAGGTTGGCCTATGAGGTATATGAAGGCTTTTGTTGATAAAGTGATGCACTACTAAATAGGAAAATAGTGGTGCCTTCTTCATGATTTATAGTTTGGAGTTTTCTTTAGTTCTTGTCTTAAACAATTCACAATCTTGAAGGATTTTTGCACACATGATGAAGCTTTCTTTTCCAATTTTGATGAATTCTAAGCAGATTTCATGATGTTTCAACCAGGTATGTTGCATATTTTTCTTTTAGATGTATCTTTATGTATCTTTAAATTGTAACTCCCTCATTTCCAAAATGGTGTAATCTTATTACAACTCATTCTTGTATTATTAACCTTTTTATTTTAATATATTTCCTAGAGTCGTGAATTGGGTGACCAATTCATGTCTCAGTTTGTTAAAAAACTCACATATATTCTCTCAAATAGATGGTAAATAAATATTTATGATTAATACAAACATGAATAATTATTAAACCATGTGTGGGAATAATATTTATTTGACGTGTTAAATTAAACTATAATTTTACTAAAGTTCTAGATACACATAGTGTGTTACCCTTTAGGCCCCTTTCTTAGTGACGTTTGGTGTAACTACCGAAAGTCCAATGTTAGCATATAGAAACACACCAAGAAAACAATAGAGAAACAAATTAATGTCACAAAAATATATAACCTCGTATGAATATACACCATGTAATATAATCTCTTTATCACAATATCTTTAATGAATCAAGTTTCACACTGGTGTCATCAATCTAGATACTCAATGAATCTTTCTTTGACTTTCCAAAAATAAACTTTCTGACATAAATCAATAGACATGAAATTAATAAAGAAGTTTCATTTCTATTAAAATGCATGAAATATCAACTTTCATTAAAGAACATAAGGGAAAAATTATAACATCCTACCTTTTTATCACATAAAATTTCATTACATTATACAAAACTGAGGATCTTTAAGGTTTAGTATCTTGGAAACTAGGAACTTAATACATGAAAACATAAAACATTCTTCTTAAACACTTGAAATACTTCTCCTTATGTTCATCCTAGGTTCAATACTGCATCTCATAACCTAGGGACATACATCAAAAGGAAGGGTGAGCAGAAGGCCCAGTAAGGGAAACAAGGGAAACATTTAACATGCGAACTTGAGATACATCAATAAAGTCATGAAAAAGAACTTTAAGGCATGAGAAAGAAATCATGAGGCATATCATAATAAAAATAACGTATTTTATAACTTGAATATGTGGCTACAACATTTAACTTAGACAATCATTTTCGTTTCACCAAGGTCCATCCCCAAGGTGTCATTAAAAATTACCAAGGTTATTCACCAAGATATCGTTAAAAATGGTCATCTCTAGAGATTAAGTCTTTACCCAATGCATTGGAGCGCTATCAGGGAGAACCCTTAAATTTTCCTTTATTATCATGTGAGACACATATATCATCATCAAACATTTCATAAATAACTCATATAGCATTAAATAAATGGGTTTCCTTTCATAATCATAATGTTTTCAAAACTGTTTTAAAGACATGATCTTTATGTCACTTTAAACCCACGGAAAAGGAAAGCGGGTTTCATGTATGTAAATCCCATATTTTAAAATAGAACATTTTGATATATATGTAAACACCCCTGTAGAAGAAAGAGCTTTGAGTATTCACTTAATAAAATAAAATAATTTGAGAAAAAGAGAGAGGCATTTTGAGACGAAAATTCTGCAGCATAACGGCTATGTTACAGGGTTTTAGAAAATTTTGAAAAGAGTGGGGACATGGGTCACCCACTCATAAATAATCCATAAAATAGTAGAGGGACAGAATATAATTGATATAAGAACATGGTAATGAAATTTTAAAGACATACCATATGAAATGAAAAACATTGAAGGAAGACAAAGATAAGATTTCTCTTATGAAAATTCGGCAGCCTAACGACGTCACTTAAAACTTCAAAAAAAAGAATTGTAGAGATCAAATAGGGTCTCTCATAATATGAACATAAAAGATAATTATTATAGATATAGAGATCATACCACAACAAAATAAAAAGTAACTTGAAAGACTTGACATGAAAATAGATCTTGAAAACGAGAAGGGTGAAAGAATCCCTTAAAAATTCAGCAGCCTAACGGCGCCACTTAAACATTATTAAAATGAATTGATGAGAGAAAGAGGGGGTCTCTCATAATATGAAAATGAAAAGTTCAGTATGATGAATATAAAATAACATCCCCAACATAAGAACATGGAGCATAAAAGAAATGATATAAAAGAGAGTACTTGGAAAGAAAGAGAGAGGTAGGATCCCTTACCATAAAATGTAACTCTTAAAACTCGAAGGTTGGGACCTTGAGGGCTTGGGGGTACCTTGGGAGGTAATGATACCATATCTTTGTTGGGGGAGAGTTGGGAGTGAAAACTAAAGGAGGAAAGGGTGGGTATTTATAGGGAACTGAGGGGACAAGGCATTAATGGCCAAGGGACACCTCATTGGTGGTATTGGAAAAACCATGGGCTTGTCCATGGTATTTGCCCATGGTATTGGCCACTTGGGACACATCATACCTTATATTACTATTCATAAGTCGACCATATTGATTACATACTTAATACATTATTTAATGATGTCATTAAACACCCGTAACTTAAAAACTGTATTTTCACTATTCACCGAAAATTCAACTTTCTCAGAAAAATCCCAAAATTTCACCTTAATCAAATATCGATGCTCTGATTTCAAAAATGAACTCCATTTTATAAAAACAATTTTCTAAATATTTTTAATTTAATTTTTAAATAAATACACTATTCACCAAAAATTAATTTTTTTCAGAAAAAATCCCCAAAAATTACCTTAACATAATATCGATGCTCTGAGTTCAAAAATGAACTCCATTTTATAAAAATAATTTTCTAAATATTTTTAATTTAATTTTTAATTAAAAAACACTATTCATCTGGAAAAACTAATACTTGACTAATAATTTCTAAAACAGTTATTGACCTATTTTATTGAATCACATTACTTAATCAAGGTGCCTAGATTATATTAATACTTTCTTTAAGTGATATTACTAATCCATTTGGTTACATTACTAATCCTAAGCGTAAAATCACTATTCATAATTTACTATTCATAAAAAATCAAGTTGATCTTATTAGACTCTAAATTTCTTACTGAACATAATTGTAGAAGACCATTTTTTGAAAATCATTACACATTTTTAATTATTTAAGGTTTACATAAATATTTTAAAATACCCATTTTCCAAAAATACATCAATAAAATACATCCTATATTCATTTGAACATTTGAAAATTCACAAACTTCACCATAAGAAGAAAACTCAATTTTATTTATAAAAAAGGATTACACAACATAGTTATGGTCTCGTTACATAGCCCCTTATAACCCCAGCATAGGACCTAAGTGTAAGGTGTGCTAAGGTGAGAGAATCTTGGGGCGGCTTGGCCAACATTTAACGAGTAGTAATTTCTACTAGCTTGAACTTCTTGCGAAGGCAATTCCATTCTAGCTTCACACGTTGAATTTCGGCTTGGTTTTGGTCCAGAGCAAAGCCCAGTGGTGCTACCTCCTTCCCAAGTTCTGTTAGATGAGCTTCGATTGGCCCGAGACTACTAGATGTGGACATCAAATCTTATTTCTATATTAATTAACCAAGATCACTTGTATTTAGAGAAAATAATAGCAACATTTAGTTTCCAAGGGTTATACTGACTAACGGTCATATAATGGTTAAAACCCAACAGTTTCATTTTAATTATACTCATTTTATTAAATGAAAAAGTTTTGTTGAGTATGAAATAAAATAACACACAAAATTAGGAAACAAGATTTATTCAAAATTTCAGGTCATTACAATCTTCCCCCCTTAAGAAATTGCGTCCTCGCAATTTTTAAAATTGTTCTTGGAAATTTCATTGAAAGTTCCACATTAGAAAAAGAGTCAGTATCACTATTACTATAAAAGAAAGAAAGGGAAGTACAAAGGTCACCCGAGTTAACCCATGCTAGGATTCCATGTAGGAAAACATGGATATGGAGGAGAAAACAAAGGGTTAAGTTCTGAGGGAGAGTGATAGAAAACATGTCTTAGAGGAAGTTAACCACCAGAAAATCACAAACTTGTGATGGGTTAAACGATCCTTGATTACCTAGTAGGAAACTTAAACCAACAACGTTTTTGTTTTACGTTATTTTTAATAATTTTGAGGAATTAATTTACAACATAGAATAAGAACACAGGGAAATATATTTACCTTCAAGTAGAGTTTCATCCCTTAATAAGTTTCACCAAGACTAATCTTTTCTCCAAACAATGAGCATTCAAAACTACTTGGTCTCATCAAAGCACAAGAATCATCTTCTAGAGAATCACATAATCCACAAAAGAATAACTATCTATCTTTAAAAATTTATCCCAAAAACAAAAAGGGTAAGATAAAACAACTCTTCAAAAATAAAGAATCCCATAGAAAGGGAAACTACTTTAAATCATCAAAATTCCATGGTACTACCCAAAGTTCATCATAGACTATTCCATAAATAACTATCCTTAAAATTCCTCTAAATAACCCAAACTAAGATTAAAACCCAAATATAAGAAGGATTTGATAACATAGTCTTCCAAGATAAACTTTATCGTTCATCTCCAAACAACATCAACCACTCCTAACATATTATAAGAAAAGTAACTAACCTAAACATATTTTCCCCAATATAGGTCAATAATTTCCATAAGTAACCTAAATTACCATAAGTTCGCCTTAAATTCATCAATTCTTCAAAATATAAGTCAAACTTTACTCCTTAAAGAAAATATCGTAGTAATCTATTTACCTTGATCATATAGGGTTCCCAAAATAGTGAACGTCTTCCAAAATAATATTCATCTTTTAATCCCCTAATCATCTCTTTTTTTTCTAAGAAGAACAACTTCATAACATCAACATGTGATACATAACAATAGATTTTTTCCTTAATGATATAAAATCATCTTAGGTAGTGACTCGATGTTCTTAGAAAACATTAAATATATGCTCATAGAGCACAAACTAAAATACAACATGACATAGACAATTATTGCGAAGAAGTTACATGTACTTCAGTCATCATGATCCATCTTAGCCTAGGACTTGAATTGTTCCCTTGTCCTTGAAGATTGTTGATGCTCATCATGCTTCTCATTCCTTCCAAGAGAGCATTGCCTTGGATAATTTCCAACTTCTCCACATTTATGATATTGAAAATTATAAGGTACATTAGATCAAACCTTATCTCTATTCATCACATTATCCATTCTTTTAAAGCAATATGATACTTTATTCCCTATCTTCCCACACTTAAAACATCTCCTGGTTCCTTTGTGACATTCTCCTTGGTGCCTCTTCCCACACTTTTTGCAAAAAGGAAATTGGGTCTTCTTTCCCTTATCAACTTTATCAGATGAACATCCTTGAGACCTTGTCTTCTTCTTCCTTGATGAATTTGGTCATTCAACTAGGTACCAATTATTAATTGTAATTTTTGATAGCTGGTTTGGCATAATCACAATATGTTCAACTTGATCTCTCGTCATCTCTGTCATATTAAGAGGGAAATCATCACATTTCCTATCACATTGGTTTTTGGGATATGTTCTTCCATTTCCCACCATTAACTAAGAAAAGAAATTATAATTAGGGGGCTTGAATACTTAGCCAAAAATCATGAAAAGGAAACTTAAATCATAGAAGGATAAACTTGTAGAAGAAAAGTATACCTTAACTTGTGATCCCCTAGGTTAAAATCTAGGTTATCCATGATCATATTTTCTTATGTTAATCTTTATTTTATTTTATCTTTGTCCCTTTAATAATGGTTCATACAAAACTTATGAATTTACCAAATCATATCCCCCGGGAGTGTCGTAACCAAGAGTGCAGCAAGGCCCATTGTCATGTACCAGTTCCCATTTGAGTCTAGCTCAAAGAGGTGTTTTTAGGTTTTACCCCTATGTATATCTGTGCCAGAGCCACCTCTACCTGCTCGTATCCAGATGGGGATGTATTTTCTTGATAAACCACTTACACAATACTCACCAAAATACCAGGAAGATTTCCTATATTTAAACTTTTCTATAGGGTTCTTCATAAAGTTTTAATATCCTAATTTCCACAAATAACTAAACTATCCTTTGATACCAACTATAACATCCCGCCTTTTTATCACATAAACTTTCATTACATTATACAAAACTGAGGATCTTTAAGGTTTAGTGTCTTGGAAACTAGGAACTTAATACATGAAAACATAAAAAATTCTGCTTAAACACTTGAAAGGCTTATCCTTATGTTCATCCTAGGTTCAATAATGCATCTCATAACCTGGGGACATACATCAAAATGAAGGGTGAGTAGAATGCCCAGTAAGGGAAACAAGGGAAACATTTAACATGCGAACTTGAGATACATCAATAAAGTCATGAAAAAAGAAATTTAAGGCATGAGAAAGAAATCATGAGGCATATCATAATAAAAATAATGTATTTCATAACTTGAATATGTAGCTACAACATTTAACTTAGACAATCATTTCTGTTTTACCAAGGTTCATCACCAAGGTGTCATTAAAAATTACCAAGGTTATTCACCAAGATATCATTAAAAATGGTCATCTCTAGAGATTAAATATTTACCCAATGCATTGGAGCGCTATCAGGGCGCATCCTTAAATTTGCCTTTATTATCATGTGATCCACATATATCATCATTAAACATTTCATAAATAACCCATATAGCATAAAATAAATGGGTTTCCTTTCATAATCATAACGTTTTCAAAACTTCTTTAAAGACATGATCTTTATGTCACCTTAAACTCACGGAAAAGGAAATCAGGTTTCATGTATGTAAATCCCAGATTTTAAAATAGAACATTTTTATATATATGTGAATACCTCTTTAAAATAAAGAGCTTTGAGTATTCACTTAATAAAATAAAAGAATTTGAGAAAAAGAGAGAGTCATTTTGAGATGAAAATTCTACAGCATAACAGTTATGTTACAGGGTTTTAGAAAATTTTAAAAAGAGAGGGGACATGGGTCACCCACTCATAAATGATCCATAAAACAGTATAGGAACAGAATATAATGGATATAAGAACATGGTAATGAAATTTTAAAGACATACCATATGAAATGAAAAACATTGAAGGAAGACAAAGATAAGATTTCTCTTATGAAAATTCGGCAGCCTAACGGCATCACTTAAAACTTCAAAAAAAAGAATTGAAGAGATCAAACAGGGTCTCTCATCATATGAACATAAAATATCATTATGATATATATAGAGATCATACCCCAACAAAATAAAAAGGAATTTGAAAGACTTTACATGAAAATATATCTTGAAAACAATAAGGGTGAAAGAATCCCTTAAAAATTCGGCAGCCTAACGGAACCACTTAAACATTCTTAAAATGAATTGATGAGAGAAATAGGGGGTATCTCATCATATGAACATGAAAAAGGAAGTAGGATAAATATAAAAGAACATCCCCAACATAAGAACATGGAGCATAAAATAAATGACATAAAAGAGAGTACTTGGAAAGAAAGAGAGAGGTAGGATCCCTTACCTTAAAACGTAACTCTTAAAACTCGAAAGTTAGGAACTTGAGGGATTAGGGGAACCTTGGGAGGACTCCTTGGGAGGTAATGAGACCATAGATTCGTTGGGGGAGAGTTTAGAGTGAAAACTAAAGGAGGAAAGGGTGGGTATTTATAGGGGAAGTGAGGGGACAAGACATTAATGGTCGTGGGACACCTCATTGGTGGTATTGACAAAACCATGGGCCTGCCCATGGTATTGCCCACTTGGGACACCTCATACCTTGTATTACTATTCATGAGTTGACAATATTTATTAAATACTTAATACTTCATCTAATGATGTCATTAAACACCCGTAACTTAAAAACTGTATTTTCACTATTCACCGAAAATTCAACTTTCTCAGAAAAATCCCAAAATTTCACCTTAACCAAATATCGATGCTCTGATTTCAAAAATGAACTCCATTTTATAAAAATAATTTTCTAAATATTTTTAATTTAATTTTTAAATAAATACACTATTCACCGAAAATTCATTTTTTTCAGAAAAATCTCCAAAAATTACCTTAACATAATATCGATACTCTGAGTTCAAAAATGAACTCAATTTTATAAAAATAATTTTCTAAATATTTTTAATTTAATTTTTAATTAAAAAACACTATTCACCTAAAAAAACTAATACTTGACTAATAATTTCTGAAACAGTTATTTACCTATTTTATTGAATCACATTACTTAATCAAGGTGCATAGATTATATTAATACTTTCTTTAAGTGAGATTATTAATCCATTTTGTCACATTACTAATCCTAAGCGTAAAATCACTATTCATAATTTACTATTCATCAAAAATCAAGTTGATATTATTAGACTAAATTTCTTACTGAACATAATTATAGAAGACCATTTTCTGAAAATCATTACACATTTTTAATTATTTAAGGTTTACATAAATATTTTAAAATATCCATTTTCCAAAATACATCAATAAAATAAATCCTATATTCATTCAAACATTTGAAAACTCACAAACTTCACCATAAGAAGAAAACACAATTTTATTTATAACAAAGGATTACACAACGTAGCTATGGTCTCGTTACATAGCCCCTTATAACCCCAGCATAGGACCTAAGTGTAAGGAATGCTAAGGTGAGAGAATCTTGGGGCGGCTCGACCAACATTGCACGAGTAGTAATTTCTACCAGCTTGAACTTCTCGCAAAGGCGATTCCGTTCCAACTTCACACGATGAAGTTCGGCTTGGGTTTGGTCCAGAGTAAAGCCCAGTGGTGCTACCTCCTTTCCAAGTTCTGTTATATGGGCTTCGATTGGCCCAAGACTACTAGATGTGGCCATCGAATCTTCTTTCTATATTAATTAACCAAGATCACTTATATTTAGAGACAATAATCGCAACATTTAGTTTCCAAGGGTCATACTGACTAATAGTCATATAATAGTCAAAACCCAATAGTTTTATTTTAATTATAATCATTTTATTAAATGAAAAAAAATTGTTGGGTATGAAATAAAATAACACACAAAATTAGGAAACAAGATTTATTCAAAATTTCGGGTCGTTACACAAATCCTTTATTGCATTATTCATTAATGTCATATCAATTGTGACACACCTAGCTTTATCTTATATCAGCTTATTCCTTGTTATATGAAGATAAAGAACACACATCTAGGAAAGTTTGAATAGAAAGAAGAATAAGGGATCTTTATGGGATACTTATTGTAACGACCCGAAATTTTTTTAAATAAATTTTGTTTCCTAGTTTTATGTGTTATTGTTATACTCAACAAAAATGTTTCATTTGGTAACATGAGTATAATTAAAATGAGACTGTTGGGTTTTGACGGTTATTTGACCATTGGTCAATATGACCGCTGGAAACTAAACATTTTTACTATTGTCTCTAAATACAAGCAATCTTGGTTAATTAATATAGAAAGAAGATTCGATGGCCTCACCCAGTAGTCTTGGACCGATTGAAGCCCATCTAACAGAACTTGGGAAGGAGGTAGCACCACTGGGCTTTGCTCTCGACCAAACCCAAGATGAACTTCATCGTATAAAGCTAGAACGGGATCGCCTTCGCGAGAAGTTCAAACTGATAGAAATTACTACTCGTGCGATGTTGGCCGAGCCTCCCTCAGATTCTCTCACCTTAGCACACCTTACACTTAGGTCCTATGCTGGTGTGATAAGGGGATATGTAAGGAGACCGTAACTGTCTTGTGTAATCCTTTGTTTTAAATAAAATTTCTATTTCTTTTATGAATTTTCAAATGACCGGATAAATATAGTATGCAAATTTTTGATGAATTTTAGAAAAAGGATATTTTAAATATGTTTATGTAAACCCTAAATAATTAAAAATGTGTAATGATTTTCAAAAAATGGTCTTCTGCAATTATGTTCAGTACTAAATTTAGAGTCTAATAAGATCAACTTGATTTTTGATGAATAGTAAATTATGAATAGTGATTTTATGATTAGGATTAATAATGTGTCCAAATAGATTAGTAATCTCACTTAAAGAAAGTATTAAAATAAGCTAGGCACTTTGATTAAGTAATGTGATTCAATAAAATGGTTAAATAACGGTTTCATAAATTATTATTCAAGTATTAGTTTTTTCGGATGAATAGTGTTTTTTAATTAAAATTTTAATTAAAAATAGTTAGAAAATTATTTTTATAAAAATGACTTTATTTTTGAACTCAGAGCATCGATATTATGTTATGGTAATTTTTGGGGATTTTTCTGAAAAAAATGAATTTTCGGTGAATAGTGTATTTATTTAAAAATAAAATTAAAAATATTTAGAAAATTATTTTTATAAAATGGAGTTCATTTTTGAAATCGGAGCATTGATATTTAGTTAAGGTGAAAGTTTGGGATTTTTCTGAGAAAGATGAATTTTTCAGTGAATAGTAAAATTGCAGTTTTAGGGTTTCGGTATGTTTAATGACATCATAATTGTGTCATGATGATGTCATGAGATCTTTTAAGGGTTGGCCGGCCAAGGGTGATGAATTATTGTTTTGGGGGCCCCATGTGGCCTAACTCCATGATAAATTCCAAGGGAGAGCACATGGGTTTGAGAAAAGCACATGTGAGGTGTCCCTTGGCCATTAATGCCTTGTCCCCTCACTTTCCCTATAAATACCAAGCCCTACTCTCATCCATTCGACTCCCCACTCATTCCCAATGAATTTCTGGTCTCATTACCTCCCAAGGAGTCCTCCCAAGGTGCCCCCAAGCCCTCAAGGTCCCAACCTTTGAGGTTTAAGAGTTACATTTTAAGGTAAGGGATCTGACCTCTCTCTTTCTTTTCAAGTAATCTCTTTTATGTCATTTCTTTTATACTCCATGTTCTTATGTTGGAGTATGTTATTTTATATTCATCTTACTGCCTATTTCATGTTCATATGATGAGAGACCCCCCCTTGCTCTCATCAATTCGTTTTAAGAATGTTTAAGTGGCGCCGTTAGGCTGCCGAATTTTTTAGGGATTCTTTCACCTTCCTCGTTTTCAAGTTCTATTTTCATTCAAGTCTTTCATGTTCCTTTTTATTATGTTGGGGTATGATCTCTAAATTATCATACTGATATTTTATGATCATATGATGAGAGACCCCATTTGATCGCTTCAATTCAGTATTTTGAAGTTTTAAGTGGCGCCGTTAGGCTGCCGAATTTTTAAGTGGTTCTTCACCCTTCTCGTTTTGAAGTTCTACTTTCATGTCAATTATTTCAAGTTCCTTTTTGTTATATTGGGGTATGATCTCTATATATATCATACTGGATTCTTATGTTCATATGATGAGAGACCCCATTTGATCTCTTCAATTCAGTATTTTGATGTTTTAAGTGGCGCCGTTAGGCTGCCGAATTTTTAAGTGGTTCTTCACCCTTCTCGTTTTGAAGTTCTACTTTCATGTCAATTCTTTCAAGTTACTTTTTGTTATGTTGGGGAATTATCTCTATATCTATCATACTGAACTCTTATGTTCACATGATGAGAGACCCTATTTGATCTTTTCAAATCATTTTTGTTGATGTTTAAGTAACGCCGTTAGGCTGCCGAACTTTCATAAGAGAAATCTAATTTTTTTCTTCCTTCCATGTTTTTCATTTCAAATGGTATGTCCTTGAAATTTCATTACCATGATCATTTATCCTTCTTATTCTTTCCATGTACTATTTTATGGGTCATTTATGAATGTTTGACCCATTTTACCTCTCTTTTAATGTCTTCTAAGACCTCGGAACATTGCCGTTATGCTGCAGAATTTCTGTCTCAAAATGTCTATCTCTTTTTCTAAAGTTATTTTATTTTATTAAGTGAATACTCAAAGCTCTTTCTTATAAAGGGGTATTCACATATATACCAAAATGTTCTATTTTAAATTCTGGGATTTACATACATGAGACCCACCTTCCTTTTCTGTGGGTTTTAAAGTGATCATGTCTTTAAAGCAGTTTTTAAAAAGTTATGATTATGAAATGAAACCCATTTCCTTTATGCTATATGGGTTATTTATGAAATTTTTGATGATGATATATGTGGCTCACATGATAATAAAGGCAAATTTAAGGGTGCACCCTGATAGCGCTCCAATGCATTGGGTAAAGACTTAATCTCTAGAGATGACCATTTTTAACGACGCCTTGGTGAATAACCTTGGTAATTTTTAACGACACCTTGGGGATGGACCTTGGTGAAACGAAACGATTGTCAATATTAAATGTTGTAGCCACATCTTCATGTTATGAAAAAGTTTTATTTTTATTATGATATGCCTCATTATTTCATTTTCATGCCTTAAAGTTCTTTTCATGACTTTATTGATGTATCTCAAGTTCATATGTAAAATGTTTCACTTGTTTCCCTTGCTGGGCCTTCTGCTCACCCTTCCTTTTGATGTATGTCCCCAGGTTATGAGATGCAGTAATGAGCCTAGGGTGAACATGAGGAGAATCCTTTCAAGTGTTTAAGAAGAATGTTTTTTTTGTTTCATGTTTTGTGTTCCTTTTTTCCAAGACACTAAACCTTAAAGATCCTCATTTCCGTGTAATGGAATGAAAGTTATGTTATAAAAAGAAGGGATGCTATAGTTGGTATCAAAGGATGGTTTAGTTATTTGTGGAAATTAGGATATGAAAAATCTAGGAAGAACCCTATAGAAATGTTTAATATAGGAAATATTCCTGGTATTTTGGTGAGTATTGAGTAAGGGGTTGCCAAGCAAATACATCCCCATCTGGATACGAGCAGGTAGAGGTGGCTCTGGCACAGATGTACATAGGGGTAAAACCCAAAAACACCGCTTTGAGCTAGACTCGAATGGGAACTGGTACACGACAACGGGCCTTGCTGCACTCTTGGTTACGACACTCCCGGGGGATATGCTTTGGTAAATTCATAAGCTTGGTATGAACCATTGTTAAAGGAACAAAGATAAAATAAAATAAAGGTTCACATAAGAATATATGATCATTCATAACCTAGATGGGAACCTAGGAGATAACAAGTTAGGGTATACCTTTCATATACAATTTATCCTTATATGCTTTCAGTTCCTTTTCATGATTATTAGCTAAGTACTTAAGCCCCTAATTATGCTTTCTTTTCTTAGTTAATGGTGGGAAATGGAAGAACATGTTCCGACAACCAATGTGATAGGAAATGCGACGATTTTCGTATTAATATGACAGGGATGATTAGGGGATTAAAATATGATTATTATTTTGGAAGACGTTCATTATTTTGGGAACCATATTTGATCGAGGTAAATAGATTACTACGGTATTTTCATTGAGGAGTAAGGTTGACTTATATTTTGAAGAATCGATGAATTTAAGGTGAACTTATAGTAATTTAGGTTACTTATGGGAATGACTAACCTATCTTGGGTAAAATATGTTTAGGTTAGCTACTTTTTTTATAAGATGTTAGGAGTGGTTGATGTTGTCTAGAGATGAACAATGAAGTTGTTTTGGAAGACTATGTTATCAAATCCTTCTTGTATTTGGGTTTCAATCTTAGTTTGGTTTGTTTTGAGGAATTTTAAGGACCGTTATTTATGGAATGGTCTATGATGAACTTTGGGTAGTACCATGGAACTTTGATGATTTAAAAGTAGTTTCCATTCCTATGAGATTCTTTCTTTTTGAAGAGTTGTTTTACCTTAACCTTTCTGTTTTTGGGATAATGTTTAAAGATATAAGAAATAGATAGTTAATATTTTGTAGATTATGTGATTCTATAGAAGATGATTCTTGTGCTTTTATGAGACCAAGTGTTTTTGAATTCTCATCATTTGGAGAAAAGATTAGTGTTGGTAGGGACTTGTTAAAGGATGAAACTCTACTTGAAGGTAGGTATATTTTCTTATGTTTTTGTTCTATGTAGTAAATGAAATCCTCAAAATTATGAAAAGAAATGTAAAACAAAAATGTTGTTGGTTTACGTTTCCTACTGGGCAATCAAAGACCGTTTACACACATCATAAGTTTGGGATTTTCTCATGGTTAACTTTCTCATAATCATGTTCTCTATCACTCTCCCTCAGAACTTGACCCTTTGTTTTCTCCTCCATGTCCATGTTTTCCTACATGGAACCCTAGTGTGGGTTAACTCGGGTGACCTTTGTACTTCCCTTTCTTTATTTTAAAGTAATAGTTTTACTGACTCCTTTTCCGATGTGGGACTTTCAATGAAATTTCAAAACCCAATTTTAAAATTGCGAGGACGCAATTTCTTAAGGGGGGAAGATTGTAACGACCCGAAATTTTTTTAAATAAATTTTGTTTCCTAATTTTATGTGTTATTGTTATACTCAACAAAAATGTTTCATTTGGTAACATGAGTATAATTAAAATGAGACTGTTGGGTTTTGACGGTTATTTGACCATTGGTCAATATGACCGCTGGAAACTAAACATTTTTACTATTGTCTCTAAATACAAGCAATCTTGGTTAATTAATATAGAAAGAAGATTCGATGGCCTCACCCAGTAGTCTTGGACCGATCGAAGCCCATCTAACAGAACTTGGGAAGGAGGTAGCACCACTGGGCTTTGCTCTCGACCAAACCCAAGCTGAACTTCATCGTATAAAGCTAGAACGGGATCGCCTTCGCGAGAAGTTCAAACTGATAGAAATTACTACTCGTGCGATGTTGGCCGAGCCTCCCTCAGATTCTCTCACCTTAGCACACCTTACACTTAGGTCCTATGCTGGTGTGATAAGGGGCTATGTAAGGAGACCGTAACTGTCTTGTGTAATCCTTTGTTTTAAATAAAATTTCTATTTCTTTTATGAATTTTCAAATGACCGGATAAATATAGTATGCAAATTTTTGATGAATTTTAGAAAAAGGATATTTTAAATATGTTTATGTAAACCCTAAATAATTAAAAATGTGTAATGATTTTCAAAAAATGGTCTTCTGCAATTATGTTCAGTACTAAATTTAGAGTCTAATAAGATCAACTTGATTTTTGATGAATAGTAAATTATGAATAGTGATTTTATGATTAGGATTAATAATGTGTCCAAATAGATTAGTAATCTCACTTAAAGAAAGTATTAAAATAAGCTAGGCACTTTGATTAAGTAATGTGATTCAATAAAATGGTTAAATAACGGTTTCATAAATTATTATTCAAGTATTAGTTTTTTCGGATGAATAGTGTTTTTTAATTAAAAATTTAATTAAAAATAGTTAGAAAATTATTTTTATAAAAATGACTTTATTTTTGAACTCAGAGCATCGATATTATGTTATGGTAATTTTTGGGGATTTTTCTGAAAAAAATGAATTTTCGGTGAATAGTGTATTTATTTAAAAATAAAATTAAAAATATTTAGAAAATTATTTTTATAAAATGGAGTTCATTTTTGAAATCGGAGCATTGATATTTAGTTAAGGTGAAAGTTTGGGATTTTTCTGAGAAAGATGAATTTTTCAGTGAATAGTAAAATTGCAGTTTTAGGGTTTCGGTATGTTTAATGACATCATAATTGTGTCATGATGATGTCATGAGATCTTTTAAGGGTTGGCCGGCCAAGGGTGATGAATTATTGTTTTGGGGGCCCCATGTGGCCTAACTCCATGATAAATGCCAAGGGAGAGCACATGGGTTTGAGAAAAGCACATGTGAGGTGTCCCTTGGCCATTAATGCCTTGTCCCCTCACTTTCCCTATAAATACCAAGCCCTACTCTCATCCATTCGACTCCCCACTCATTCCCAACGAATTTCTGGTCTCATTACCTCCCAAGGAGTCCTCCCAAGGTTCCCCCAAGCCCTCAAGGTCCCAACCTTTGAGGTTTAAGAGTTACATTTTAAGGTAAGGGATCCGACCTCTCTCTTTCTTTTCAAGTAATCTCTTTTATGTCATTTCTTTTATACTCCATGTTATTATGTTGGAGTATGTTCTTTTATATTCATCCTACTGCCTATTTCATGTTCATATGATGAGAGACCCCCCCTTGCTCTCATCAATTCGTTTTAAGAATGTTTAAGTGGCGCCGTTAGGCTGCCGAATTTTTAAGGGATTCTTTCACCTTCCTCGTTTTCAAGTTCTATTTTCATTCAAGTCTTTCATGTTCCTTTTTATTATGTTGGGGTATGATCTCTAAATTATCATACTGATATTTTATGATCATATGATGAGAGACCCCATTTGATCGCTTCAATTCAGTATTTTGAAGTTTTAAGTGGCGCCGTTAGGCTGCCGAATTTTTAAGTGGTTCTTCACCCTTCTCGTTTTGAAGTTCTACTTTCATGTCAATTATTTCAAGTTCCTTTTTGTTATATTGGGGTATGATCTCTATATATATCATACAGGATTCTTATGTTCATATGATGAGAGACCCCATTTGATCTCTTCAATTCAGTATTTTGATGTTTTAAGTGGCGCCGTTAGGCTGCCGAATTTTTAAGTGGTTCTTCACCCTTCTCGTTTTGAAGTTCTACTTTCATGTCAATTCTTTCAAGTTACTTTTTGTTATGTTGGGGAATTATCTCTATATCTATCATACTGAACTCTTATGTTCACATGATGAGAGAACCTATTTGATCTTTTCAAATCATTTTTGTTGATGTTTAAGTAACGCCGTTAGGCTGCCGAACTTTCATAAGAGAAATCTAATTTTTTTCTTCCTTCCATGTTTTTCATTTCAAATGGTATGTCCTTGAAATTTCATTACCATGATCATTTATCCTTCTTATTCTGTCCATGTACTATTTTATGGGTCATTTATGAATGTTTGACCCATTTTACCTCTCTTTTAATGTCTTCTAAGACCTCGGAACATTGCCGTTATGCTGCAGAATTTCTGTCTCAAAATGTCTATCTCTTTTTCTAAAGTTATTTTATTTTATTAAGTGAATACTCAAAGCTCTTTCTTCTAAAGGGGTATTCACATATATACCAAAATGTTCTATTTTAAATTCTGGGATTTACATACATGAGACCCACCTTCCTTTTCTGTGGGTTTTAAAGTGATCATGTCTTTAAAGCAGTTTTTAAAAAGTTATGATTATGAAATGAAACCCATTTCCTTTATGCTATATGGGTTATTTATGAAATTTTTGATGATGATATATGTGGCTCACATGATAATAAAGGCAAATTTAAGGGTGCACCCTGATAGCGCTCCAATGCATTGGGTAAAGACTTAATCTCTAGAGATGACCATTTTTAACGACGCCTTGGTGAATAACCTTGGTAATTTTTAACGACACCTTGGGGATGGACCTTGGTGAAACGAAACGATTGTCAATATTAAATGTTGTAGCCACATCTTCATGTTATGAAAAATTTTTATTTTTATTATGATATGCCTCATTATTTCATTTTCATGCCTTAAAGTTCTTTTCATGACTTTATTGATGTATCTCAAGTTCATATGTAAAATGTTTCACTTGTTTCCCTTGCTGGGCCTTCTGCTCACCCTTCCTTTTGATGTATGTCCCCAGGTTATGAGATGCAGTAATGAGCCTAGGGTGAACATGAGTAGAATCCTTTCAAGTGTTTAAGAAGAATGTTTTTTTTGTTTCATGTTTTGTGTTCCTTGTTTCCAAGACACTAAACCTTAAAGATCCTCATTTCCGTGTAATGGAATGAAAGTTATGTTATAAAAAGAAGGGATGCTATACTTATCAAAACAGTAGAGGCTTCATAAGTTGGAATAAGAGGTTGTAAAAATTGGTTTATTGTTTTAATGTAAAGATTATTGAGAATTAGTGCAAAATATATGTTCCAAATGAAGTGGTTTTTGAAAATACTGAAATAGGAAGCATACGTATTTTAGGAAAACAAAATAAATAAGAATTTGGTAAATATCCAATCTCTATTTATGTTGATTCTAAAAAAACTAGTGATGAACATGGAGCTATTGGAAATGAGAGAATACAATATCAAAGATTAAAGAAATATGTTGGAGCTAAAAATATCATTCTTAATAAAGATTCTCCAATGCAGACAAGAAAAATATTAAAGCTTGAAAATAAAAATACACATATCTCATAGATTGATCCAAAAATGGTTATAAAATCAGTTAATCATGGGGAGTGGATACAATCTATGAACGAACAACTTGATTAAATAGAAAATAATTCCACTTGGGATATTGTCGTTATACCTAAAAAATAATTTTATAAGTACCAAGTGGGTATTTAGAAGCAAATTAAATAATAAATTTAAAGTGTCAAGAATAAAATCAAGACTAGAGTGCAAAGGGTATTCTTAGATGGAATACATAGATTTTGAGGATACTTTTGCACCAGTGACATGATTAGAGACTATCAAAATGTTTCTTACAGTGATAGATCCAAACTCTACAAGGTATATCGAATGGATGTGAAGGAAAAAAAATTTAATAGAGACCTATAAGAATAATTTTACATATATCAACCTAAATGTTTCATTATATATAGATATTGAATCATATTTTACAGGTTGAAGAAAGCTTTGTATGGTTTAAAATAGGCTCCTGGAGCTTGGTACTCTAAATTGGACGGCTACCTAAAACAATTGAATTTCATTAAAGGGAAGGTTAACAAAAACCTTTATGTGAAATAAATGTTCACATGTAATTTTATTATTATAGTTTATGTGAATGATATAATATTTTCTAGTGAAAAAGGAATATTTCTATGAGCAATTTGAAAATCAGATGAAAATTCACTTTGAGATGTCCATGTTTGGTGAAAAGAACTACTTTCTAGGAAAATAGATTTCTTAAAAATATGATTACATGTTCTTATACAAATAAAAGTATTCTATATAATTGTTAATTAAATTTTTCATAGAGATTTTTAAAGAAGTGTCAACACCCATATCAATCAAAACTAAGATGATACAAGATAAATTTGGATGTAGTGTCAATCAAAAGGAATTCAGGAGAATTTTTAGAAGATTTTTGTATCTAATAGAATCAAGGATACATATAACTTATGAAGTAACTAATTTTTCAAGATTTTATAGTGATCCTAATGAGTCACGTAAGTTTAAAACAAAAATAATTCTGAGATATATCAAAGGAACACTGAATTATGGTTGATTGTACCAAAATAGTGCAAAACTAAATTGGTTGGGCTTCATAGATAAAAATTGGGATAGAGAATATATTGACCAGAAGAATTCATCTAGTGGGACTTTATTTCTTGGTGAAGGATGTGTGAGATAGTATAATTCAGCGATCTTAAGCACAAAAAAAGTAGAATATGTAGCTGAAACTCAAGCTTGTACATATATGTTGTGGATAAAAGTATATCTAAAAGATCTTAAGGTTGATGTTGAGAAGCCAATAAAAATTTCTTGTGATAATTAAAGTGTTATTGATCAGTTAAAGAACCCAACAAAACACTCAAGAATAAAGTACATTGATATCAATTATCACTTTATTAAAGAAATAGTGGCCAATTGGGATATCGAATGGGAATACATTTCCCCCAAGGGTCAAATTATAGATATCTTAACTAAATAAATTCCAAGAGAGAGGTTTATTGAGTTATTTTTGAAACTTCATCTTTAGCCTTACCCTCTCACTTGAGGATGTGTGGAATATAACCCCCACTATTCTTGGATTATTTTTTCAAAGGGGGGAAGAATTACACAACTCTATATCATTTCAATTCTGAGCTATTGTTACTTCAAAAAGGGGGAGAAAAGATTGAATGGGTGTTTGGATTAATAGGGGATCATTTAATCCACTTGGATAAAATATTGTGTGTTGTCACTAATGGATGGAATTATATCAAAAACAATACTTTTTATAACAATGTGTAGTCAATAAAATTCTATTTGAGAAAGGTTTTGGTTTTGATATTTATTTGAGTAAGTTATTGATGTTGACAACAAATCCAAAGTGGGAGATTGAAGTACCTAATGGATTTGTTGAAGAATGTTGTACATCTTGTAAACCATGAGTAATAAGTGTTGTAAGGTGATTTAGTGTGTGTTTTATATGAGCTAAATTTTCTTGAGATATTTGAAGTTAGTTTGAGAATATTTGGATCAATTCTATAATTTAAAAATTAGTGGAAATTACCTATGTCTAATTTCATAAAAGTCATCCTAATTTTTTCATAAGATTCATTTTTAAATTGATAAGAGGTAGATTTCATAAAAGGAATTAAGACCCATGAGGTGCACATGATTCATTCCATAATCCATAAAATTCATTTAATATATGGAATATAGAATCAATAAAGGCATTAAAATACCATAAGAGTAATTTGGACTCTATAAGAGTCATTTAGACTCCATAAGAGTCATTGAACTTTCTGTAAGAGTCATTGGACTCTCAATAAGTTTCATTGAGATTTTGTAAGATTCATTTGGAATTTTCATAGGAGTAAAGCTGAAATTTTAAGGGTCTACTTTATTCTGTAAGAGTAATTCTAGGAAATGTGTAAGAGTCATCTTGTGATGCACTGAGGTTCATAAGAGACATTTACTCTTATGAAATTTCATTTGAAGTTAAAATAGGAAAATGTAGGGATATATAGAGAAAATGTAAGAGTCATTTTACTCTTATATATAGGCCATTATAGGAAGTTTTTTAAGTGTTAATTCCATAGAATTTTTTTAATAAGAATATTAATTTCTGGAGGATACATCCAAAATATTAATCTAATGATGTTTAGTTGGACTTCAAATCATGAAATATCACAAGTTTTTGGTCAAGTTGTGATTCAAGATGATAATTGTGGAAGATTAAATTAGAATATTATGGAATGATATTGATGGGAATTTAAAATTAAAATATTTGAAATTCATTATCACAGTCAAGCTTGGGGATATTTTAGGGAAGTGTTGATCAGTTCAAAAGATGGAGAATCATTAGAAAATCCCACAATAAAAATATAATGGGGTTTCTATATATATTTTTGGTACAACCACAAGTACGAAACACACACTACAAGAAAATTCGCAAATAAACCTGGCTCGGGGACTCAATCCAATGACGTCACCCCAAACCCTAACCCACTCGCGCCACCCTAGCTGACCACAAGGGAGGATTCAAGGGGGTTTTATATTAAAATATATAAATTTTTTCATGTAAACATTTGAAGCATATAAGAGGATAAAATTAAGGAAGTAAAGGGTATTGATAATTGAGATTTGAGAAGTCGATGTTGTAAAAGCCTATCAAACCGTTGTATCGGAGAAAGGAGGAGAGAGACCATAACCTGGAGTTTTGAACTGCGAAGAAAACCTACAATGCTCAAGCATCCATTGATCTCGAAGATCTTGAATAAGTGAACATATTTTGTTCTGGTTATATTTAAGGCTCAAAGAATAATATCATCATCAGTAGTTACCAAAACAACCCGGGGTCATAAGTGATCTTCCTCACCCTATTCTGAATTACTTGTAATAGGTAGTGAGAGGTTGTGAATACAATAGGATGTTGGGAAGCATAGTGGGGGTCTATGTTTCTCCATGGTGAATTATGAGTTCAGGAGGACACCCATTGTAATCACTTGAGTTTATAATGGAAAATCTATGACACATGGTGAATAACTTATCATAATAAAGACTAGGAACCCACACTGGGACCAAAACTTATAAATATTGTTTATTTCCTATGTTATTTACTTCTTTATATATTCAAGTAAGGCTAAGAAATATACTCTGGGTGGCTCAAATCATAATTGGGTGCATAGTTTTATTTCAAAGAAAAGAAATTGTGAAAAGAACCACCACATATTCAACCCCCCTGTGGTGTAACACTCCTAGAGCACTTCAGGATTGATGTGTGAGGGGGGAATGTTGGGTTATCTAGTATTGAAATGTGGAAGGGGTAAGGTTCTAAATATATGTGTGAGGGAAAACATCAACTAATGAGCTAGCTTTGGGGGTGTAAAGTTCTAATATCACCCTATAAGTGGTATTAGAGCCCAAGTTATTGACAATTAAGACTAGAATTGCACTCAGTAGTGACCTCATATAGGGTATAATGTGTGGGGGGATGACGAGTTATCCCATATCCAAATGTAGATGGGATAAGTTATTAATTGAAAGTGTGAGAGAAGCTCAAATCAATTGAGTTAGTTTTTAGGGGTGAGAAGACCCAATAGCACCTAATAAAATAAACATTTATTTTGTAAATCAAACAATTAAAACATAAAATAGCTTATATGTAATTAATTATAAATATAATTTTTGAAGATGAATAATGAAATTATTTTACACAAAATATATATCTTGTTTAAGAATAAGAATTATAGAATTAACTTATATTTCTGATATATATATATATATATATATATATATCACCATTACAAATGAATAAATGTGAGAAAATATCCTCTTGGGTTCTGGCGAGAACCTGAGAGTCAGGTTGATGGATGGATGTCCGCCCACCTGGAAAAAAGACCCATGGTCTCATATCATTTTTTTATTAAAAGAATTTATAGAAATAAAATTATTTCTTTTTGAAGATATAGACCAGAATACCCATATGCCTAGCATGAAACCCACCTCATAAAACATTTTTTCCCATAAAATGTTTAATAAAAAAATATTATAAAAGATTAAAATCAATTATAAATGATAATATAAAATAACAAAAATGAAAATATAATTATAATTAAATAAAACTATATAATGAATTTTTTAAGTATTATATTATCATGTGTTTTTATATACATATATAATAAATATGATTTGATTACCATGACCCGTCCCCTAGGGCTTGTGTCGTGACTACCCCAAGCCCATCTTCCATAGGCCAGGGGTTGGCGACTAGCATCGGAAAGGCATATCCCTAAAATGGGAAAGCATTTCCTTTAAACCTACAAACACACATACCATGTACACAACAAGAGAAAACCATGTAGTATAACTGCTAAAATTAAATGTGTGAACTGAAGAAAAATGGGACACTATACAAACCCAACTAAAAGAAAGTACAACAAAAAGGAAAAAAACAACTCTTGAGGTAATCTGCCAAGGATCCTACCTGAAGGGTAGGTACAACTCATCATTATGGCTCTCCACATCAACTGGTCACCTCTGTGCACCGTCTAGTCCTGGATCTCAAATCTCAATCAAAGTTTTCCATCATCTAGACAGGACACAAAAATGTGTGGGTGAAGCCCGTGCAGCGGTGAGTATAACAATACCCATTAGGGACCCTGAGACCCCCTAAGGTCTCTCGGAATTCCACAAGGGAAAAACCACAAAGCATGATCTCAATCACAAAGTACAAAGTAAAAGACAACTCACACCAGGTATATAACTTAAAGAAAGTGAATAATGATGATTAGTAGTAAAGATAAATCATATTATTCCATTGAGAAGTTCCACTGCTGAATCACGAAGAAGTCATTCTATTGTTGATCCACATAGGGTTGTAAGTCACCGATCCACACAGGGTCGTAAGTCGTCGATCCACACAGGGCCATAAGTCATTGATCCACACAGGGTCGTAAGTCATCGATCCACGTAGGTTTGTAAGTCACTGATCCACAATGATTTGCTCTAAGGCTAGTCCTCATCGGGTGGCACTACTGGTGATCCACACAGGGTCGTAAGTCATCAATCCACATAGGGTTGTAAGTCATCAATCCATACGGGGTCCTAAGTCGTCGATCCACACAGGGTCATAAGTCTTCGATCCACATAGGGTCATAAGTCACTAATCCATGATGGGCCACTCTAAGGCTGGTCCTCATCAGGTCATGCTATTGTTGATCCACACAGGGTCGCTCTGTTGTCGATCCACAAAGGGTCATTCTTCACTTGATAGCCAGCCACATGATTCTCGCACTTGATGCGCTTGAGTTTCGTAGATTATGCTCCTTAATCCATCATTCGTACCTCAAATTCCATGAAGTCCAACAAAGAAGTAACCCGAAGAACCTCCATGTCATAAGGGTTCCAATGCAATAGACGGCGCGTCAATCGGATGCCCGGTCTGTAAGTTATAGGCATTTTAGTACTGAGGGCCTGATTGGATTTGAGTTCGATCCAACCTGGTCATAATCTAACTTTCTCTAAAACCCAAGTGGAGTATCTCAAAAGGACCTCTTCATCTTAAGGGTTCTAGCGCCACTATTGGCGCGTCAATCGAACGCCCGATTTACAAGATACGCCTGATTTAGTGTCACGGGACCAGTCGGGTCTGGTAGGGGTCCAGCCCGGCCGGCCCATTGAGCTAGTGGGTCCGGCCCGACTCGTGGATTCGACCCGGTTCGTAGGTCCGGCTCGGCTCACAGGTCTGGACCGCCTGGAAACCCATCCTGCATGCAGGTCGGTTCTCTTAGATGGCGGCGCCACTCCAGCCGAGAGGCCCAAGCAAGCCTCTCATCTCCCCATGCAACACATCAACGTTGCATCGTTCCACCCTCCATGGCTCATGCCGCCGTGCCGACGGGTGCTTCCGCGGGCCACCAGAGATGCTCAGGTAGTCTGTTTTCTTTTCCGTCTGCGCTTACAGGCCTCTAGGGTTGCCGCCTTCACTACGTGGCCCTCGAAATCACATTGTCGATACATTCGTTGATCTTCCTCGAAGAAATCACCAAGAAAAAGTTTGGCAGAGGGTCCAGACCTTGTTCTATTTGGCCCGCGCCCTCCGCATTAGTGATAAAACATGGGTAGGGATCATTCAACTCAATATAATGATTAACCCAAAACCAATTTCCCACAAAAACCACCCATAAGAATGAATGAATCACGGACCAACCCGTTAGTCAGTTGATTTGCGTTCTTCATATTATTCGATAATGGTGAAGAGAAATCTTTTAAATGCATAAACAAATAAACCCCCTACCTGGATTTTGTGGATTCCGTTGTGAATGAAGAAAGGGTTATAAATTCGAAGTCGTTTGTTGAAGTCTGTTTTGAGTTCTCCAACATTCATCAATCGATCACCATTATTCGTTGGAGGGTGACGTTGTCGGCATTTCGTTAGAGGTTCCTCTTGTGGGTTCTTAAATCCCATGCCAATGGTTTGATTAAATAAAATAAATTAACCCCCACGTTGGTTCATTATTATGATTCATTAATGAATCGTAATTAATGAACCAATTAAACCACGATTGTTGTGGTTACACAATGATAGGATCAAGTCCTTAAATGTATCTTATTTAATGCCTAACGTTATGTTGCGGTCCTGCCATCCGTCGCTCAATGGTGGGAAGAGAATAAAATAACTCAAAGAGTTATTTTATTATTATTATTTCGAAAATTCCAAAAAATAACTTTTTCGTCTGACCCTTTCCGGTCAAAGTTAAGCTTTTTCTAAGAGAATCCCGATGCTGTGAATTCAACATTGCCCTTGTATTTTCAGTCTGACCACTGATTCAAAATATAGAAATCCCTACTCGCGCGTTTACTGAATGTACCTTAAAAAAGTTTAAAATTCTGTTTCGGGCTCTCTGGGCCTCGGAATCGCGTGCCGTCAATTTTTGTAGTCTCGTATTAATTCCATATAATTAAAAAATATATATAATTTTTGGGTCTTTACATTGATATATTTTTGTTTATATATTTTTTTAAATGTTTTTTAAAAAAATTTAATCTAAATTTGCACCTAAGATTTTGATTATAAATAAGCACAAAATTTTATAATGTAAAAATTTATATTGGTAACTGGAAATTTCTCTCTTATTTCAAGTAAATATTTCTACTAGTAACTTGAAATTTTAATACCATGTGTAATAAGTATGCATCAAAAAATTTCATTAGAAAGTTTCGGTGTAAATTTTCATTTTGAATTGTCATTGGAAATTTTTATTGGGATTTTGAAAGTTTCCCATGAAAATTGAATTTGTTGTTGAAATTTTAGTTGAGATTGAAAATTTTCATTGTGAATTTCCATTGAAAAGTTTAGAAAATATTTTGGAAGTTTTCTTCTGAAATTGAATTCCAAGTGGATATTTTTAATAGTAACTAAAATTTTTAAAAATTTATTATGTCAATATGCATTACATATTTCTAATATAAATTTGAAATGCTAATTTCTAGTTTGATTGTATACAATAGTAATTTTTGTTTATATATACACATAAAAGTATGTACATATGTATACAATGAAAATTTTCACTTTAATTTTCAACTAAAAAATACATTATATTTTATATTATGAGATTTATGATGCATAGAAAATATACATTGGAAATTTATGATTAAATTTTCTAGTGGAAATTTTCACTGAAAATTTCCCAATGAAATTTGTAGTTCATATTTTTAGTGCAATTATAATAAAAACTAAGTGAGAATTTGCACTTTAAATTTAAGTGAAAATTTAAATTAAAATATTTCAATCAAAATTTACACAAAAAGTTTCCACTATAAATTGGAAAAGTAAATTTCCACTAAAAATTTGCATTTTATATTTATGTATTAATTTTTTTTTAATAGGATGGGACCAAGGTCCATTTGTATTAATAAAAACCCCTATTTTAAAACTGGGTTGAGAGATAACCCAAACATGACCTGAATGCCTAAGTGGCACAAAGGTCCAAAATAATAAGGCCTCAAGGCTCAGAATCCTGAAGTAAAAATGGCTCAAATTCCCAGAGTGAGCAATTAGAAATATGTTACATCACAAGTCAAACATCACCCCCCCCCTGACAATAACCATCACACCAAGATTCTAGTATAAGAGTTACACCCCCCATGAATTGTTACATCATGTTAACTGACACAACATGGTAGGTCACCCCTCTTTCCACAGAGTGAGAGAAGGGATGGATGATGGCTACCAGCACACCCATCTCTCATTTGAGCTGCCAACCCAGTTATATCTACACGGGTCACATTTTCTTCACATGTGTGATGCTTTTCAGCCTTAAACTAGTCCCAAGATTTGAAAGTCGTGTGGCAGGAAACCCCTCCATCTTACCTCGGTGGTCCAAGTGGACGGAATACTAGATGATAAGCGTTAGCACACCTGTCCCTCTGATCAAGGTCACCCACCTGGTAGTGCATCCACACTACCAACCAAATGCGTTTAGTTCTTTACCTAGAATCTATCATGCCACCTTATGTGCATTAAAGTTGGCCCAGAGGTTGTGGCCCGAAGGCCCATAAGTCAAAAACCACAAAGGAGACCTGAAGACCCAAGGAAAATTAAAAACCCTAAACAGTCTACTAATGTGATCCAAACCAATTTTTTATTAATCCCAATATTCTGCTGAAGCCACTATGGGAAATTTTGAATTAAAAGATCAATTAGAAATTTTTAATGGAAATTTCCACTTAAAATTATGATTGAAAATCCATACTAGAAATTTCCAATGGAAAGTTTCACTAAAAAATTCCCTATGAAATTTGTAATTCAGATTTTCAATGAAAAATTAAATAGTTTTTTTGTTAATGTATTTACACTTAAAATTTAAACATAAATATTTATTAATATATTTTTATTATAAAGTTAAAATTCAAATTGGAAATTTGAAGTGGAAACCTACAACAAAAATTTTCACTAGAAATTTACACTGAAAATTTCTAGGAAAAAAATTCGCTAAAAATTTCCTTATGGATTTTATAGTTCAAATTTTAAGTTAAAAATTACATTATTGATGTTTTAATATTTTTTCACTAAAAATTTAAACATGATTTTATTTTAGAATTTATGTAATCAAATTTTTATTACACTTACAATAAAAATTAAGTGGAAATTTTCATTGGAAATTTAAGTAGAAATTTACATTAAAAGATTATAGTGAAAATTTACAATACAGATTTGTGGTGAAAATTTAAATTTTATATTTATGTTTTAATATTTTCACATTGAAATTTTAAGTGAATATTTGAACTAGACATTTGATGTTGAAATTTTCATTGTAAATTTCTTGTGAAAAAATTCATAGAAAATTTCCCTATGAAATTTTTTGTCTAAATTTTTATATGTATCACATACCAGCCTGAGCTTCCATCCAACCTAACACCCGATACGGCTTGTGAAATGGCCTAAAGGGCATTCCCAATCCCCACGGGCTGGAAACCAATGCCTGGGAATCAAGAAACACCTTTGGGAATGATTTATTCCATGAAAACCAACTATAAAATAGTCAAAAAAATTATATCACATCATAACCAATATTTATAATATGAGAGATCAAAGGAAAACAATACAATCATGAGTTAAAAATTTAGAATTTATAATAAAATCCAAAATAACCAAACATGGGAGGGAACCGACAAACAAACAAGCCTCCATGCAACATGTGGGTCAATTCCCTCATGCCACCACCACCAACACCTATCCAACAAAAAATTGCTAGCACATGGAACCACCATTTCCACAACGAGGAGCTATGCCCTTACTTGAGTCAAACATATCAAGGTCTGTATAAATCTGAGGGTGTATGTAGGGTGTGAGATAATTCTACTAGTAGGATACTGCTAAAAATATTTCATGTAATGACATTAAATGATAAATAAACATATTGGTTTTTAGAGAAAGAAGAATACAATTTAATTTAAAACATGACTTATCATAAAAGCGTAAATAAATGCGAAAATAAGCTAAAATGGAAAACATAGTATGAGAACCATAGGCAATCCCTAAGTAACTAGGGTTAGTGGGGTCTTAGGATCCTCATACTCCCAGTGATCAAATTCTGGACATGAAGGTATGACTCCTGCTCGAGCCAACCAATCCCTGTCATGGATGTTTAGTTAGTTTTATGACGTAATCTTGCTAGGGAGACCAAGCCATGACCCCACCAACTTGCCTAGTATACTAGATCTAGTCTTCCCACCTAGATACCGAGGATTCCCATGTGCTCTATTTCAGTCCCTATATCAATTGAAATCCATTTTTTGTAAAATTACAATTTCAATAATTAAAACCACTCTTTACAACAATCATTTACAAGGGAAAATCACCCTCTAACCTTGAATCGACACAAAAACCCATGGAAAACACCTTCTTCACCACCCACACAATTCAAAAAACCTATTTGAAAACCAATAAATCATAATAAAATCATTAAATAATTTCAAGTCATGGAACCACCTACCTTTTCCTTTAAATCTTCACAAATCCAAGTGAAAGCCACAAGTCACACCAAGAGGAAATCCTATCAGGGAAGGAGCACACAAAAACCAACAAGATTCAACCCAAAGAAAAGATATTGAACCTAATTTAGTTCAAAACCCTTTTAGGAGAAATAATAACACAAGGAAGAAGAGATAAGATACCAAGAAGATGGGAGAAGAGAGGATAGGAGAATATTACTTGATGTTTTCTTGAAGATTTCAAGTCAAGACGCCCAAAAATTAGAGCTCAAGGGAGAATAGGAGGAGAGGGAGGTGCGCCTGGGGTAGAGGGAGTCAAATGGGGTGAGAAAGGTGTGTTAGTGTATTAAAATCAGGGTGGTTTAGTTTAGGGATTTTAAAATTTTCAAAGATCTGGCAAGATATATGTTTTGGCCACATGGTCTTCCAGACCATGCTCCAACCATGTGACACCTCTATCCAAGAGGAAAAGAGGCCACATTATTTACTTGGAGGGGTTACATTCCCATGCGCCTAGTCATGTGGCCTGGAAAGTTCCATTATCCTGGTTGCATGGTTATCTAGGGATAGCCACATGCACGTGCACTAGGTCATGCGACCTGGACAGTGCCACTATCTAGGATGCATAGTTTGCATTGGGATGGTGCAGAGTTTCTACTAATTGTTTGCTAACTATGCACTTCCTTCTCAATTATTTGAAAAACACCATTTTTTCTCAAAAACTTATGGGAAAACCATGGAACAAAGATAAGACAAAAAAATAAAAGATAAAATACCTCAGAATAATACCACATATGTGACAATTCTATCCTCCATGAAAACTTTCCACCCTCAAAAATTAAAACCAAAGTCTGATCAGAGAATAAATGAGGGTATTGTTTCTCCACCCATGATTTTAATTCCCATGTCTCATTCTTATAATTGTGGTGATGCCAAATGACCCAAACCAATGGTATGGATTTCCACTGAAGAACTTTCACTTGGGAATCCATAATCTACATTGGTCACTCAAACATGGAAAAATTGGTTTCCAGCTCTAATTTCCCCCATTTCAGTATGTGATATGGGTCTGGATTATACTTATTCAATTTCGAGACATGGAATACACCATTGATCAACATCAATTGGGGTAGTAAAGCCAATTTGTATGAAACATTTCCAATTCTTTCGGTAATCTCAAAAGGTCCCACATACCTCTCCATCATCTTTCCCTGCTTACCAAGATGACGATGACCAAAATGAGGTGTCACCTTTAGAAAAAATCGGTCACCCACTGAGAATTCCATGGCTCAGCACCGCTAATCATCATAGGATTTATGATGGATCTACACTATTAACAATTATTTTATAATGATATAAACTTTATTAAATGTCTCTTGCACAATGCTTGGTCCCAACAAAAATGTATCTCCCACTTTCATCTTGCACAGGGGTGACTGACATGAATGACCATAAAGCCTCTAAAAGGGAGCCATCTTAATTAAGTATTGGTAACTATTATTATATGAAAATTACACCAGCCCCAAATTTTTATCCCATAAGCCTTTGAAATCCAACATGTATGCATGGAGCGTGTCTTCCAAGATTTGGTTTTCCCACTCAGTCTGACCATCCATTTGGTTTTCCCCCTCATTTTGACTTACAACCCCATTGACTTCTAAAGGCCTTCCCAGAACCAAGAGGTAAAGTGGGGGTCTTTATCTAAAATGATAGATGATGGTACACCATGAAGCCTCATGATTTCCTGAACATACAAGCTACCTAAATAATATACTTTAGTCGAATCTGTGATCAAAATGAAATGGACTGACTTGGTCAGATGGTCAATAACCACCCAAATGGTGTTCCTTCCCTGGGGTGTATGTGGAAACCCAATGATGAAGTCCATGGTGACCTCATCCCACTTCTAGGTAGGAATGGGGAGTGGGTGAAGAAAACATGAGGTCCTATACTGCTCAGCTTTAACCTGATGACAAGTATAATGCCTAGATACGAAGTTAGCTATATCTCATCTCATACCTAGCCACCAGATTCAGCGTCACATATTGTAAAACATCTTTGTGGTCCCGGTATGAATGACCCGTTGAGACTAGTGGCTATCCTGTGTCACCACATTCTATAAAGATAACGACACCACAAAGCGACCCTTAAAATAAAGAATTACCTCGTAAGATAATGACCATTCTTTGGGTACCTCCCCACTATTTAGAAGTTACATATAGAACTTACACATCTAATCATTAGGATTCTCTTCTCAAATCATATCTAGGAAAGATGGAATCAATTGAACACTATCCAAGAATGTGACTCTATTATGCTCCTTGGTTTCTAGGTGCATTTGGGAAAAAACACCCATTAATGTCCACTCGTTACTGTACTCTTTTATAGATTGCACCGACATCTTATTTCTTAGGGTGTATGCTACCACATTATTTTTTCCTAGGGTGTAGAAAATATAAAATTCAAACTTCTAAATATATTCAACTCATCGAGACTACCTTGGATTCAGATATTTGGGGGGGGGGAATGTAGTCAAAACTCTTATGATCTGAGTAAACTATTAATTTCTCCCCAAAGAGATAGCGGAACCATGTATTCAAGGATTGTATCATCACTTCCAATTCCAGGTCATGGGTTGGGTAATTCTTTTCATGTGGTTGGGGCTGGAATGAGTCATATGCTACATGTAACGTCCCACCCCTTCATCATTATCTTGAGAAGGTAGTGAGATGCTACTTGGCCTTAGGTGACATTCCCAAGGTGTCAAAGGCTAGAAATTAATGTTGAGGGCATCAAGAACAAGTGGGAACGATTTTCCCTTAGAATAAAAGCAACAAACCAAATGAGTCATAACCAATCAAACTACATGATGTATGTCAACAAGGTTTACAACTCAACAAACCAAAAGACCAATACAACCAAGCCACAAGAATCCATAATCATAGTACCAAGCGAAAGACTACAAAACAAGACCCAAAAATCCATGACACAACTTCATAGTTCCAATCCATGCTCCATGCTCCAATCACCATAACACCATCCCAGCATCACAAAGAACTTCTCACAAAATGAGATGTTTTACCCTTACCTATGTCCCGAAAAATGACATCTGCAAAAGCACTTTAAGTACCAAAGTAGGGGGTGAGTAAAAATACTCAGTAGGTTTTCCCCCAATGATTTCCTTACACATGCCACTAGGATAAAACCATTATCACATTTATATAAAATGGTTTATACAGAGAATTAAATAGTGAAACAATTACCACATGCCAAACACACCCTTACCAAGCCACCTTTACCCATATTCACACAAAACAAGGGAAATAAAAACAACCATGCCATAATCCATTTCACTATCACACATTAGCACAACCATTTCCATCTTGCATAACAACACATACAAGGGAACTAAACATGGTGGCACTTCTCATCCAAGGTCGTTTACTACATTCTCAATCTAGTGGTACTTCCCGACCACTTATCCTTAATGGTGGCCCTTTAGTCCACTATCCATCACCTTTTATAGTGAGACTTCCTGCCCACTTCACACACAATCAAAAAAATCCATAATAATTAACCAACCAACAAGCATATAGCACACCAAGGCCACACATTATGCACACAACCATTTTCAACACATGCTAAATCACTTCAATAAATCACCCATTTATTAAAAACTCCCTTTAACCATTTTCCATGCCAAACCATGTTACAATAAAACAACATCTTTATTGAAATTAATATTTCATGAAACATTTTCCATAATACAAACCATTATCGATTTTAAAACCAACATTGTAAAATTACACAACAAAACCCCTTTTGCAACAATATCCCATTTTACCCAAAATCCCCAAATTGTCACCAAATGGGTTTCCACCAAGATTTTCACATCATATTCACAATTAATTTCAAGAAAAACAAATTAATTGCAAATAAGTCTTCAAGTTCTAGCAAAGTGGAGTTGAGAGAAAATCCACTTGCCTTAGGGTTTCAGCAAAATCGACCAACTCACAACCGCACCAAAAATTTGAGTGAATGCTTCACCAAAACCACTCTATATCTCCTTCATTGTCATCAAAAAGCCCTAAAATCACCACTTTAGGCTACAAAAACCCTAGATATACATGAAACAAGTGTAGATCTAGTAAACCAATAGGTATAGAAAAGTAGATATAGAGAAAATCCGCAAGAAACCAAGAGGAAAGGCTTATCGGAAGAGAATCGCCTTCACTGCACATTGAAAACCCTTCGAATCACTTCTAGAATGAGTTAGAGAGCCCATATAACCCTTGAGAACAAAGAATCCTGAGTGAGGCTTGAGTGGGAGGAAGAATGGAGGGTTTAGGGAAAATCTTGATCGGTCCCATTTTTAAAATCTCACTTTTTATTGTCATGCATGGTTAACTCACACAGTTACCTGGGTTTGTTGCATGGTTTCCCCTAACTGTGCTCAAACTGTGCTCATTTAAAAAACCTTCAAAACTTTCTCAAAACCACTCCAAACTCTTACAAACTCTACCCATCCTCCTTAAACACATAAAAATTCCTTAATAAGGGTTACATACCTCAAACTGAGGGTGTTACACCACCACATGGTCCTCCTATGTCAATACACACCCAAGGCCCATACCCAAAGCATCACAGTAGACCATGTATACCTTTCTAGATTCATATAAGATCAAAATAGTGGGGGTGGTCAATTCTCACTTGCACTCCTCAAAGGACACCTAACATTCTTGGATCCACTCAAAACTTACCTTTTTCATATAAACGTGGTCATGGGAAAATCGAGCCGAGAAAAAATCACCAAAAAATTGCCTATAATATCTTTTCAGGCCCAAGAAACTCCTGATCTTGAAGAAATTTCTCAGTTAATCCCATGAAATCACTACTCTAATTTTATCTAGGTCTATTGAAAATCCATGCTCTAAGATCACGTGACCTAGAAACTGGAATTCTTAGATCCAGAAAGTTCACTTAGAGAGCTTAGAATAGAGACGATGATCTTGAACAATGCCTAAGATGATCCTCAGATGTTTCCCATGATCTTTCTTAATCCTGGAGTAGATTAAGATGTCATCCAAAAACACTACAACAATGGATTCAAGGTACCGATGGAACACCTGGTTCATAATAACCACAAAAACTATCAGTGCATTTGTCAATCTGAATGGCATAAACAAATACTCAAAGTGTCCATACCTACTTTGGAAGGTTGTATTGGGAATGTATGCATCTATAACTCTGAATTGATGATACATAGAGCATATATCAATCTTAGAAAATCATATTTCCCCCTTGAGCTACTCAAAGAGGCCATCAATGTGGGGAAAGAGGTATTTATTCTTGATTTTGACCCCATTCAACTTATAGTAATAAATGCACAAGTGGATGGATCTGTTAACCTTTTTAGAAAACAACACTGGGGTGGCCCAAGATGAGACACTCGAGTGAATGAATCATTTCAATCCCAAATCATATAATTGTATCTTTAATTACCTCAACTCGATGGGGGTCATATGATATGAGGGAAGAGATATTTGTTGTGTTCCTAGTGTCAAGTTGATGGTAAACTTCACATCCCGTTCTAAGGGTAAACCTAAGAAATCATCTGGAAACACCACTAGAAACTCATACACTATAGGAGGAAACCCATCCTTGTAACCTCTATCATCATCCTCTAACATAAGATAAGAGACTTGGAAATCAAGGCTGCTCAACTCTAGAAGTGGAGGTCCAGCTCGCCCTGACCGTGGATCCCATTCACCTTTGAAGACCCAATTACTACCATCAGGTGCTATAAAAGTTACTAACTAATGATAATAATTGATATATTCTTTGAAACGTACCATCCAATCTATGTTGATGATCACATCAAAAAGATCCATTTCTAGAACTAAGAATTCATATTCTAATTCGACTCCTGATAGAGTGAGAGTACAAAATGGACATCTAAAACCCTATTCAATCTTCTTTCTAAGTGGCATAACCAACTTCATGGTGTAAGGAATAATCTCAGTCAACAATTTCAACAGTTACACAAGATGGTCAAAATAAAAGAATTAAAATCACCAGTGTCAAATAAAATGATGGCTGTAGACAATGCAATAAAAATAGTACCTTGAACAGTTACAGGTCATGTATTTGATTCTACTGGCACTTGGTCTATAGCATGAAGGTGTTTCATCTCTATTTATTCATATGATCAATTACTGACTTATGTACCTTGAGTTAACTCTACCCATAAGAGGATCTATCCTTACTACCATACCCAGTAGAATGAGAACCCATAGCCCTTGATGCACTAGACTGAGTTGGTAATTATCTATGCACTGAGGAGACTACACCACTTTGATTTAGTAAATCACTCTTAAAAAACCTCTACAAGTGACCCAAGCACCCACACTGATGATAGGGTCTAGGTGGAATTGGAAACATTGACTGCACGTGCCCTGACCTTCCACACAAGTTGCATACAACTGAACCACCACCAATGGTTGAAAATGAAGGTGGTCAGGAAGGGTGGTTTGAGCCACCACCTCCCTTTTTCATCATGTATCACTGATTGCCACCATCTATGACTAGGTCCTTCCAACATGAATGAAACACATTTCACCTTGACCGCTTCAGGAGTCTTAAGAAATCCAAAAATCCTCTCAATATTTTCTACCTAATCCTCTACTTCTTGGGGTTCTGTTCCACCCCAAAAAGAAGGATATTTGTTCTTGGGGAACTCGTGATTTGTATCCTTCTTCGGACCTGATTTAGCATCCTTATCATGATTATGACTAGAGCTCACTCCTTGATCCAATGCCCAGACAACCAGAACCATGGCTTCCACTAATCTTTGATCAACAGGTGAGGTAGAATTCTCTTTGGCTTCTTCCCATGGTGGCATGGGAGGTCTTCGAGGAGGCATGATGTTGTATAAATTAACAAACATAAGGGGAAACCATCAATTCATCACCTAGAGAAATTTCAACAATAACAAGATGTAAACATTTCCATAAATCAAAATGAAACCATAACAAACACAATAAAAAATCAAACCAATCCACCCCAGATTGATTTCTATGCACAGTCTATAGCCTATGAATCACACCTGGAGGAGAAGTCAAACCAAATCCTGAACATCCCATGGTGACCCAAGGCCTGTCATAAGGTTTGTTGGCCAGACACCCCACTCGTAACCAAAACCTCAAGCCCCTACAGTCCTAGATCTGGTCTATCTAGACTCTCCCAAATAAAGGGGATAACCTGGCTCTGATACTATTTTGTCATGTACCAGATCAGGATGTTATCCAACCTGAAACCCGACTCAGCCCATGGCATGGCTCAAAGGCCATTCCCGATCCCCACGGGATGAAAACTAGTGCATGGGCATCGAGTAACAACTTTGGGAATGATTTCACCCATGAAAAACAACTATAAACTATGACGTCCTCAACTTAGGTGCCACTTAGAGGTGCCTCAAGCTCGGTTGACCACATGGACTCAAGCACACCTCTCTATATGTTAGAGGCTACCAACTAGCAGTGAGAGCCTAAATTGTGTCCATGGGGAGACTATTTCCTCATTACTAGAGTGTAGAACAATGAATATATAATAACAGGTAAATAGTATAAGTAGTATAATAAATTAATAAGCAATGAAATACAGGAATAACCATCCAAGCACGAAATAATTATCAAAATTTGGAAACTGAATCATATACAAAATGATGATAATATATTTCATGTCTCTAGAAAGTAGAAAAATAGGTATACATGGAATCATGCAATACATACTATACAAAAGAACAAAAGGAAGCCAAAAAAATCCAAGAATCTCGAGCAATGGCCCAATCATCTACTACCAAGCTCCATCATAACGCAAGAAATCAAGATTAGGTCTCCAAAATAGGATACTTCCCCTTATCAACACCTGCATACATATAATATGTCTGGGTACCATCGACAACCTGGATAAGGTGTGAGATAAATATTAGTAAGCCACCACCAATGGCATATATACCAACTAATCTTTGGATATAAACTTATACTGTGTGCAGATATATAAATGCAAAGTAGTAAAGTAATTTAAATACCCCCAATACCTGCTTTAGCCTCAGCTGGTGTATGAATATGCAATCATTTAATTATTTATGTTCCAGTTTATAATAAGTGAAGTAATAGAATCCAAGGTGACCAAGACATCCTATAACAACAACAACAACAACAAAAACAACAATAGAGGATCCAATTTAACAACTAAGGAATCCTTTATAATGATAATAATGAAGAGGATCCAAGGTAATAATCAGGTCATACTTGACCTTAGGGGCATATCCAACTCAGTAATAACCTATATCCTGGCTATAAGGGGTTTGAGTGTAATCCAAGGGGCACTGGCCAAGTCATTCCACTATAATATGATTCTAACTGAGTCCAAGGATCTTGACCAAGGTAAAACGGGATAAGCAATGACTAGGTCCAATCAGTGCATCCATAGTTCCACATTTCATTAGACATCAAGCTAGATCCATGGATTGTATCCAAGGCATATTAATATCTTAATGATAATGGAGGGATCCTACAGTGTCATGTCAGGCATCCATAAGTAGACAAGGATGAGGTTCCAAGGTGGGTATCACCCTTAGCAATCGACATCCATGAATCAGAACGACGTCCTATGAGTGATCAATGTATTCCATTAGGAATCCAATGTTGGATCAAGTCTGACCATTCCTATAAAAATGTTAGGTCCATATGCAGTAGGCACCTTATACTTAATTCATTAATTAATTTAGGGCATGTAATACTCATGCCTTTTTATAATCCAAATGGTTCATTCCATTTCTTTTTATACTAAGTGATAAGGCTAAGAGGACATGAAACCATTTTATTACTTTCATTCATATTTAATTATTAGGTTCTTTCCTTTACCTTTCATAAACATGACAGGGTGGGATAAGGACAATCAACCATATTCAATTCATCGACAAATAACTAGGTTAAGTGATATGTATAAATATACTTTCCATTTAACATTTAAAAGGTTAATTAATTAATTGGAACACTTTCCTTATAAGGTAAAAGTGATACTATGATATAATAGCCATTAAAAAATCATTAATTTAATTAAACACTTACCTTTATGAAGGTCAAGTCAAAGCACACCCAAACGGTGGTGCAGATAGTCATAATAAAGCCACTAAAGGAATATAAGAGGAATCACCCTACTCGGGTTGGTCGATATTGTGGTTATAACCTCCAATGATGAAGGAAACATATAAAATGGTTCCTAGAATACGGGCATGATGATTATAATCATTGCACATGAATTTAATAGGCAATACATGGTGAAATCGGTGTGCGCACAATGACGACAATTTATAAAATGGTGAGACTTGAGGGATGAGTTATAAACCACCTACTGTATACCCGTATCACTCTCCTCATCTAGTATCAGCCTTTATTTTGTCCTAGATCAAAATAAATTTGAAGAACAGATTAATTTTCTGAAAATAGGGCGTATGATCCAGCATCAAAACAGCGTCGCTAATATGAAGAATAACAATGAAAGGAGCTAAAGGACTGAAGCACTTACCGGTGCACTTCCAATGAGACAGATGAATCTAAAATTAGAGATCAAATATAGGAACAACATAAGAACCTAACTTAGGGATTTGGGGGTTCTCTTACATGGGAGAGGGAGGAGGTGGGGGTTTCTATCTGAAAAATATGAGGCCCTGCCTCTCTTTTTAAAAAAACTACCTTGGGCATTTACATGGCATGTAACTACTTTACACATCGTATAAATCTCAGGGTCTTCCTTTCTAGGATAATCCCTTCACATGACATGAACTGTCTTACTCAGGTCATTACACATCATGTAATGAATACACATCATGTATTCCAATTACATGGTATGTAATTATTCTACAGTCAGCCTACAGCCCTCTGGCCTCTTATTTTCCAAAACAACCCAAGGCCCGACTCAGGGTCTAATCCAAAAAGAATGTAAATAATAGTTTAATCAAAAGTTAAAAGAAATTGTACTTCATAGAAAAATTGGGTTATAATAGTCTTCCCCCCTTAAAGAAACTCATCCATGGGTTCACCTTCTAAGGTCAGAAAAACTTCATTTGAGAACAACTTCGGCCATTGAGCACATTTTTTTGCCTCCCTATCCCATGTCTCATCCTTTATATGTCCATATTGCCATAATATCTGCACTAAAGAGATAGATCGGCCTCAGAGAGCCTTTGTGCTCTGGTCAACGATGTGTATAGGGTACTCCTCAAAAGAAGCAGCAACATCTAACTCAACTTCCTTGAGATCAAAAGTATGAGACAAGTCAACATGATAATGGTGAAGTTATGATACATGGAAGATGTCGGTCATAGCATGGTACCTCTAAGGTAATAACAACTGATAGCCTACTTACCTGACTCTATCCATAATCTCAAACAGCCCGAAAAAGTACAGTGACAAATTCCCTTACCTTTGTATCTATCTATACCAAAGTCTGGGTGATACCTATGGGAAAACATGATCCCCAACCTCAAACTTCAGAGGTCGTCAATGGAAATCAACATAAGATTTCTTTCTTGACTAAGTAGTAGGCATACACTTCATGATCAGATGAACCTGCTCCGAAGTATACTAAATTATATGAGGACCTGGTAATGCTTCCTATCCTTCCTCTAACCAGCACATGGGTAAACATCATGGCCTACTATACAAGGCCTCATAGGGAGCCATATGAATTGTTGCCTGAAAGATACTATTATAGGAAAACTCAGCGATAGGTATATGCTTCTCCCAAGACCCGCTGAAACTAAGGGCATATACTCAGAGCATTTACTCTAAAACCTATATCATATGTTCTGACCGACCATCAGTCTCAGGGTAAAAGGTTATACTTATAAGCACCTGTGTACCCACAACCTTCTTCTACCCCTGCTAGAATTGTGATGTGAAACAAGCATCCCTATCTGAAACGATAGTATGATGGACCCCATGTAGTTGTATGATCTCACAAACATACAGTCTTCCTAACTTATCAACTAAGAAATTCTCCCAGATGAGAAGGAAGTGAGCTACTTTCATCTGTTTTTCAAAAACTATCCAAACCACATCACTACCTTGAGGTGACCTTGGTAAGCCAACTACAAAGTCTATAGCAACATCTTCCCATTTCCATTCTGGTACCTATAATTATTGTAACAAGCCTACAGGTCACTGGCGCTCCACCTTCACCTGTTGACAAATAGAACACCTAGTAATAAAACCTACTATTTGAAGTTTCATCCTAGGCTACTAATACTAGCATCACATATCTCAATACATCTTGGAGATGCTTGGATGAACTACCCACTAACAAACATGGGACTCTCGCATCAGTTCCTCTCTCATATCTATAAGAACCCATACAGATCCATGTATATATAGGATGTAGACTCTATCCATAAACCAATTTGGAGGTGGGTCCTCACAAAAAATATTCTCCCATAGAACCAAGCCTTCCAGATCTAAAAATTACCTGCTCTTCACCCTCTTAAGGAGTGAAGAGGTAACTATCAAGGATAAGATATAGGACTGCTTGTGACTATCCTGAAACTCCATATGTAGCTTAGAAAAGTGGGCCATTAATTTTAATTCATCATTGGCTTGTTGTACGGCCTATGCCTGAATTTTCTAAATCAGCACATCTATCACTGTATTGCTCTTTCCAAGTGTATAGGGAAGATCAAAATTGAAGTAATGAAGGTATTTGACCCATATTCATTGTTTGAGATTCAAGTCACATTGTGTAAAGATATATTTGAGGTTCTTGTGGTCCGTATATACCATAAAGCACTCACCCATAAGATTGTGTCTCCAACAATGTAAGGCATGGAGAACTGATGCAAGCTCAAGGTCATGTGTCAGGTAGTTTCTCTCATGGGTCCCCAAATGCTAATATATGTATGAAACAACTCTATCCTCGTGCATCAGAACTACTCCTAGGATGATGCCTAATGCATCACAGAACATTGTATAGCCTCCACCAGGATCTAGAAGAATTAAAATAGGTGTTGAAACAAGCTTTCCTTTCAACTCCCGAAAGCCTTTCTCGCACTATTATGACCACGAGAACTTAATACCCTTCTTTGTAAGACCAGTAAGGTGTGAGAAGTCTTGTACGAAATGCCTTTAATATCCATCCATCCCCAAGAAAATCCATATATAAAACACGTTCTTGGGATACTCCTAGGTAACCACAACACTCACCTTCTCTAGGTCAATATATACTCTTGATTTTGAGATAATATGACCTAATAAGTGAACTTTGTCGATTCAAAAGTGCCACTTATCAAGATTTTCATAAATATGATGCTCTCTTAGTGTATTAAGAAAAATCTCAAGATGTCTAGCATGATCATTATGAGTCTAAGAATACACCAAGATATCATCCACAAAGACCAAGACAAAGGAATCTAGATAGGGGTGAAAACCTCTATTCATCAAATCCATGAAAAGGGTGGTTGCGTTTGTAAGACCGAACAACATAACGAGATACTTATAAAGACCATACCTGCTATGGAAAGTTGTATGAGGTATTTCTGAAGGTATGACTCACACCTAATGATAGCTCGATCTCAGGTTGATCTTTGAGAACACTCTAGCTCCTTGAAGTTGGTCAAAGAGATCATCTATTAGAGGCAGTGGATACTGGTTCTTAACTGTAAGCTGGTTTAACCATCAGTAATCCATGCATAAATGAAGGGTCCCATACACATTATTGAAAAAAATCATGGATGAACCCCAAAAGGAAGTGTTAGTCCATATAAAACCTTTGGCCTCTAGATCATCCAACTATACATTGAGATCTTGGAGCTTAGTACGTTTCATCTTGTATGGAGGAATGGACACTGGTGCTACTACTAGAATGAACTAGATTGTAAACTATACCTCTCTCTCAAAAGGTAAGACAAAAAATTATCAGGAAAGATGTCCCTAAAATGATCTACTACAGGAGGAAAATCTTCTAGGTGTACTCCCTTCTCCTCCACCAAGATATTGGAAATTTTATCGGTCACTCCATATATCCCATGATGCTCAGGTCCAGCTCTACTGGACTGAACATCCCACTCACCGTTGTGTAGATAGTTGTTTCCCTCTAGTGATGTAAACAACAACCTTTAGTGATAACAGTCTACAAAGGCATGATATAAAACTAACCAATCCATCCTAATAATGGAATTGAAGCTTGTAATCTCAAGAACAAAGAGGTCCCATAATAAGGGGTAACTGCCTACCTCAAGGGGGGAGTCCTTACATTGGTGTATTCCCTCTAATCGTACTCTTAATGTTGTATCCAGGGTCATCACGCCATAGTAATACTAAATTTACAACCCAATAATTTCCATAGTAGATAAATATATGAAGGAGTGTGATGCACCTATATTGAATAAAGCATACACAATAGTGAAGGCTATTAAAATAGTACCTAATACTATCGATGGCCCTGCACTCTGATCCTCAGGTATCGACTATAATTCATGCAACTAACCTGATACATGACCCTATGCTACAGTTAGACTACCCCGAGGAGGTCTGTTATGTTGACACTGATAATTAGAAGTTTGGCTACCATGGCCACAACCTCCTCCTCATCCAGTATTGCAGGTACTACTCTAACTCCCCTCCTGACACAACATAAAAGATCATTCCCCTGAAGGTGGAGTTGGTGCGGAGCCTCTTCCATTGGAAGCAGATGGAAGGGTCCAATAGAATCTCTGAAGATGCCTCATATAGCCACAAGCATGACACTCCAGATGGTCTCTATCCCATTGAGGCTTTATATGCCCCTATCATCCATATTGATGGCATACCACTGAGCTACCAAAACGGGTACTCTGGCCGCCACTTCCCTAACAAGAAACCTCAAGGGAATGCTTCCTGCTACCAGAATAACTATCGGCCTACCTTGACACTGATCCTATGTGCCTAGTACTATCACCTTTCTTAATGTTGAGCTCATTGATAAGATCTTGATTAATGATCTTAGAGAAAGTAGGTAGGTGAAAAACATTTGTCTGAGTACGGATGACATACTGGGGCCCATCCTCAAAACGGCATGCTCTTGATAGCTCATCACCAATTAAAAGTAGTGAAAATCGTAGTAACTCAGTATAACACACTGAATAATCCATGACTAACATGACACCCTACTCTAGATGCATGAACTCTATGGCTCAGTCAGCACTCAGCATCTAAGGAAAGAAGTGATCATAGAAGGTAGTCTAAAAGTCATCCCAGACCATGCCCTAATGACGACCAGCCTAGGTAATCACATCCCACCGGTGTTTGGTAGAATCATGTAGCATATAGGTGGAAATCTTGACCCTTCACTCTAGAGGTGTCTCCATATGCTCAAAGATAGATAGGGTAGCTTCTATCTAAGATTCAGTACCCTGTGGACCATCATCCCCTGAAAAGATGGGAGGATGATACTACTGGAACTCACATATCAGATCATCCATTATAGGTTCAGGTCTTGGAGCACCCTGTATAGATTTCATCAGACATAGGAGATCCTCTTGAAGATGAGCATTGGTGCCCAGATTAGGTATAACAGGTGGTGCCTCAAGTGGAACTCTTGGTGGTAAGATTGGAAGCTCAAGGCCCACCATCTCTGGAGCATGGTCATCACCACCCTCTTGATGCATAACATAAATATATTATGGCGTTATAGGTTTAAAAATTCAAAGAACATGCCTCAGAATAGGATTTAAGAGCTAATAGAAGCACTAGCGGAAGCAGATCGCAAGTATAAGGGCTCACTACCCAAGGAACTACCCCAACTACCCGCTTAGAAGGCCATGTATTGGTAAGTGTTTAAGTTTAATTCACAGTGGTTCCAATAGTTGAAGGGTCAATCACATTTTTTCACTTCATTCTTTGGAAACCATTCCATTTCATAATTCAAGATTTACATTTTAAGTTTTCATTTACTTATTTACATATATCAAAGTTGATTAAATGGATTGCCATTCCTAGTTAATCATGAGCCATACACCTTATCATTGAAATCGACACCCATTCAATTTCTATTTAACCTTATCTACATTCAGTCTTAGAATGTAATGGGTAATATACGATGGGTTGACTCGGTAAATTACCCATTCCAAACCATGAGAGCCCATACACATCATGAATTGAAATCGGTAATCACTCAATCATAGCCAAAGAGTGGCTCATGTAACCAAAGGTAATATGTTAGCAACATGTAAAAATATAACAACCATAGCTCACTCCATAATCACAGGCAACACAAGCAATAAAATGCACCTATATGGCATAGCCTATGCATGGCATGTGAATTCTAGGTGCCTATAATGATGCATGTAACAATGCTCCTTACCCTTATCTCATCGGGCTAAGGTGAAAATGAAATCCTCAATCGTAATAATAATAACATCAAAATCCAAGTGCATCACCCAACAGTGAAATAATATCAATTGTAATAGGTAAAAAGCAAAAAAATAATTCTTATTTCACTACTACAAAAGTGTCCTTTAATAGCTCTAGAAAAATGCGCTGAGAAATATCATCTTTATCAGCGCTAAAATAAGCACTGATAAAGGGGAACCTTTATCAGTGTTGATAAAGGGTACCCTTTATCAGTGTCTTTTGTTTAACGCTGATAAAAGGTCACCTTAATCGGTGTTTTATTTTAGCGCTGATAAAGGTTACCATTTATCAGCACTTTATTTTTAGCGCTGATAAACGTTACCCTTTATGAGCGCTAAAAATAAAGCACTCATAAATGATAACCTTTATCATTGCTTTATTAGCACCGATAAAGGTTTAGAAAATAAAACTAAAAAAATAACAATTTCATTAATTAAATAATTATTGTTAAAAATTAATAAACATATATATAAATTTTTAAAAAATAATAAATAGTATATATTAAATATATAGATATGTAAAATGAATAAAATGAAATAATTAAGCAAATAAAAATTTAAAATGAGTAAATTAAGAAAAATATTAAACATTTTATTAATTAAATAATTATTGATAAAAATGAATAAATTTAATATATATATTTATATATATTATAAATATTGATAAATAATAAATATTAAATGTAGATAAATAAATGAATATATAATTAAACAAAAAAATTAAAAATGAATAAATTACAAAATTATTTAAAAATTTATTAATGAAACAATTATTAATAAAAATTAATGAGTATAATATATATATATATATATATTAATTATAAATAGTAATAAATGATATATATTAAATATAAATATATATAAAATGAATAAAATGTTAATTAAAAACATATTAATGTCTTATTCATTTTTAATGTTGTTTGATTTTTCAATTTAACATATACCAAACATCACATGTTACATTGATTTCAGGTACATATATATATGTATGTAATTAATGCAGTTTATATACAAACGCACACACAAATATATTTACGCAATATATAGAAACATATACACCTAATATTTATGTAATTTATTCAAATTTCAGTATATTTTAGAATTTCATTGTTAACATGATACATTTAATATATTATGTTTTTAATTGGTCAATTTTATTTATTAAATTTTAATATTATTACAGTTAGGGCATTCATTTTTAATATTTTTTATTTTTTATTTTATTTTTGAATTTGATCATTTTTTATTATTTATTTATATATATTTAATTATTATGGTTTAGTATTTTCAATATGTATTCATCTTGACTTCAATATATATATATATATATATATATATATATATATATTTAATAATTTATATTTAATTAATAAAACATATCCATTTTTTCAATATTTTTAAAGTGTACTCATTTTGAATTATTCAATTTCACTCATTTTTAAAATGCATATATTTAAGATTATATATCCACTAATAATGTTAAAAACATATCTATAGATAAATATTTATAAATAAATATATTTATAAATTTACATTTATTATATTCATAAATTTATATATTTATAATTATTATAAATAATTAATTATTATTTTTTAGATAAGTATTTATATAATTATAAATAAATAATTATATATATTTAATAATTATAAAACTATAATAAATTTATTTAAATAAATCCTTTATCAGCGCTTTTCTGGAAACACTATTAAAAGTGTTTCCGATCTATTTAAAAAAAACCTAACTGGTACGCAGTCATCGTGATTCTGAAGCTCTCACAGAACTCCTCTGCTGCTAGAATGACTCCACTATGATTCATCAGATGAATTGAGGATATAATCCAATGTATGTTATTTTCTACTTTTTCTATATCGTTGTTTGATCTTTTGGGTTCCACATTTTGTGTTTTTTGCGCTCTTCTTAACCTTGACGAACCCTACATCTCATATCCTCACTTTTGTCGGCGCGACTCCTCTAGGTTCATGTAAGGATTATAAGGATCATAAATACGTTCCATGATATCATAAATATGTACCCAATGGTTGAATCTATTCCCTCAAGAATCTGGTTGAATCTTATTGAGTATGAAATTCTTGAGGTTGTGGAGGTTTTAAATGCCTCATATGATCTAACCATGCAATCCCCTTTAATGTTAGTCTCTTAGTCTCATTTTGGGTGCATTTTGTGTTGAAGGGGAGTTAAAAGAAGGGTTAGAGGATTCGATAGGAGAGAGTGGTGAAGATATAGAGGTACCTTTGTGCGGTAGACACTAAGTACCTGATGAAATGGAACCAGGTACCTGTTGATAGGCTAGTGTAAGTAGGGCCACTATTAATACAACCAAGAACCCGATGGCCTAGTATTATGTATATGGTGGTACTTTTGAGATTTGATTAGTGTTGGGGGTTGTTGATCTTTTTAATCATAGTAAACTCGTATACTAAGTAAACTATGGCCCACTACCATGTCGTCGAGTTAAGTATGACTACTAGTTTCTCATTTCGGTGGTTTAGCATGAATTATGGATTTTTTTGGTCTCGGTTGATGTGATTAAGCTTTTAAAATGAAAACTATTTTGAAAATTAAAATGATTTATTTTAAATGGTTTCGGATTGGAAAAAAATTGGGTTTTAAAGGAAATGTTTTGGATTGAAAATTTAGTAAATTATTGAATTTGTTGATAAAGTGGTAGGTGTGACCCTCGATATTCCTTATGAGAATTTTCATATGTGTGGGTATGTGAGAGAAGTGTGGGTTGGCATGTGTGGATGGAAATGGATGGACACATATATGACGGTCCTTGGGTGGGAATTTGAAATCAAATGCTTGGCTTGGTTTTCCAAAATGGTTTTTGGAAAGGGAACAAATGATTTCTGGAATTGGATTTGCTTTAAAAATGTGGGTTATTATGTTGCCAAAAGTGGCCTTAAAAGAATTTGGTTTGAAATTGAAAATGAAATAGTGGTTTTCAAATAGAGAATTCTTGTTTTGCTATGAAATTTGGCTTGTGAGCCAGTTGTTTTGGCCCGATATGTTCCTTTAAGTTGTGTTTCAAATTGATTTTGAACCTGATTTTATGATTTTTTGTGTTATTTAGAATATGCCGCCTAGAAAGGTCCTCAAAGTTTGTAGCGGGTCTCTCCCTGTTTCTGGTTCTCCTTAGTTGTTTTCCATCTTCTGTGGTAATCGAGGTTCTTTGGAGGCAGTGAAGTGGCTTGAGGAAGTTGAGTATGTCTTTAGAGTGTTTGGAACTCTCAAAGTTGTTAGAGTTCATGTTGTTTTGGATCTTCTTGGGGGTCCAACTTTGAAATAATGGGAGTTATTTTCCCCACTAACAATGAAAGTTGGGATGATGTGGGAAGATTTTAAGTCTCTCTTTGTCCAATGGTTTATACCTAAGGAGGTGAAGACAAAGAAAAGGGGAAGATCTCATGAGTGTCTAGTAAGGTCATCCGATGGTGAAGGCTTATGTTGAACACTTCAAAGAGTTGGTTTCCTTTTGTCTGGAGGTGGTGTTGCAAGATATATTGAAATATTCTCTTTTCATTGGGGGTATTCATCCAGAGATCAAGGAGCAAGTCCTCTTATCCAAGGATCTCCATTTTGAAAAGTTGGTGGAGGAATCATTTTTGGCTGATTTAATGTGAAATAAGCATAAATACATTGGCTCGGTTGTTGTCTCTCGTGTTGAGGTAAAGACGTTTAGAGTTTCTTCATTTTTGTTTTGTGGTTGTTGTAAGTTCATCTTTCATTATAAAAGTCTGATGAAATTATACTTTTGTAGTTCAAATGGTTTTTCTTTTTTGAATGTGAACCTTTAAATGGTTAGCCTTTCATGAATTATTTCTCCTCTTTCTATCGTGTTTGTTTGGAGATGTCTATTTTTGTGGAAATCGCTCTTTGTGACTGGTGTGTGGGTTCATTTATATTCTGTATTTTGGTCATTTCTATTGTTGTTTATACTGATGTAGTGTTTTGGAAGAATATTTATGTCTATTTAGCTCCATTGATCAATGAATCCAAAACATGGATTGGTTGTGCATCACTCACAAAGTTAATAACAAAACTAAGGATTCTCTATGCACTTTACTGCTATTGGTTAACTACCACTTAATATAGCATCTGATCTGAACTTCCTACCTAGAGTCCCTATGATTCTCTCATCTTATACACACTCGCCACCATCTATATAATATCACCATTCAACATTCAATTTTCCTTCTCTTCCTGCACCTATTTACTATATGCATGTAGTTGCATACATCATGCATCTTTACAAGTAGTAAGTGGGTGTAAGAAGAGAAGAAAATTTGAAATTTGAATAGTGATATGATAGAGATGGTGGCGAGTGTGTGCGGGATGAGAGCATCATGGGGATGCCGGATAAGAAGTTCAGGTCATATGCTATTCCAAGCAGTAATTAACCAATAGTAGTGAAGTGCATAGAGAATCCTTAGTTTTGTTATTAGCTTATATCTGGACCAAAGAAACCCTTTAGAAATATGTAAAGGTAATGTTACGATATACTTTCTCTATTTTACTGAAAAATTATATAATGAAACGTTAATTTAATTTTCATTATTCCTTGCAGAGTTCATTTATTTTAGAAGATTTATATCCATGTGTCATGCCTTTTCAAGAAGAGAAACGACATTGTCTCTGCTCAATCATAGAGGTAATCATGATGTTTTCACAATAAAATCATTGTCCATAGAATTAATGTATTGTTTCATATTTATGTTTAATTTATTTCTTTTTAGTATTACTCGCGTAATAATTGTCTTTTTATATAGGAAGATTCTTTTGTTTGAGTTGGGGTGATCTGTCCAACTTGTATGTTTCTTCTCCCTCAAAACCTTTTCACCCCTATAGTGTTGCATTTATCACTTTCTTTCAAGTTCTCTCCATTTAATTTGCAGGAAGAGCAACGTTACTGCCTCTACTCAATTACAAAGGTAATCTTGATATTTGCATAGTAAAATCATTGTCCATAGAATTGATGTATCATTTCATATTTATGTTTAATTTATTTCTTTTTATTATTACTCACAATAATTGTTTTCTTATACATGTGTATTCTTTTTTCAAGTTGATGTGGTTTGTTTGAAGCTACTCATGCAGTGTTAGCAGTTCGACAAAAAAAAGTCATTGGAAATCGTGGTAACATTGACAATTAATATTGTTTTTGAATGTATGTAATAATTTGTATTTATGTAATTATATAAAACAATGTTTGAAATGTTTACAATATAGTGTTTTTTATGGTATTTATATTGTAAATTTCATTTCATTTAAATTATGTATTGGGACTTGTTTTTGTTGATATCTGGTATGTTTTTTGTGTGTTTTTAAATGTTTTTGGTGCTTCTAGTGCTACGGTGTGTTGTAACAACACATTGCAGTATGTTACTTTATTAGTGCTTTTGTTAGTGCTGATAAATTTTCCCATTATAAGTGCTTTTTCAGTGCCGGTAAAGGTCATTTCTAGTGGTGTTAAAGGCTAGTTTTGTAGTAGTGTTTCAAGAAACTTGGTATTTACCCCAAATGTGGGTCAGTTATGCCCAAGCATGGCTTATAACTAAATTCTAAAGCATTCCTAATCTTCTATCTATTGTCTCAAAATAGTAAAGCAAGAAAGTAACTGTTATGATACTACTTTGTAACATCCCAGACCTAGGTGCCACTCAGAGGTGCCCTGAGCCCTGTTGGCCACATGGCCTCAAGGGCGCCTCTCCATATTCTAGAGGTTAACGACTAGTAATGAGGGCCTATGGTGTTCTCATGGGGAGACTATGACCTCATTACCAGAGTACAGTACATCAAATATATAATAATAAATAAATAGTTGAAGTAGTTTAATAAATGAATAAGAAATGTAATACAGGAATAACCATCCAAGCACAAAATGATAGTCAAAATCTGAAAACTATACAAAATGATGATAATGTATTTCATGTCTCTAGAAATCAATAAAACACGTATACATGGTAGCAGGTGGTACATACTATACAAAAGAACAAAAAGAAGCCAAAAACTATCCAAACATCCTGAGCAGTGGTTTGGTTATCTGCAACCAAACTCCATCCTAATGCAAGCAATCAAGATCAGGTGTCCAAATCAAGATGTTTCCCCTTGTCAACACCTGCATACATATAATATTCCCTACAACCATCGGCGACCTGGATAGGGTATGAGATAAATCTCAGTAGGCCACCACCAACGACGTCTATATCATCCAGTCTGTGGATATAAACTAATATTGTGTGCATGCATATAAATGTAAGGTAGTACAATAATATAAATACCATGATACCTACTTCAACCTTAGCTGGTTTCTAAACATGCAATCATTTAATTAATTATGTTCCAATTTATAATAAGTAAAGTAAGAGGATACAAGGTGACCAAAACATCCAATAATAGTAATAATAATAACAAAGGATCCAAGGTAACAACCAAGACATAATTTATGATGATGATGATGATGAAGAGGATCTAAGGTAATATCCAAGTTATACTTGACCTCATGGGTCGATCCAACTCAGTAATAACTTGTATCTTGGCTATAAGGGGTCTGATTGCAATCCAAGGGGCACCATCTAAGGTATTCCACCATAATATGATTCTAACCAAGTCTAAGGATCCCATCCAAGGTAAAACATGATAAGCAATTATTGGTCCCAATGGGTGTATCAATGGCACCACATAACCTTAAACGTCAATCTGGATCCAAGGAGTATATCCAAGACGTCCTAATATTTGAATTATAATGGAGGGATCCTACAACGTCATGTCAAGTATCCACAAGTATACAAGGACCAAGTTATAAGGTGGGTATCTCCCTTGGCAACTAACATCCTTGAATCAGAACAACGTCTTATGAATGCTAAAGGCATTCCCTTAGGAATCCAAGGCTAGCTCAAGTCTAACCATTCCTATAAAAATTTCAGGTCCATATATAATAGGCACCTTATACTTAATTAATTAATTAATTTTGGCTATGCAATACTCATTCCTTTTTATAAGTCAAATGGTTCATTTCATTGTCTTTCATGCTAAGTGACGAGGCTAAGAGGACATGCAACCATTTTATTACTTTCATTCATATGCAATTATTAGGTTCTTTCCTTTACCTTTCATAAACATGACAAGGTGGGCCAAGGACAAGCAACCACATTCAATTCATTGATAAATAACTAGGCCATGTGATATGTATAAATATACTTGCCATTTTACATTTAAAAGGTTAATTAATTAATTGAAACACTTACCTTGGAAGGGCCAAGTGATACTATGATATAATAGACATTAACAATTCGTTCATTTAATTAAACACACACCTTTATGAAGGTCAAATCAAATCACACCCAAAAGGTGGTGCAAATAGTCATAACAAATACACTAAAGGAATATAAGAGGAAACACCCTACTCAGGGTGGTCGACATTGAGGTTATAACCTCTAACGATGAAGGACGCATATAAAAGGGGCACTAGAATACGAGCACGATGATTATAAGCATGGAACATGAATTTAATAGGTAATGCCTAGTGAAATTAGTGTGAGCACAACGACGATGGTTTATAAAATGGTGAGACTTGAGGGATGGGTCATAGACCACCTACCATATACCCGTATCACTCTCCTCGTCCAGTATCAACCTTTAGTTTGGAATAGATCAGAATAAATCAGAAGAATGGATCAACACATTGAAAATAAGGCATATGAGCCTGCATTAAAACAATGTCACTGATAGGAAGAAGAACAACGAAAGGAGCTAGAGGACTGAAGAACTTACCGACATGCTTCCAACGAGACAAACGGATATGAAATCTAAGACTGAATGGGGGAACGGTGTAAGAACCTAGCTTAGGGCTCTTGGGGTGCTCTTGCATGAGAGGGGGGTGATGTGAGGGCTTCTGTATGAAAAATAGGAGGCCCTGCCTCTTTTTTTTAAAACTTCCCCAGGCATTTACACGACGTGTAAATGCTTTACATGTTGTATAAATCTCAGGGTCTTCCTCCCTAGTAAAAACCCTCTACACGACATGAGCTAGCATGTTTAAGTCATTACACAATGTTTATTCTAATTACAGGATGTGTAATTATTCTACAGACAGCCTACAGGCCTCCTGCCTCTTCTTTTCTAAAACAACTCAACTGACACATGACCCGACTTAAGGTCTAAGCCAAAAAGAACGTAAACAAGAGTTTAACTGAAAGTTAAAAGAAACTTTACCTAGTATAAAAAATGGGTTCTTGTATAAACCATTCACAAAATTTACATCACATCATAACCAATATCCATAATATGAGAGATCAAAGGAAAACACTGTAATCATGAGTTAAACATTTAGCATTTACAACCAAAGCCAAAGTAACCAAAAAGGGGAGGGAACTGACTCGACAAACAAGCCTCCATGCAACATGTGGGTTGGTGCCCTCATGCCACCACCACCAAAACCTATCCAACAAGAAACTGATAGCACATAGAACCACCATCGCCACCACAGGGAGCCCTACCCTTACCTGAGTCAAACATAACAAGGTCTACATACATCCGAGGGTGTATGTAGGGTGTGAGTTGATTCACCCAATAAGATACCACCAAAAGGATTCCATGTGATGACATTAAATGATAAATTAACATGTTGGTTTTTAGAGAAAAAAGAATATAATTTAATTTAAAACATGCTTTATTATAAAAGAGGAAATAAATGCGAAAACAAACTGAAAGAGAAAACATAGTATGAGCACCACGGACAATCCCTAAGTAACTAAGGTTGGTGGGTCGAGCCAATCAGTCCCCATCATGAATGTTTTAGTTAGTGTTGTGACGTAGTCCTACTAGGGAGACCGGGCCCGGCCCTGCCAACTCACCCAGCTTACTAGATCTAGTCTACCCACCTAGATACTCAGGATTCTCATGTACTCTATCCCAATCCCTGTATCAAATGAAATCCCTTTTTGTATAATCACAATTTTAATAATTGAAACCACACTTTACAACAATCATTTACAAGGGTAAATCACCCTCACACCTTGAACCCGCACCAAACCCTGTGGAAAACACCTTCCACACCACCCACACAATTCAAAAAAACCCATTTGAAAACCAAACAAGCATAATAAAATCATCAAATAATGTCAAGGCATGGAACCACCTACCATTTCCTTGGAATCTTCACAAATCTGGGTGGAACTCACAAGTCACACCAAGGGGAGATCCTATAAGGACAAGAGCACACCAAAACCAACAAAAATCAACCCAAATAAAAGAGATTAAACCCAATCTAAGTCAAAACCCTTGATGAAGAAATAAGAACATGAGGAAGAAGAGAGAGGAGACCAAAAAGAGGGAATAAGAGAGGAGTGGAGAAACTTAATGTTTTCTTGAAGATTCCAAGTCAAGACACACAAAATTTGGAGCCCGAGGGAGAATAAGAGGAAAGGGAGGTGTGCCTGGGGTGGAGGGGGTTGAATGGGGTGAGAAAGGGAATTAAAACCGGGGAGGGGGTAGTTTAGGGATTTAAAAAAATTTAAAGATCTAGCAGGTCGCACGGTCTGTCAGACCATGTGCCAACCGTGTGACACCTCTATCCAAGAGGGAAAGAGGCTACATGGTTTACCTAGAGGGCACGCACACCCGTGAACCTAGTCGTGCGGCCTAGACACCGCCACTGTCCTAGTTGCACAGTTAGCCAGGGAGGGTCGCACGCCCATGCGCTAGGTCGTACGGCCTGGACAGTGCCACTGTCCAACACACACGATTTGTACTGGGTTGATGCATGGTTTCTACTAACCGTGCACCTCCTTCTGTCCATCCCAAAACCACCATTTTTCTCAAAAACTCCAGGAAAACCCATGGAATGAAGATAAGTCTGGAAATAAAAGTGAAAATACCTCAGAATAACACCACAAATATGACAATATGTATGTATATACTTGTATTAAAATGTACGCATGTATGTATGTACTTGTATTAATATATATTTACGTATGCATGTATGTATATATGTGTATTAATATATATATGTGTGTGTAGATGTATATATGTAAATGTATATATATATATAAATGTATATATATGTTATATGTATATATATGTTATATGTATATATATGTATATATATATATATATGAATATAGTTATATTGAATTTTGATTATAAATATCAATTAATAACTAAAAAAATTTCATTGGAAAATTTCATTGGAATTATGAAAGTTTTCATTGGAAATTAAATTTTGAGTATAAACTACATCAGTTACTGAAAAATTTCACTATAATTTTTCACTATAAATTTTCATTGAAAATTTAAATGGAAATTATTGAAGTGTAATGAAAATTAGATTTTGAATACAGATTTCCACAAATAAATATAAAAAAATATTGGAAATTTATGTTGAAATTTTGAAAGTCTCCATTGGAGATAAAATTTCAAGTAAAGATTTACACATATAAATATAAATATAAGTAATTATATTTATACATGAATAAAAAATATATTTATATTTAACAAATGAACACACACATATAATGATTTTCCATACAAAATAATGAAAAATATACAATAATTTAATTATAATAAAATTTATACTGTACACAATAATTTCATTATATATAGATAAATATCTATACATTATTTATATGTATTTGCCATGATATTTACTACATGTAATATTTATTATATATATATATATATATACACACACAATGATTTTCCATACAAGATAATGAAAAATATACAATAATTTAGTTATAATAAAATTTACACTGTACATAATAATTTCAATATATATATATATATCTATATCTATAATCTATTTCTATTATACATACTAAAGCTGAGCGTTCCTGGTACACTGTCATCCCGTCAGCGTTTCTATCCCATCCAAACTCCAAAATCGAAACCACCCGCTCGCTGTCATCCCGTCAGTCTCCCTCGTCGGCTCCCCTCTCCACTTCCTCCATCTCGGCCTCCGTCTGCTCGATCTCCGTACACCGCCCTTCGTCTCCCCGTCTCCGGCACTCCTGGTTCCCCGTCTCCAGCACTCCTCTCCTCGTCTCTGTCTCCGTCTCCATTCATCGCACCCCGTCTCCGTCTCCATTAATCGCAACTCCTCTTCCATTCCGCATCTGCTTCGAACTTCAGGTATGCGGTTATTTATTATCGGCTCACCGGCTCCGACTATGGATCGCAACCCCTATTCCATCCCACACCTGCTTTGCATTTCAGGTCTGGGATTATTTCTTCTCGGCTCGCTTCCTACGACTATGCGTCGCATCCCCTATTCCCTCCCGCACCAGCTTTGCAGTTCAGGTATGAGATTAATTACCTATTCCAAATCCTAAATCCTTGTTTATATTACTTCGGGTTCAAATTTAGTTGTCTGATTTTTCATGTTATGTTTGAAAATAACAAACTTCTACTGTGGTTAGTTTTAGGTCTGTGATTATATCTTATCGCCTCGATTCCTGCATCTCCTATTCTCTCCTGCAGCATATTCGCACTTCAGGTATGAGATTAATTACCTATTCCAAAACCTAAATCCTTCTGCATTTCTTATATCATTTCACTTCTATATTAATTCGGGTTCAAATTTTGTTGTCTGATTTTTCATGTTATGTTTGAAAATAATAAACTTCTACTGTGGTTAGTTTTAGGTTATGCCTTGTAACTTATTTTGATTTCATTTTGGTTATGCATGTTGATATCCAACTGTTCCCCACCCCCAACCGCTGCTACAAACTCTGGGTGTTTCCCACTGATTTCTCTTTTACTTATTTGCTTACAGGTTGTTGAAATATAACTGTTTCTAGATTATTTATATGCAAGTGAATCCCTATTGCTCATACATAGATATCTATGGATTACTTATTGAAGTGTTTCCCAATTGTTTATACAGTGTTTTTACAGATTTTTTATACATATTTTTGGATTGCTTATTGAAGTGTTTTCCTATTAGTCATACATAGAATGTATTCTTATTTTTAAACATTATTGTATATGCAGGTAAACATATTGGATGGATGTGTAGGTGCTCACCTCTTATTACACCACTATAATTCCATCTCACAACTAAAAACCAGGTACAATGACTTTATTTTCTTGAAATGTTTTCATTTTGGTCATCAAGTATTTAACATCCAAATGTCATTAGTTATTTTTACTTCTACTAAATCTGACTGGACATGTTTTAGAGCAGTTGATCATTTTTACAGTAGTGGATCTCGTATTTTTTTTTGTTTAGCGGATCATGTATTTTATTTTAGTACTTGATCATTTATTAGAGCAGCGGAACAAGTTTTTTAGCATGTGAATCATGCATTTTGTTTGGGTAGTGGATTATGTAATTTGTTTGAGCAGTGGATCATGTGTTTTATTACATCAATGGATCACTTTTTAAGATCAGTGGATCATGTATTTTAGAGCAGCGGATCATGTATTAGAGCATTGGATAATTATATTAGTTGAACTAAATATTTTCTACCATGTTTACGATTTCTTCCATTATTATGTACCACTCATTTGCGTTTTAAATATATTCAATATTAATATGAATTATTTTATCTCTTTTGTTAGATTTTTAGTATTTTTCTATTTGCTTAAGAATTTTTCTTATTTTATTACAGTACACCTGTTCTTCCAATTCATCAACTACAACAACTACTTTCGTTGAGAATATTTATTCACCTAGATGGCCGCATGCTTTTTATTACGGGTCCCAAGCAATGTGGTGTGAATTCTTTAACCTGGTGCATCAACAAATTCAACCCTACCGATCTGCATCGTTGTTGATTGAATGAATTATTTTAAAAAACTATTCGTTTTCTAGCATTAGTTAAGAATCAGAACTTTGAATTATATGTTAATTGTGTGAATGATTAAATTTTAATTTGGGATGGTGGATTTTAGTCCTCGTGGTCAGCAAAAGACATTGATAACTTCTCCAAGTACGAAATATATTTCTCTGTATAAAATTATTATTATTATTTTTTAGTTTTATTTTTATTTTTTGTGGATGCTGATTTGAATTGTATTTGATGTTGGATGGGTTAGTTTTAGCTGAAGGGTAAGTTTTTTTGAAAAATGATCATAACTCTGACCTCTTCTATAGAGAGGGAGAGTTGTTCATAGAGTGGTCTTTTATTGACACTGATTCCGTGTTGCCCGAGCCCGCGCCCGCTCTCATCACCACAACGTCCTGCCATCTTGTGGGATGCCACCAGCGTCTGCTACCTGCGTGAGCAAGCGCATAGAAAAAATACCTCAACCTCCCATTTAACAGGGGACAAATGAAGTGGCAGCTGAGGTTTGATCCCTAGCCACATGGGCGCAAAGCAGCGATCCCAACCAACCAGGTTGGAGCTGATTTGTATAAATTTAATAATAATAATAATAATCCAAGAAGGTCCGGGTAATGGGCTAAAACAGCTCATTTTCATCAAATTTATTAAAAGAAAGTTAAGGAAACAACAAGGAATTAAAGACGGGTGTACACATCACCCCTTACATTAGAGTAGTGAAAATGAACAATAACATCATTAAGAGTGAAGGACCGGAAAGAGTTTTCATCCTCTACTGCATGCTTTGGTAAGGCATCAACCACTATGTTAGCCTCTCTATAGATGTGGGAGGCCACAAACTGTATTTTCTCCAAGTGTCCCAAACAATCCATCCATTCATTGAAGAGCTGCCATGGAACCAGAGATACCTACTCCTAAGAAGGGTCACCACCAACTGTATTTTCTCCAAGTGTCCCAAAAAAACCGTCCATTCATTGAAGAGCTGCCATGGAACCCGAGATACCTACTCCTAAGAAGGGTCACCACCAACATGGAGTCGCTCTCGATCCACATTTTGTCCCATTCAAGGTGTTTTGCATAATTGACAACATGGATAACCGCTCAAAGTTATACTTTAAAGGCAATGAAGGTGCTAAGGAAGTGTTGAAAGCATCCCTTAATGAATCCTTCTATGGTTCTGAAGATATTGCCACATCCTGCAGGGCTGGGTGCACCAAAGGCTGCACCGTCAACATTTTTAACTTAAATCCACATAGTGGGTGAGATCCACCTCAAAAAATTTGGCTGGATTGGGCTTTTGAGGCACTTCACTGACACCCAACAGTTAGGGTCCTCCATTTTATGATTCATGCACCCCACTTGTGTCTTGGAGGCCATTTGAATGCCCCCCATAATACCTGCAATGATGTTTTTGATGGGGAGACTTGTCCCCTTGAACTTGAGGCCATTCCTAGCCATCCAGATGTGATGAATAACATCAATGACATAGGAACACAGTGAGTTCCTTACTTGTGCGCTCATGTCCAGATTCTGGACATCCATCATAAGATTGTCCAGATTGGCATCAATGTGCAAGTTGCAGTGAAAGATTGACTCACAGTGTCTCCATATCCTCCTGGCAGAGGCACATTCCAGAAGGAGATGTAGGTTGGACTCAACATTATTCATGCAGAACAAGCAGCAAGAAGCAAAATTCCATCGACCATTTGCTGCCTGTCGTCAGTTGAGCCAGAGTTTCCATATAATCAGTTTCCTTGAAGGGAATGAAGGATCACCTGAAAAGCTTCATCCATCACGGTAATGCGGCTTATGATTAAGGATGCCAAACTTAGCATGGTACCAAAAGACAATGTCACGCTCCCTGAAGTTGAAGGTGCTGATAACATGCTTGATCTCAGGTGGGAGAAGAGAATCCACCGGTTCAAAATGATTAAGAACATCAGATATAGAAATCTTGACCATTTCAGGAGGGGGTGGGCAGGTTTTAGCAATGGGGGTGCTGAGCCAATTTGAATTTCAGAAGTTCAAGCTAGAGGTTTTAGAAGGGATCCACTGGGTGTTCATCATGATCTCTGCATACTCATCCCTGACTGCTGGCCAAACCGAGGAGCCCAGAAAGAATTTGACTCCCCTGCGTAGTATGTCAATTAGCCTTTTCATGAGGAAATTAGTTGAGGCCTCATCCCATGTCAATGGGCTTAACGCATTTGATCCAAGCAGCCGTTACGATTGTCCTTTCATGTATGCATCCTGTCCACACAAAGTTCTTGATTTGTGTGTCTAAACGATTGAGTAACTCCCTTGGCCATTTATAACTTTGAAAAGGATTGACAAACATCGATGTAATAACTGTATTCACCAGGCAGATTATTCCCGCTTGAGAAAGTGTTTTTCCTTTCCAACTGGAGAGTTGTGAGGTGATTCTGTTAGAAATACCTTCCAGGTGGGTTGCTACGACTCTTCCACAAAATAAAGGTATGCCCTAGTAAGTAAATGGCATATCCCCTTGTTTAACATGAAAAAAATTCAGAATGCGTCTCTTCCTGGTTTCAGAAAATCCCTTCTCAAAGATAACCACCAATTTATTCTAAGAGAGGACTTGCCCGGAGACCTACCCATAGTGGGAGAAGATGCTTCTAATGGTGTTCAAGGAATCATTTTCAGCTTCACTAAATAAGAGAATGTCATCGGCATAAAGGTGGTGCGTGGGAACTCTAAGATTCTTGGCAGCTTTTATGGGGGTGATGTCTCCTCTCTCAACAGCTTTAATAAGGCATCTACTAAAATAATCTTCAACCAGTCCAAAAAGGACTCAAGTAACTAAAATAGCCTTTAGGTGAGCCATTGAGGAAGACAGATAGCCTAGAGCTCCGAAGCAAGTTAAGAATAAGGCTTATAAGTTTATAGGAGAAACTATAATTCTGCAAGACTTTCAAAGTAAATCTCCATCTCAAAGTATCAAAAGCTTTGGATATATCCAATTTCAAAGCAATGCTCCCATGTTTTGATTTGTTCTAAAGGATATCAACTCCCTCTGTGGCTGTGTACAAGCAATCCTAGATTTTCCACCTTGGAATGAAGCCAAATTGGTTGGGCGAGACAAATACATTGGGAATATGCCCAAGTCTCATAGAAAGGATTTTCCCAACAATCCTGGGGAATGTGTTAGTGATTACAATTGGTCTATAGTCCTAAACAGTGCATTGAGAGGAAGATCCCTTGGGTTATCTTGGTGATTGGGGTTAGGAAGTTTGTAATCTGAAACTTGCTGTAAAGATTTTTGATCATGTTGATCACTATGAGCACAAGGATCTGTTTACTTTCGATAATTCGCAAAAAAGAACCAACCAAAGTGCCATCCTTGAACGTAGTAAAGAAGACAATTCCATCTGTAGTTTTTTATTCTAAGGGATCCCTTTCAAATCTGACTCAATCATCAAGAAGAATCACAAGGAAAGGAAGCATGACACATGCCAATGTTTGCTAGGATTCCATCAAGGAAAGAGCAACTCCGTGTAAATTTTCCATCGTTACACGTATCATCTTGCTAAAGGGTGAGGAACCGTGTAAGTTCAATGACTTGCTCAAGATGACAACTACAATCTGAGGCTTTTTGAAATGAAAGATGACCACAGTCAGGTTTGGTTATTTCCAAATCGTTTCACCCTCCAATGATCTAAAGAAAAGGGCATGGGGCTTTGGATCCATCATGTTTAAACCAGGAATCTTGAAAATTCAGGAATGGGACATCAATTTTGTCCCTTTCAACATCATGAATTCACATGCTCAGGTCTGAATCTGGATTCATGGACTCAACTGGCATCCAAGAATCTTATGGGATATTGCTTCCTTGGCTGGCACCCTTAATAAGAAGGATGGAGAGACTGAGAAAGTGACGTATGACCATTTTTCTCGCATTTTGGTTGAGGTTGATTTATCTAGGAAGTGGTAACCCTGGAAGATAGCTTAAATCTCAACATTTTCATATGAGAAATTGCCTGCATAGTGGGTTGACTATTGGATAATTGGACACCTTTCAAGTGACAAAAGGTGGTGTAAACTTTCATGTTGCTACTGTAATACTAAGGACCACTCTGACAATGACTGTAAAAGGAAAAAAACCCAAGTTAAAGGCAAAGGTAAAGTAGAGGATAATAAACTCTCTAAAACATATGGTGAAAAGGAGAGACTTCCCAAAGGAATGAAGTGTGAGATGATAGCGTTCCCTAGGCCAAGACTAATTAATGAACATAAAGTGGAACCTTTACAGGGAATACATATTGCATACCGTAACGAATTCAAGATAAAGGATATATACTGCGAGACTACCAATGAAACTGATGCCCTTGTTGCTCATGACTCTTTGGACAAAGAAGGGGTCTCTGGCGGATCTTAAAATGCATGGGGAGTTGTGAAGAAACTTTCAAAGGGAAAAGAAGTTGGAAAAGAGGCTTATGATATGTCAACCCCTTGTGAAACTATGAAGGAAATTGAGGCCTTTGTTTCTAATGATTCTTTGGTTAAACAAGGGGAAACAGATTCATAAGTTGTCCCTGATCTCTCTTCAGCTAAAACTAACCCATCCAATATCACATACAATTCATATCAGCATCCATAAAAAATTAAAAAATTAAGAAAAATAAACAAAATAAAAAAATAAAAATTTTATACAGAGAAATATATTTCGTACTTGGAGAAGTTATCAATGTCTTTTGATGACCACATACGGGGACTAAAATCCACCATCCCAAATTAAAATTTAATCGTTCACACCCTTAACATATAGTTCAAAGTTCCGATGCTTAACTAATGCCATAAAATGAATAATTTTTTAAAATAATTCATTCAATAAACAACGATGCAGATCGGAAGGGTTGAACTTGTTGATGCGCTAGGTTAAAGAATTCACAACACTTTTCTTCGGACCCGTAATAAAATGCATGCAACCATTTAGCATAAAGAGAACCCAGAGATGGGTACGAGGGAATGAAAGAAACCCTAACTCAATTGCGAAGGAAGGATGATAAATTGTGGACTGCAGTGAAAATGAGTAAAAGAGATCAGAGCCATATCTTACTCTAAGGGTGTAATTTTGGCCCGGCCCGGTCTGAACAGTGCCGGGCCTGCCCTGCAAAACATCGGGCCGCTGGCCACTATTCGGGCCGGCCCAAACAACCCCATGAGGCGGTCCGAGCCCGACTTTGGGCCGACCCAAACCATCAGGGCGGGCCGGACTTTTTGGGGTTGGGTTGAGATTTTTCGAGTCGGGACATGGTGGGTTTTTATTATTTTCAAAATAATTGTTTGTTTTAAAACTTTTTTTAAACATTTTTATTTAAATATTTTTTTAACATTTATTTAAAACGAATTTTTGCATTTATTTTTAAATGCATGTTTTTTTGTAAAAAACATTTATTTTATTTTTTATTAACATTTTACAGTGGGTGGATATGTTATTTTTTTTTGTCTAAATTGATTTATATACTGTGAATCTAAACATATTATGTGCAAATTATAAAAAAAAATTAATGACGGTTTGGGGGGCGCGCACCAGCGAGTGAGTTTAAAGAATTCTAATTTAAATGTTTTTTAACATTTATTTAAAACATTTTTTTACATCATTTTTTTTAACTTATTTATAATTTTTTTAAGCGTTAATTTTTTTTATTTAAACTGTTTTTTAACATCGGTTTCAAACATTTTTTTACATTTATTTTTAAATGATTAATTTAAAACGTTTTTTAATTTTTTTAAATGCATGTTTTTTAACATTTATTTAAAACATTTTTTTACATTATTTTTTAACTTATTTATAATTTTTTTAAGCGTTCGTTAATTTTTTTTTATTTAAACCGTTTTTTAAAATCAGTTTCAAACATTTTTTTACATTTATTTTTAAATGATTAATTTAAAACATTTTTTAATTTTTTTAAATGCATGTTTTTTGCAAGTATTTTTTTTAAAACATTCAACTTTTTTTTTTCAAATTTTAATATAAAAAGATGTTTTAATTGTTTGTTTTAAAAAAATTAGTTTAAATGTTTGTTTTAGAAACTTTTTAAAAATTTTTTGTTTAAAACATTTTTATTTAAACCTTTTTTTGAACAATTTGGATATGTTATTTTTTTTAAATACATTTATATATGCCTGTCAATTTATATATATTATGTGCAAATTGAAAAAAAATTAATGAGGGATTAAGAGTGCGCAACATTGAGTGGATTAAAAGTGTTGTTATTTAAACATTTTTTATCATTTATTTAAAACATTTATTTACATTTATTTTTTTAACTTATTTATTAAAAGTATTTTTAAACGTTTGTTTAATTTAAAACATTTTTTTAAATGTTTTTTAAACATGAGTTTTTTATATGTATTTTTATTAAATGTTAAACATTTTTTTATTGTAAAAACGTTTATTTTCTATTTTATTGACATTTTACAGTGGGTGAATATATTATTTTTTTTCTAAATAGATTTATATATGTGAATCTATATATATTATGTGCAAATAAATAATGAGATGTTGGGGGTGCACAACAGTGAGTGAGTTAATTTTTTTTCTAAATAGATTTATATATATAGTATATATAATGTAAGTTTTATCAAATTTTAAAAAAATTAACGAGGTCGGGGTGTGCGAACTCCATTGGGTGGGTAGTTATTTTTTTTTGTGAATATATAACAAGTTATTTTACACACACATATATATAATGTCAAATGACTGATATATATATATTTATAATATGAGAAAATTGTAAAAAAAATAATTAGGGGTTGGGGGTGCGCCGCGGTGGACGAGTTCATTTTTTTTCTAAATAGATTTATATATAATATATGCAAGTTGTAACATACTTAAAAAATTAATGATGTTGGGGGACGTGCATGAATATCATTAGGTGAATGTTTTTTTTTTGTTAATATACAATTAGTTATTAAATCATTGATATATTTATATATATATATTATTAATACCTTTGTTTATATATATATATATTATATTAAATCATTGATATATATATATTAATGGATTTTTAAAAGCCACACTTAATTGATATATAGTATTAATAGCTTTATATATATATTATTAATGACTTTATTTATATATATATATATATTATCATATCATTGATATATATATTATTAATAGATTTGTTTATATATCTATATATACATATATATAATATGCAAGTTTCATCATATTTAAAAAAAATTAACAAGGTTGGGGTGTGCGTGAACATCATTGGGTGAATGTGTTATTTTTTTTTGTTATTATATATATATATATAATATGAGAAAATTATAAAAAAATAATTAGGGGTTGGGGGGTGTGTCGTAGTGGGTGGGTTAATTTTTTTCTAAATAGATTTATATATGTATACTATAATATATGCAAGTTGCAACATACATAAAAAAATTAAGGAGGTTGAGAGACGTGCACGAACATCATTAGGTGTGTTATTTTTTTATTAACATACAACAAATTATTATATATATATAATATTAAATCATTGATATATATATATATTAATAGCTTTGTTTATATATATATATTATATTAAATCATTTTTTAAAAGCCGCACTTAATTGATATATATTATTAATGACTTTGTTTATATATATACATTATTATATATATATATATAACTATATATTGTTGTATATTATATACACACACACTATAATTATATATAATAATAATTATATGTATATATATATATATTTTAATATATAATGATATATATATACATATATACATATATCATTGATATATATATATATATATATATATATATATATATATACATATATACATATATCATTGATATATATATATATATATATATATATATATATATAGTTTGGTGATAACATGACAGGCTCAGTGCCTGGACCAGTTAGTCCAGGCGCAGCCTTGGAAGCTTGAGGTAGGGGGATCGAATCTCCCTACCAGTAGTTTCTCATTTTATTTTTTTTACAGACGGGCTTCGCACGGGTTGGGCCTCACGCGGGCTTGTGGGTTGGTCTTTTTCGAGCCGGCCTGGTCTGGCCCGCGGGCCTTCTTGGATAGGCCGAGGCCCGACCTGATATACCTATGGCCCGAGCCCGGCCTGGCCCGATGCGGGCTTTGTCGGGTCGGGCTGCTCAGTCTTTCGGGCCGAGCGTGTCGGGCTTTCGGGTCGTCGGGCCAAAATTACACCCTTACTTTACTCCTTCCACCGTGTGGATCCTCTACGATTTTCTCTGGTTTTCTCGCAGCCTCAGATTGCGTTTATTGGATTAATATCGTGTTTTGACCGTCCAAACCCTTCTCCCGCCCTTTTTTGGTTTTTAAAGTGTGATGCTGATTATTTCTCAAATCTATAGATTATTTATATGTATTTGCCATGATATTTACTATATGGAATATTTATTATATACTAGTACTTCGTCCATGCATTCGCACGACGCGTTATAAAGCAATTGTTATTTTCAATAATAGAATCCAATTTTGAAAACATAATAATCCATATTAATAATGAATATATTTAAACTATAAATAAGTGATACATAATTATGGAATGCAGATTGATAAATTTTTGGCACATCATATGGTACAAATCATTTAGTAGAATCATTAAGAAAAATTATATTGGGCAAAATTCAATTAAATGAATGAAAAAATGATTCAAATGGTTAATTCAAATTATAATCATTATAATAATTTTAGTTGGAATGTGTGCGACTGAAAATAATGAAATTGAAGGGATGTATATGAATAAAAGAATAAACAACATAAATAGTAGAATTCTTTTAGCATTGTAATTTGGAACAATAAGTCCACACATGAAATTTCAATTTGTGTCGTGGGGAGAAATACATTACCACAGTAATGATAATTTCTAACACATCAAGGAACCGTCGGACAGTGGCAGAAAATGTGACAATTGCAAACTCATAAAAAACTTGAAAATTGAGAAATAAAACATAGTTAAAGAGAACCTCTTTTTTAAAATTGAGTTTAGAGGCAACTGAAAAATGAATAGTCATTCACTAACAAAATGGTCTTCAAACATCATTTGTTGAAGAAGAAGAATCCATCTTCATCGTGGAAGTGGTTGAACCAAATAACCTGTTGAAAATATGAATAATGTCCTCAAAGAGAACTCATGATATTCTTAGAAATTTAATGCTGTAGTCTATATGAAAGTAGCAGATGCCATTTTGTCCCATAGTTTCTTGATGGATTGATTTTAGATAGAATTGATAATATATATATATATATATATGTGTATATATATATATAACATACTGTATTATTGAAACTTTCAAATTTATATATCAGATTTATTTCAAATTTAAATATCAGATTTATTAAAAATAGGTTTACCATTGTAATATCAATCTATATATAGATGAATAAAATATAAGTGAATTACTCAAATTCAGACACATGAAAATGCAGTTTTTAGAAGATTGATGTCAAATAGATCATTAATATACCTATCATCAATAGGAAGATTTTATGATCAAGACATCAAAACTTTTTGAAAATGCCAATAGTGAGATAGTTGACCTTTAAAAAAATAAATCACACCTCAAATCTTAATGATGGTGTAATGGACTTAGTTACCTAGCAAAGATGACCGACAGTCTCTCTTGTGAGCCTGACATCGCCACAATGCCCACAAGTTCAATCATTACTAAAACATTAATTCTTCTGTGAACAGATTACAAACTCCTAAACACATGATGCATAACGACAACATAAAATTAGAAACATAATTGAACCTCATATCCTACCACAATGACAGTCGGGTTTTTGAAAATTTGCTTTTCCCTATTAAGTAATCAAACCTCGTATCTTATAGGGATTCATCCCGTACATACTAAATCCGGATATGAAACCATCCATATCAACCTTCTAATGTCATCATAAGAAATCTCGAAACACTTACGAATCAAAAATCCAGAAACAGTTATGCATAAGAAATCTATAAAAACAATTATATATGAGTTATATGGAAACACTTGCTTAAGAAATATGGAAATAGCTATATATGAGTAACAATTATATATGAGCTATTTGAAAACACTTGATTAAGAAATACGAAAATTGCTATATATGAGTAATCTGGAAACACTTGCATATAAACAGTCTGGAAACACTTATGTCTAAGAAATTTGCAAACAATTATGTAAATGTTAGGCCCATTTGAATGGAGGCGCACTAAATTGCTGCCACAAAAAAATACATTGATAGGTTATATAGAACTATCCATATCAACCTACTTTGGTGATCATAAGCTTTCTGGAAACACTTATGCATAAGAAATATAGAGACAATTATGCATAAGATATCTGTAAAAATAGTTATGTATGAGCAATTGTCAGACACTTTTGTATAAGAAATCCAGAAATAGCTATGTATGAGTAATTTGGAAAAAGTGACATATAAACAATATGGAAACAATTATGTACAAGCAATCCTAAAACAATTTTGTAAATGGTACGCCAATCAGAAATAACTATGTATGAGTAATCGGGAAAAAGTGACATATAAACAATATGGAAACAATTATGTATAAGCAATCTGAAAACAATTTTGTAAATGGTACGCCAATCTGAATGCTGGGGCACCAAATAACTGCCTCCAGAAAATACATTAAAAGGGCATCTAGAACTATTCATATCAACATGCTTTGGTGATCATAAGCAATCTAGAAACACTTATGCATAAGCAATCTAGAAACATTTATGCATATCGACATAAAATTCTTCTGTGAATAGATTACAAACTCCTAAACACATGAATGCATAACGACAACATAAAATTAGAAACATAATTGAACCTCGTCTCCTACCATAATGAGAATCAGGGTTTTGGAAGATTAACATTTCCATATCAAGTAATCAAACCTCATATCCTACAGGGATTCATTCAGTACATACTAAATCCGGATATGAAACCATCCATATCAACCTACTATGGTCATCATAAGAAATATAGAAACACTTATGTATCAAAAATCTGGAAATAGTTATGCATAAGAAATATGTAAAAACAATTATGTATGAGCAATTGGGAAACACTTGTATAAGAAATACAAAAATAACTATATATGAGTAATTTGAAAAAACTTACATATAAACAGTTTGGAAACACTTATGTATAAGCAATTTGCAAACAATTATGGTCATCATAAGAAATATAGAAACACTTATGTATCAGAAATTTGGAAATAGTTATGCATAAGAAATATGTAAAAACAATTATGTATGAGTAATTGGGATCACTTGTATAAGAAATACAGAAATAACTATATACGAGTAATTTGGAAAAACTTACATATAAACAGTTTGGAAACACTTATGTATAAGCAATCTGCAAACAATTATGGTCATCATAAGAAATATAGAAACACTTATGTATCATAAATCATATGAGTAATTTGGAAAAACTTACATATAAACAGTTTGGAAACACTTATGTATAAGCAATCTCCAAACAATTATGTAAATGTTAGGCCCATCTGAATGTATAAGCAATCTGCAAACAATTTGGTGTGAGGCTTTCTCCCCTCGCAGAGTAAGGTCGTCCCATCGACATAAACGTGCGACCACCGATCCTCTTTGTTGGGCCTCTAACACAAGGGTTGAGCAAAAGTGCCTCATCTGGTATCGCTACGTCTCGAACAGAGGCTACGCACAGGGAAATGTGGCTTTCGACTCTGTGCTAACAAATGCAGCTGAAGCAGTAACGACATAAGTCGTACCCCGAACCACACTCAAGCCTTACGGTCAGAAGCTCCATCCGTCGAGAGATCATCCTTTGCCTGCTCTCCTCAACTAGGGCTTGCTCCGACACACCATCACATCCGTACATCCCAAACACGCAACTCAAAGGAACTCCTGCACCACACCTCGATACCATTTGCTTTGGGACGACATTGACTCTCCCACATGATTTTGAGTCGCATCATAAGGATGCATCTCGGTGGGAGAAGTGTCCCTCTTCCTTGCATGTCCGATGCCACGCTAAAACATCTCCATCATAGGAATCTACTAACGCCCAATGTTGTCCTGGAGAGGTCTCACCACGAGGATCACCATCGAAAGGGATCCTAACCGAGCGAGATATCCAAACCACAGGATCGGGCCTAACCTCAACCACATGAGAAGGGAGTCTGGCTCAACACGAAACTTGGGTGATCCTTGTTTTTGGAACATGCTATGCGCCCTCATCACAGGTGCGTCATCTGTTGGTACCACTGGAACCTACTACTGCTTTATGAAGAGCATTGATTGCAAGAACAACCATCTGATCAGTCGGGATTTGCACAAGTTTGAAAACTCAGATCACCGACTCAAGCCAATCCTCTGCTGCCTGGGGATTTGGCTCATCGCGGAACTTCAGCGGCCTCTAGCGGTGGAACTTGTGGGGTGCGCTAAGCCTGCGCACATCCTCAGCCTGTTATGCTGGTACCAATTGCTGCTCGACAGGCGAGGGAGATGCTAGAGGAAAAGATCTCGCGGGATGGTCTCTGAACTGTGGTCTCATTTCTCATCAGATCGTCGTCAAGATCCGGAAGTTGATAACTTGGCTGACTGTCTTTGCGGAGGCATCTCGAAAGTAATTGAGACATACCATGGCCAAATGAGCACACACACACATATATATATATCTATATATATATGTAGATAATAACAATGGGGAGCTGACTCAAGGACAGTCAAAGACTCAATTCTATATGATGCATGCACCATTGATCCTTGCAACAAATGTCTCGGTATGCTGAGTCAACAAACAAGTAGTCAAGGTTCTCGTGAATGGATAAGTCGGCTGCCGCACCATCACTGGACTCCCTGGTCTGAGAGCCGCACTTGAGACACTTCGACACTGCTGCCTTAAACCCAAACAAATCCTCTTTAAGGAATCACGTCCGAACAACGTCTCATGGAATGAACTTGCTCTGATACCAATCTGTCACGACCCGACCCAAGTTGAGGCTCGAGCCGTAACTACCCCAAGCCCGCCTCCATAGGCCAGGGGATGGCGACAAGCGCCAAAGACATAACTAACTCGGGGAGACCTTTGCCTAAATACCTATACGCACACACACATCCATCTCGATGCAAAAGTGTGGAGAGAGTGAGTAAAAGATGTAACACAACTATAAAGTAATCCAAACATGCATAACCTCTAGGATGTATAAGAGTACGACAGTACAAACTGAAAAGTAATGGAGCAAAATACATGCCCAATTAAAAATATGTCACAACTTGACAAAACTGGAAAAATATAACTGCTAAGAGAGCCCAGCTCCTAAATAGCAAGATACGACCGCCGTTTGCGGTTCAAAGCACTCAGTATCCCCAAGCTCATATGAAGTCATGGTCGACCTGTCCAGTGTTATCAAAGATGCTTGACGCAATAAGGTGCAAATGCCGCTTGGGGATGCGGCGCGAGGCGCAACTAAGGCGCATGTGCACATAATTAAATATTTAAAGTTTTCAACAATATTTTAAATTTTAAAAGCTTAAATTCAATCAAAATAATACAAATTAAAATACATACTGATAGTTTTTAACCAAATCATAATCAAATAATCAATCCTTGAGAACCTAAACATAAAAATCATCATCAATAGAAATTTCATCATTAATGAAAATTTCATCACTGCGCGCCATCGGATGCCTGCTGCTGTGCATCATCGAATGTCTGCGCCTAATGTGTTTGCTGCTATTCTTTGCTGCTGCCGCCCAATGGGTTTGCTTTGTTGCAATTCTAACAGGTTGTTGTGTGTTGTGTATTTTGGGCGAGATGATTCTAATTTTATAGAGTTTGGTTCAATTATTTTATTAATATATTAAATATTATATTTACGCGATACTATACCTTGCTCATTTTTTAGAAAAACAAAATACTCGATTTCCAGTACACCTAGGATTTTCGCGAGCACCCTCACTGCTGCACACCGATTTCCATCCTTTCTACCCATGATTTCCGCAACCACCCTCTGCCGCACCCTTCGATTTCCATCCTTCCTACCCTTGATTTTCGCGATCTCCCTCACTTCTTACCCTTGATTTTCGTGATCTACGGCGCCTTGCGCTTCAATGCGTCTTGGGTTGGCGCTCCAGGCACGCGCCTTTGGCGCGCCTCGGTGAGGTTGCATTGCCTCACTGGTGGTGAGGCGTACCAGGTGCGCCTTGCCGTGCCTCACGCTAAGGCGCTCTGCCTTTGACAACACTGGACCTGTCCGTCGTCTGTATAAGACACGACACGTGCAGGCAAAGCCCATGTAGGGGTGAGTATATACATACCTAGTAAGCTGCTCCAAAAGCTGAAGGGGGAGTAGTAAGAGATACAATAGGAAAGAAAGACAGTAAATGCAATATACATTCCACAGACGGCACAATAAATGCAATATACATTCCAAGAGAATAATTTGACCCAAATCAAGAGTGATTGTAATCTCGTCCAAGCACAAGGGTCTAGACATGGTGAGTATATGAACTACACGTCGAGTTCTCGCCACCTATAGCAGGAGAGTAGACTCATCCAACCATGAGAAACTAAACACGGAAAACACATGACATACCCCGTGCATCTTCGTATCTCCTGGAAGGAGAGTAACCAAATCCAAGGTGTAGATACGAAAGTATATATATATATATGCCCAGTCAAAGAAGTCCAAACGAGAGAGTAAGGGGATCACCATCTCACCCGTCTGCCCATAAGTAATCGTCAAAGTCAAACCACGCCTCATCGGGGCACAAACTTGAAACAGAGGACCCGCACCGTAGTACGTTAAGGGGGGTTCCATTATAATAGTCACTGAGGTACTCCATTGCCTAGCCTTCCCCTAGGGTACCACTTAGGAAAGCTCATCGGGGAACTCCACTGCCCAACCTTGTTTGGAGGGTATCGCCCAGAACATTGAGGAACTCCACTGCCCAATCCTGTTGGAGGGTAACTGGGAAGGATCATTGGGGAACTCCACTGCCCAGCCTTGCTGGAGGGTACCGCCCGAGACATTAAGGAATTCCACTGCTCAGCCCTGCCCGAGGGTAACTCGGGAGGATCATCGGGGAACTCCACTGCCCAACCCTATTGGAGGGTACCGTTCGGAATATCTAGGAACTCCACTGCCTAGCCCTTTGCTGGAGGGTATCGCCAAGAACATCGAGGAACTCCACTACCCAGCCCTGCTGGATTGTAACTCGGAAAAGTTTCTGGTGATCCTGTGTGATCATTGCCATCGTCGGGCGCCGCCTAGTCTGACGTCACGCCCGGAACATTTAACATCGTATCTCGAAAGCTAGAACGGAGGGCACCATTGTGTTCTATGTGGAAAAACACTCAGAATAGGCTACTCGCGAGTCATAATCCGAGTCCAAACTAAGGAGATACGAAAGGTTGGAGATTCATGAAGGAGTACTTGACAGGTAAGGGACCCACACAGCGTGTGGTCCCGCTCTGCTATCGGACCGTGTCCTTGCTAGCAAACAAATTGCTGGCCATGTAGTACTATACGATGTGTAAGGGTACTACACGACATGTCTCGACCAGAAGCCTGACAAACGCACGAGTCTCGTCGTCGGTCCGAGGGCAAAAACGTAATTTCACTAATATGCCTCTTCAAACGGTCTCAGATGGACAAACATGTCACACCGTTGCGATATCTACGGGAAAAAAACTCAGAATAGGTTATTCATTTGCCCAAATCGGACACTCGATGAAAGTCACATTTCACCATATCATGCACGAACGATGCTTCGTGGGCCCGAGCCACAAACCCATATTAAATATTCAAAATTGGTCTTGAAATGCCCCGCTTAATTTCAGGGTCGTAGCGTCAGATGGTTTGTTATTCTGACACTGTATGAGGAGGATATACTGGATATAAGATTTCGTAATAATAATAATTTTATTATTATTGGGTGGTTCGTTGACCTGAGACATGAGTCCGAAATAGATATCCAACATTGGTTTTAAAATGACCGTTTCAATTTCAGGGTCACGTTGCCGCTGATGACACATCAATCCGAAATCGTATGGAGGATTTAAAGCCTAGATTAAGGTTTTGTAACAAAAAATAAAAATAAAAATATTTTAATATTATTATTAATATTTTTTTTAGCCCCAAAAGAAAGTAGATGCTCACTGCTCTTTCTCCTAGGTTTTCATGCGGCGCACAAGGCCTCTCTAAGGGCCTACTCTCATTTCATTAATTAATTAATTTATTTTAATTAAAATAATTAAAATAAAATATTATTATTATTTTTTTTAACCCCAAAACAAAGGAGATGCACGCTGCTTTCTCCTGTGTTTTCATGCGGCGCACCAGGCCTCTCGAAGGCGCTTACTCTCCTCTCGAAGGCGCCTACTCTCCGCGAGCCCTTCATGCGCTTCAAAATCTTTAAAGATTTTTTTTATGCTTCGTTCAAAATTAAATATCATTTAATTTTGTTAACTCATCATTTTTTAAAAATGTTTTTCTTTTATTTCACATTTAATAATATCAAAATTATCATGTGATAATAAACACCTTCATTTATTACTCTAATTTAATTCCATTAAATTAGTTTCTCAGGGTGCTCATATTAAATTAAAACCATTTAATTTAATTAATCACACATATTTTATGCCACCATTATTATTATTATTTAATATAATAATAATAACAAATTATCTTTCTCAACCCATCACCATTATTATTATTATTATTAATTATTATTATTATTATTAATTATTATTATTAACGCCCATCGCGTTGACTACGTCTGAACACCTTGTCGAAGATCCGAACCCGGTCACAATCACGTTCACGCTGAGCAACCTCCACCATGAAACTCCGCGCAAGGCCTCTGCCCAGAACCAATCCCGTCACACCGCATGTCATTGCCACGTGCCAACGAGAAAATGGGGATCATCGATTTGATCCCGAACCACCTCCGATCACAAACTCGCACCTGTCGTAATGAACCGATTCGTTTACTAAACAACATTCCGCTTGTTTATCAATCTGTCCGTAAATCGTCGATTCGCTTGTCCATGCTACCCCACGAATTCGGGGGTTCGACCGCGCATGAACCTGCCCCGACAAAGTCGAATCGTGACCCCATGCTCTAACGATGAAAAACGCGAAGAACGGTGGGAGGAAAACATCAATAACAATGGTGATAAACATTGTTGACCAAAATTTCTTGGCCAACGATTTCATAGCAGAGAAACCAGGGTGAGAAACATGGCCAAGAGAATAAATCAATTGAAGGGATAATTTATTTCGATACACGGGCTTATGTGAAGGTTTATTTAGACGCTGATCGAAGAAAATAGATTTGATCATGCTCAATCTTTTAATGAGCAGGGGCGAAAACCACAATTGACGAGTCCTACCTCGATTATGGATCGATCATTGGTGAATAACGTATCAACTAGCGATGAAGGTGATCCACTGCATCTGTTGCCTGTTGATTCACTCGATCCAATCATCGGTCGTAGTCCGGTTTTAATCCGTCAACGAAGAAGCGGTGGAAGCTCCTCTCAACGATTCCGAGGTTATGCGGCTAACCCTGATGATTTGCCATAACAACTTATTTATAGAGGAAAACGGTTTGGGTCATTTAATTCAAAATAAATAAATAAATAATTTATTTTAATTAGACGCACCTACCGACAATTGCCTTTACTAGACGTCTAGTTTTGATTAACTTTAGATCGCATCTCGGGTAAACACCGCATTCTGAACTCAACGATGATCTTGAATTTCCCATCAGAGTCTCCGTTTGTGAGTTATTTGGGTTAGGGTTATCAAATAAATAAATTAAATTAATTAATTTATCCAATGCACTATCAACGACTACCCCATCCAAACGTCTCGCACCGACCAACTTTAGGCCGCGCGTAGGTTAAAAACTTCACGTTTCAAATTCAAACGTGGTTTCAGTTTTTCGATCCGAGACTGAGATATTCTAATTTTTCAGGAAAGCTGTGCACGCGCAATAAAAATATATTTAATATTTTTATAAAATTAATTATGGACTCACTGGGGTTCGGAATCGCGCAGAGTCTTAGCACCCGACTCCGAAAATATTATTGGTGTTGGAGTTTGCATCCCATATCGGACTTGTGGTTTTTATTATTCAGTATAAAAGAACCTCAAGGCCTTCTTTAGAGAAGACTTTGGGTATTTGGTCTCCACTCTTTTACTCTTAACATGGTATCAGAGCATGTTTTCTAAACCCGAGCCCTCCCTCCCATTTTTTTTTCTTTTCTGCCCTAGGTTTTCCAAAATTCCTCCTTAGGGGGGCGGTGGCCCCTCATCGCTAGTAGGCTTTTTTTTTTTCTGCCGCCGCCCCTCTAAGCTCGTTTCCAAGCTAGGCGGCGACACCCTCTCGACGGGCCACTCCTCCTGTTGCTCTCCCGTGTGACAGCGCCTCCCTGTGCGATGCCTCTCCTGCGCGGCGCCCTCCTCCCGTCGCGAGCGCGACCTCCGCCCCTTTGCGGGGCCTCCTGTCGCAAACGCCCCCAAATCGGCGCCCTCCCATCGCGAACGACCTCTTGTCCATCGGTCCTGCCCGGCTCCGCCCTCCCGCCGCGCCTCTCGATCCCGACGGCGCGCCTCCCGATCTTGACGCCAGATCCGGGTGCTCCCGCATCCGTCGTGGCTCCCTACCCTCCCTCCGTCCAGGCAGAACCCTTCCCTTTGCCTACTCCCGCGACGTCCCAGTCCTCCAATCGTCGTCGCCTCCTCCCACAGATCGCCCCCAATCCGCGACGACCCCCATTCCCGTATGAGGCATCTCCCGCGCGCGTTGCTCCCTGTGCACCACTCGACGTCGCCTCTGTGCGCGCGACGCTCGCCGGACCAGGCAACCCCCGTTCTTCCGCTCCGCCCTCCAGCGACCTCCCGACGCGACTCCCGATCTGCTTCCGACGTAGACGACCAGCGCATCTCTCCCGGCGGAACCTCTCCTGCGAATCCTTTGTTCAACGCTGCTCCCTCCATGTCGGCCTCCTCCTGCAGCAACCACCGCCACCATGTCGGCCTCCTCCTGCGGTTTCTTGGCGCTCCGATGACTGGCCCATCCGTGCGGTTTTCCCGGCGCTTCAATAGCCGGCCCGCCCGTGCGGTTTTCCCGGCGACTCTGATGACCGACCCGCCCATGCAGTATTCCCGGCGACTCTGACGATCGGCCCGTCTGTGCGGATTTCCCGACGCTCGGTCGACCAGCACTGCCAGTGCGGCTTTCCCGACGCTCCCTCAATCGGTCAATCGGTCAATCGGCACCGCTTGTGCGGCTTGACAAATCTTTTTCAGCAGTATCATCTATCTTCGTGAAGGGGAGCAACAACCATGACGATTTATCTTTGTTTTATTCTGTTTTGTCTTGTTTTATCATCAAACTGGGTATGTCCAGCTTGATGGGGAGTGTTTGTAGCGTTTCTTGTTTGCTTTGTATTGTCTTTACTTTGGTCTCTTTTCTTTATGTGTCCAAGCTAGGTACGCCTAGCTTGAGGGGGAGAGTTGGAGTCTGCATCCCACATTAGACTTGTGGTCTTTATTATTCATTATAAAAGAACCTCAAGGCTTCCTTTAGAGAAGACCTTACGCGGCAAAAACAGTCTCGAGAGAAGCAATAGTGGGAGGATATGTTTGTGCAAGGTGCATTATGAGTGCGGGAGGGCACCCATTGTAACCCCTCGTGTTTTATTGTGGAAAATTTGTGACTCGGAGTGAATAACTGACCACAATAAGGAGTTGGAACCCACACTGGGACCAAATTTTGTAAAAATTGCTTCTGCCCTATGTTATTTACTTGTTGCTATATTCTGGTAAAGCTGAGAGATATACTTTGAGTGGATCAGATCCTAATCGGTTTTTAGTTTTATTTCAAAGAAAAGAAATTGTGAAGGGAACCCCCACAGAGTCACCCCCCCTAGTGGTGCAGTACTCCTAGGGCATTTCAGACTCGATGTGTGGGGGGAATGTTGGGTTATCTTGCATTGAAATCTGGAAGGGGCAAGGTTCTAAATATATGTGTGAGAGAAACCCTCACTTGATGAGCTAGTTTTTTGGGGTGTGAAGGTCTACTAGCACCCGCAAGCGGTATCAAAGCCCAGGTTATTGACAGTTCAGCCTAGAAATGCCCTCAGCAGTGACCTCATGCAGGGTTCGATGTGTATGAGGGAGAATGACGAGTTATCCCATATCTAAATGTGGAAGGGATAATGATAGGAATTAAGGACAAGGGACAACACCTCTAGAATTAAGCAGCAGCAAGGGTTACAAGAGTAGAGAAGAAAAAGAAACAGGAAGGAGTAACACTTCTGGAGAATTTCAAGGCTGATAGTCTAATTTTCTCCCCCCTCCCCACATCACTCTCCCTCCTTTTTATAACCAACAGTCCACCAGGGGTCTCCTAATTGATTCCTCTATGGGGATCAGCTTGTTATTACTTGGGATCCTCCACCCAATCTGTTATTCAGTTGTGCTTGGGGGACCACTCCAGGTTGTGCTGCTCGAGGGTCCGCTGCCAGCTGTGCTGCTGGAGGGTCCATTGCCAGCTATGATGGGGGGTCCACCTCGGCTGCTACCCTCTTCCCACGCTTGGAATAAACCTCCCATGGTCCTGGAGCACCCCGTGCGCTATCACCTGCCCAACCTAAGAGAATGGTCTTGTCCTCAAAACTAAAGGATGAATTCTGGTTTTGGAGAACAAATTCATCCTCCCATGTGGCGTCTTCAATAGGTTGGTCTTTCCACTGAATAAGCCATTGAGGAACTGGGCCAGTGGCATCCAAAGTGGTGCGGTGTGGGCGACGCTTTACATACACCACATCGTCGACAACAAAGGAGATGTCGCGGCGAGAACGGTCTGCCTGAAGCTTCATAAAAGTTTGGGCTCGGAGCAAATGATGTTTCAGCTGAGCAAGTGCCTCATCCTGATCTTGTAAAGCTGTGGTGACTGCCTTGATGCGAATTTCACGAGGTAGGAAAAAACTGTTGGGGGTGCACAACCATAAACTACTTCAAAAGGGGTAGTGTGGATGAAAGAATGCCATGTGGAGTTGTCCAGAAGTGAAGGAACAAAGGACCACGATCGCTAATGATGGACTTTGGGATGAAATGAAGTATGACCACTTCCCAAGGAAAAATTTCAGCAACTCTGTGGATAGTAAATGGGTATTTTAATGCAATAAAATGAGCATATTTAGATAACCTGTTGACCATCACAAAGATGACGTCAAAGCCCTTCGACCGAGGGAGGTCGGTGATGAAATTCATGGGGAGATCGTCCCAAATTTTTTCCGGAATAAAGGGTTGGAGAAGGCTACCACTAGATAACGTTGAGTATTTGAAACGCTGGCATGTGTGGCATTGGCGGACAAAGTTTAAAATATGCTGGCACATACCTGCCCAAAACAAATTGGCAGCCAATTTGCGATAGGTTTGATAAAAACTAGTGGCTTTTCGATGAAGTAGAATGAAATTCTTCCAAAAGCCATGGAATCCATGCAGAAGATGGTGGAATGACGAGCCGACCTTTATAAAACAGCATGCCATGAGAGAGGGTGAAGCCTCGAGGAGGGCCAGACGTCGTCTGGAGGCGCTGCAGAACACTACGCAGGTAAGGATTGTTGCGGACTATTGCTGTCAGGTCTTGGCCCTCCTGCCACATTGGGAGAGACTGAAAAATATAGCATTCCAAGGAATCAACCTGGCGAGAAAGGGCATCCGCTGCCGAGATGGTGCGTCCCGTCTTGTATTTTATTTCAAAACGGTACCCCAAAAGTTTAGCCATCCAACATTGCTGATCCGCTGTGGCAAAGCGTTGTTTTAATAAGAATTTGAGGAATTTGAGGCTGTGTTGGTCGGAGTACACAGTAAAAGATTGCCCCAATAGGTATGTGCGCCGGTGTTGAATGGCAAGAACGACCATAATTTCTTTCTCATAGGTTGTCTGAAAGGGTGGAATCGGTTGGTCCTTTGCTAAAAAAAGCAATGGGGTATGACTATTCTGCATTAGGACAACACCTATCTCGTGGCGAGGTGCGTCACATTCGATCTCGAAATGCTGGGAAAAATCTGGAAAGGCAAGGACTGGCGCTCACGTAACAGCTCGTTGGAGGTGGGTAAATGCCTTGAGCTGCGGGATTCCAGTGAAAACCTGCTTTCTCTGTTAAAGTCGTCAGAGAGGTTGGGTGATTTTTCCATAGTGTTGAATAAATTTTCGATAATAACCGGTGAGGCTGAGGATACCGCGGACGCCCTTCACATTCTTTGCAGTAGGCCAGTCCAAAACTGCCTGTATTTTGGCGGGGTTCACAGAACGCCTTCGTGAGATATTATGTGACCCAGATATGCCGTGAAACGCTAATCAAAGCTGCATTTTTCATGGTTGATGAAGAAATGGTTGATGTGAAGTAATTGCAGAACTTGCTCTACATGGAGGATGTGAGAATCCCTGCTTTGACTGTAAATCAAGATCTCTATCGAAAAATATTAGTAATAAGTGGTGGAGAATGGGGCGAAAAAGATCATTCATAGTAGCTTGAAAGGAGTGTTGGTGGGGCCGAAAGACATCACTAAGTACTCGTGTGAAGAATAACCCCGCTGAGGTTCAAGTGGGGGACGAAAAGTAGGCTGCCAATTACTGGTGCCGCGGGGCACAACTCGACGCGAACTGCTAGTGCGATATTGAAGGCCAACACCGTTGGAAATGGCCAGCTCTGCATGGCGTGCCAGGCGTATGGCCTGGAGCCGAGTATCGGGATTATGAATGCGAACCCAGCTGTGGATATCGTCACGTAGACCATGAAGGAAATATCCGACATATTGTTGTTCTGGCTGACGCGGTAGTAGGGAGGCCACATATTCAAAGTGTTCAACGTAGTCTTGGATGAACCCGACTTACTGGAGAGCAACGAGTTCTTCATAGGAGTTTTGAATTTTGAGACCACTAAATCGGTGCATTAGTTCTTTAAACGTAGTCCAACTTACGTGAGGAAGAGCCTCCCCCAAGATTGTGAACTAGTGAATTGCAGAGCTCTCCATGCACAGTTGAGCCAGAGGGACCATTGAATCCGCCAGAGTGTTGTTGATGCGGAAGTAAAGTTCCGCACATGTAAGCCAGCCACGTGGGTCAATGCCATCAAAGAGTGGCAGATCGACCCGCCGTGTAGTAGGCAAGGGGTGAGGTATAATGGTTGGAGGTTCGGGGAAAATACCCGGGTTGTCCGCAAGTGATTCCTTGTTGCTGGTGGTTGTTGAAATCATTTCCGGACAGGCGTTTGAACCCGACAGAAGGTTAGGATCCACCCGTGGAAACTTCTCCAGGTGACGGACGAGATGAGACAAGGATGCCCAGAAAGCAGCTTGCTCCAGCTTGCTCCTGGCGATCTTTGTCGGGGGCGGCAGTCAGGTCTACGATGGTTGTTTCCAAAGCAGTCAGGTGCTGTTCCACGTAATCCATGCGTGTATGCATGCATGTCTCCATGTTGGGTGTTGATGAGATCCGACAGGTCGGGCCAAAAAATGATAGGAATTAAGGATAAGGATCATTGCGCTTAAAATTTTGATTATAAATAAGCATTAAATTTTTAGTGTAAAAATTTATATTGGTAACTGGAAATTTTCATTCTATGAGAATTTGAAAGTCCATTAGAAATTAAATTTCAACTGGTAACATAAAATTTTAATACTGCATGTAAGAAGTATGCATCGAAAATTTGCATTAGAGAGTTTCAGTGTAAATTTTCATTTTGAGCCGTTATTGGAAATTTTTACTAAGATTTTGAAAGTTTCCCTTGAAAATTGAATTTATTGTTGAAATTTTAGTGGAGTGAAAATTTTCACTGTGAAAAGTTTAGAAAATCTTTTGGAAGTTTCCTTTTGAAATTAAATTCAAAGTGGAAATTTTTAATAGTAACTGAAAATTTTAGAAATTTCTTGCGTCCATATGCGTTACATATTTCTAATATAAATTTGAATTGCTAATTTTTAGTTCAATTCTATACAATATTAATTAATCTTTATACATACACATACAAGTATGTATATATGTAAACAATGAAAATCCACTTTAATTTTCAACTAAAAAATACATTATATTTTTATATTATGAGATTTATGATGTGTAGAAAATATATTTGGAAATTTGCGATGAAAGTTTCTAATGGAAATTTGCACTGAAAATTTCCCAATGAAATTTGGTGTTCAAATTTTAAGTGTAATTATAATAAAAATTAAGTGAAAATTTGTGAATTAAAAATTTGTATTAAAAGCTTTCAATGAAAATTTACACTAAAAGTTTCCACTAAATTTTAACGTAAATCTCCTCCAAAAATTTACATTTTATTTTTATGTATTAAAAATATATATGGAAATTTGCGATGAAAATTTCTAACGGAAATTTGCACCGAAATTTTCCCAATGAAATTTGTAGTTCAAATTTTAAGTGTAATTATAATAAAAATTAAGTTAAAATTTGTTAAGTGAAAATTTGTATTAAAAGCTTTCAATGAAAACTTACACTAAAAGTTTCCACTATAAATTTTCGTTGTAAATTTACACTATTTTTTTAACGGGTTGGGTCCAAGACTCCTTTTTATTAATAAAAGTCCTCTTTTAAAATTAGGTTGAGAGGTAACGTGAACATGCCCTGAAGGCCCAAGTGGCACAAAGGCCCAAAACAATAAGGCCCGACGTCTCAGAGGCCCAAAGGCTAAATGTGGCTCAAAAGCCCATAGCGAGCAGTCAACAAAATTGGTTGTTCAAATTCTCAATGTAATTATAATAAAAATTAAGTGGAAATTTGCAGTTAAAATTTAAGTGGAAATTTGAATTAAAAACTTTCAATAGAAATTTACACTAAAAGTTTTCACTATAAATTTTCAAAGTAAATTTCAACCGAAAATTTACATTTTTATTTTATGTATTAATATTTTTTTTAATGGGTTGGGATCAAGACCCCTTTCTATTAATAAAAAAGCCCTTTTTTAAAACTAGGTTTAGAGGTAACCCGAACATGACTCGAAGGCTCAAGTTGCACAAAGGTCCAAAACAACAAGGCCAGAAGGCTCTGCGGCCTGAAGGCCAAACGTGGCTCAAAAGCCCATAGCGAGCAGTCAACAACATGCGACATCATAAGTCAAACTTCATGTCCCCTGTAACGCCCCGACCCTAGTTACCCAGAGTTGGTGCATTATTACATAACATTGGCATGATCACAAGAAAGATCAAATCTCGAAAGACCGATTGGTTTAGTAGCCTTGGAAACACTAGATATATTCATAAGTTTTACATTACATCATAAAATGAAAAACTACTACAACAACATAATGTCTCCATAATCCACACTCATATCCCCACATAATATCCCTGCAGGTCATTCATAATTTACTTCTTCACTTCCTGGGAAAAATAAAACATAGAAAAGGGGTGAGCTCAAATGCCCAGTAAGGATAACAATATAGCGGAAACTTTCATAAATAAGAATAAACATTTAAGGCAATGTATAACTAAAACAAAAGCCTTTCAAACTTGAACTTTCAACATTGTATGACATAAATAAAATGAAATAATGCAATTTACTCATTCACATGGATATTCTACTAATCGAATAATCACATGCAAAATCACTAATCACTTTCATAATATTGGAATGCATAATGCCAGACTATCATAACCACATAGCCAAGGCCTCGTGCCAAGACTACAAATAAGATTTTGTCAAGGCCTTGTGCCAAAACACTAGTTTGTCTCATGAGACCTACCAATGCATCGAGAAGCTATAGCGGGCTCCACCCGTCACATATTAAGTCCAATGCATTCCCATATGAAAAGGTTTAAACAAAACATAAACATTCGTATTAAAACTAGCATACGAAATGTCAATAATTTCACCATAAACTATGAATGATATAAAAATAGCACATCTACAGTCAAATATATCACAAAACCTTCAATACAGTATAGAAGTTTTGTATCATAATAAATCAACTTCAAATAAGCGTAAAATCCATCAAAGGATGTTGACATAGATGAAATCAAAACACTTTTTAGAGAAATATCTCTTTCTATTTTTGAAATCATTTAAGAGCCATATAAAATAAAACATTTTCTTTGAAAATATTCTTATAAGCTTATAAGGAAAGCTTTGAAGATTTTATAACGGTGGAAAATAACCGCACCCGCCGTATAAGTTAAAAAAAACATTCTTACCTTAATTCTGTCGAAAAGGTTAAAAAGGACCTTGTTTTGAAAACGACGGAAAGATTCCTCTTATAAAAAGTCAAACAAGGGTATAAATGACTTTAACTCATATTTTAGTAAATAGTAAAAATGTTTTGAAATACATTTTTAAGAAACATGGATGTGGATGATAAAGAGATCCCAATAGATTATTACGTATAAACAATCTCGGATAATGAAAAGATTGTGAAATAACCCTTATCTTGTACTTTTCCTTGGTTGGGGTAGGTTAACCTCCTGTATAATGGTGAAATAATTGTTATTAAATTATACAAGAACCATATACATTAATATGATATCATATATGATCTTTAAATATTGATGTGATAATAATATCTTAGTATTATCGTTGTTTCGGGTGTTAACTTACTTGTTTTCTTTTGTATGTTTTGTTACGTAAGACATGTATGTAAAGGATAGGTTGTATATTATTCATATCCAGAATGATATCAAGTCCTTAAACATCATTTTTAAATAATCAAATGATAATTATACTTGAATGGATACAATGGAGAATGAATCTCATCGCGTTCGTGGAGACGGTAGTCCGTACGTACGCACGAGCGACAATATCATTCTTTTGATATTAAAATAATATATAAATGGATGGTATATCATATATACAGAATCATTAACATGTTATATTTATTATTTACATGAGTTACACATCATTATTATACCCATCCAAATAATATTATATTGAATAACAATTACACCACGACGTGGAGACGGTAAGCCGTACGTACGCACGTATGGTGTCATGTTATTCAAAGGGTGGATAGAATACTGAATATGGTTGTACCATATTTATAATAACATCACAGTATATAAATGATACTGGAGTTATTATTTTAGAATGGTAACAACAAAGGAAGAAGAAGTGGAAGAAGAAATGAACTTGAAAAAGGGTGGTGAAATCATTACCTCTTCTTCGGGGTTCTTCCTTTTGATTTGATCAAAAAGGCTCCTTAGGTTGGCTTTCTGATCAAACTAAGGCCCTTAGGTTGTAGTGAGGAAAGTTGAGAGAGTATTTGGGCAGAGTTTGGCCGAACTATAAGGCTTTGAAGGTGTGAAGAAATGAGGAGGAGGAGTGCCCTTTTATAAGAGGGGTGAGGGGCACCTTTGGAAAAGTTAGAAATATTAATTTATAATAAATTCATATTCGGTTTCTAATGTCTCCAAAGTTGATTATTTAAATGTTAAGGTGGGGATGAGTCGAAAACAACTCAACCAATAGAATTTAGACAGGTTTGGGTACTTATATTAACCTTATCTTTAAGTATTAACTCTAAGTTAATTAGTTTCACTTTTACAATGTCTCTTTGTATTTTTATATAATATGGTTAATAAACTTACTATATACATCCAAGCGACCCCCAAGTGGTCCATTAATGATGAACCTATCATGATATAAGTCTCTTGGCCGAACCTTAGATTTTTAGGAATTTAATATCAATTAATAATATAATATTTGTTTTAAGAACTCTTTTATGTCAATTTTGACACTATTCAATAGTTGATTTTTGTGAAACTCATAACAGATTGATTACTTCGAACAAAATCAATTAAATCAATCTTAATATATCATATTATCCTAGAAAATTAGTTTAATTCATTAAAAGTTTCATATTATATTTATTTGGGTATTTATAATATCAATTAGTTTAATTTTTCACTGTTATAGTGATTACTACATCATCATTGTGTCATAAATAAATTAAATCATTTAATGTCTAAAAATTATAAATAAAATATTATTATGTAGGAAATCTTTTTATCTTTCTAATGAATATTTATAATCTAAAATCCAACATATATAACCCTATGTAATAATTGTTTTGCTAAAAGATATATGCTTGTTTCATTTTTGTATTCATTTTAACTTAATTAAAAAAAAAGCGTCCCTATCACCTACAAGTGGCACCATGGGGTCCTAAAATCGACTCGAAGATGCCTATGGTCGAACATGTATCAACCAATAAGGTTAGGGCACGTTTTAGGGTAATTTAGTATTATTATAATATTATTTTTTAACCCTTATTTACCAGATTTACCCTTAACCATGGTAAATAAAATATTTACCACAGTAATTATTCAAAATGTCTAAAAATAAAAGTTACCTATTTACACAATTTGGACATCCTGATTCCAAATATGGAATCCATTTTTCTAAATTCAAAACACAGAAGTGGCAGAAATTAATTTAAAATTAATTCCCGCTGTCAAAACAAAAAGCGTGTTTTTAAGAGATAATAACTATCAAAAGATTGACACTTGTTTATGTTCGGTTTAATTGTAAAATTACGTCCAATGACCAACATTATATTAAATGGTAAAAATATATTCTAAATATACTTTAAAACCACTAAAATTCATAATTTATCACTATTAATTATTTTGATTAAAAAAGTTGTTTTTAATTAAAATTTAGTAATTTTCACTATTCATCAAAATATTAAAGTTATCCGAAAAGTACCAAAATTTCATCTTAGGCTAAATTAGATATTCCGAATCCAAAAATGAATTCCATTTTGAAATATAAAATATACATAATTTCAAAAAGTAGGTATTACTATTCATAACGGCTAGTTTGATTGGTTACGGTGTGTTAGAACTCGGTGTTGCGTACAACACACGCTATCACATTATTCAAAGAGAAGCGTACCGTAGAAGCTTGGGGTGTTACATCCCCCCCTAATAGTAATCATCACACCAAGATTTCAGTGTAAGAGTTGTGTTGCCCCCAGGACACCCCTCCATCTACATAGTGGGAGAAGGGATGGATGATGGTTGCCACCACATCCATATCTCTTTCGAGTTGCCCACCAAGTGATGTTTGTGTGGGTCACGCTTGCTTCACATGCCCGATGCTTCGCAACCTTAGACTGGCCCCAAGATTAGAAAGTCATGTGGCATGACACCCCTCCATTCTATTCTACCTCAATGGTCCAAGTGGACGGAAGACTGGATGATAAGCATCAGGACATATATCCCTCTGATCGAGGTCGCCCACCCGGTAGTGCATCCACACTACCAACCAAATGCATCTAGCTGTTCACTTGGAATTTATCACGCCGCCTTTTGCACATTGAAGTTGTCCTGGAGGCCGTGGCTCGGAGGCCCAGGAGTCAAAGACCACATAGGAGACCCGAAGATCCAAGGAAAATGAAAAAACCCTAAACAGTCTGCCAACGCGAGTCAACCCATGCTGCCGCCAAGCGCAACATTCTGACGGAGTCACTGCTGGAAATTTTGAATTAAAAGTTCAAGTAGAAATTTGCAATGCAAACTTACATTGAAAATTCAGACCGGAAATTTCAAATGGAAAATTTCACTAGAAATTTCTCTAGGAAATTTTGTATTTCAGATTTTCAGTGGAAAATTACATAGTTTTTTTGTTAATGTATTTGCTTTAAAAATAATATGTATTAATTTATTCGCATTGAAAAGTGAAAATTCAAATTGGAAATTTGAAGTGGAAATTTGTACAGAAAATCTTCATTAGAAATTTACGTTGGAAATTTTCATAAGAAATTTTCACTCGAAATTACCTGACGGATTTTGTAGTTCAAATTTTAAGTACCAAATTACATTTTTAACGTGTTAATATGTTTACATTGAAAATTTAAACATGAATTTATTTTAGAATTTTTGTTATCAAATTTTCATTACACTTATAATAAAAATTAAGTGGAATTGTATTAATATAGATTAATGTATGTATGTACTTGTATTAATATTGATTTATGTATGTATATACATGTTTTAATATATATATATATATATATATATATATCTATGTATGTATGTATATAGTTATATTGAATTTTGATCATAAATTTCAATTAATAACTTAAAATTTGAAATTTTGGAAGTCTCTATTGGAAATTAAATTTCGAGTAATTTTTTTACATATAAATATAAGTATTTATATTTATATTTATACATAAATAAGAAATATATTTATATATAATAAATGAATATATATATATATATATAATGATTTTCAATAATAATTAAAAATAAACAATAATTTCATTATAATAAAATTTATAATATACAATAAATTTTAATATATATATATACATATATATTTTATGCATATGTATAATTTCATAGAATATATATATATATACACACACACATACACATTAAATATTATTATATTTATAAATGTATAGATATAATAAATAATCAGCATCAGACTTTAGAAAATAAAAAATGGGGCGGAGAGTTGGACAGACGGAACTTGAGTTGGGGTTTCTTTCATTCTTTCATACCCATTTCTGGGTCCTCTTTTCGCTGGATGGCTGCATGTATTTTATTACAGGTCCCTGGCTGCTGCATGTATTTTATTACAGGTCCCAAGCAAAGTGGTGTGAATGCTCATCAACAAGTTCAACCCTTCCAATCTGCTTTGTTGTTGATTGAATGAACTATTTTAAAAAATTATTTGTTTTTTGGCATTAGTTAAGCATCAGAACATTGAACTATATGTTAAGGGTGTGGACGCTTAAATTTTAATGCTCCTTTCTCCTTGTGATTCCAGTTTGATGAATGCTGAATTTAACTCATCTATATCATTTTGCAGATGGAAAGTGATTCTGTGTGTGAGGAGAATTCTCAAGCTGAGGCGTTGCAGGAATATTATCCACTTTCAGGGAAACCGCGCTTTAATGTTGTGCTTACAAAATCAAATGTAGAGCCCTCATATGTTTTGGTAATTGCTCTTTTAGTTTTGATTGCATTTTGTACAAACCACATCGATTTTATACATGCAAGCTATCGTCGGTCCTTTCCAAATTCATTTTGTTCCTGTGGTTTTTGAATATGCTGCAACAGTGCCCAGGGCATTACATGAATCCAATTCTCCCATTTTAAGCAGCTGGTACCAATATGGATCAAGGGTGTGGAGATGAGAGTTAACATCTCAATTTGTACATTCATATTGGAATAGTACACAATAATGGTCTATTCCTCATTTCCTTTTTGCCATTTCTTTTCCCATTCCTTTCCTTTCCTTTCATCCTGATGCGTCCTGAGGGTTTTTGGTTATATAATCTGCAATGTTGAATCATGCATGCTGCTGCTTTGAAGAGTTGGAAGAGCCCTGGATATAAAAGGGAACAAAGCCATTGCACAGGCCACGCCTTTTCTCTCTTTCTTCCTCTATACGATAACCCAGGATCCCTTCAGTGAATCATATCTAGAGTCCTGGGACATGCCATGGTCTATCACTGGTTCTTATGCTGACCCATGAGGGCCTGAAATTATCGGGGTCTGTTGAACCCAACATTAAAGATCAGCTAAAGGGACTAATATTCAACTGTTCAATCAAATCATGAAAACTGGTTAAAGCACCTATGGTAGGTGTTTCTGTATTCAGACTGTGTATTGGAAAAAGTGTTTTTTTGCAACTTATTTTAGTGGTTTTCTTCTAAATTTTCAGTGTTGTGTTTTATCAGTAATAGAACAAACATCACCTATTTTTTCGAACCGATTATCTCAAGTGGTATGTGTTACTAGGCTTTGTTTGTTAACACTTTTGAAAACTGTTTTTTCTCACTTGAAATTCTTTTTGTGGGTTTGATTTTGTTTAGCGGATACCTGAAGAATTCATCCAAATGCTTCCTCCTAGCAGTTTCCCTGTGGTATTGACTCATCGAGGCAAGAATTGGAATATGGTTTACCTCGTATCGTTCCCGAAACAAGGAAGGTTTGATCGAGGATGGAGAGCATTTGTTGGGGAAAATGATCTAAAGTTCGGGGATGTATGCGTATTTGAATTAATGGAGTCCGGGAATAAAGGTGTCAAGTTCAAAGTGTTGATTCTGAGAGGCAAACTCCCAAGAGATATCCCGGGGTTGGAAGATGGTGATACTTTGAGTACTCCTATAATTATTGACTAGGGTTTGTTATGTTCTGCAGTAGTAATTGTGTGCTAGGGTGCCCTGTTGTACGTGGTTGATCTGTTGATTATTTCTAGCTGCTTTGAATTGTAGTATGTGGTTGATTGAATTTGAACATCTGAAGATCATAACTCTTACCTTTCCTATAGAGGGAGAGTTATTCATAGAGTGGTCTTTTATTGACACTGATATTTGCTGGACAGAAACCCTACACCTCCATACAAGCTTTTCATTTTCCTGCATAGCCCTTCATGGCATATGCAACTACAGGAACCCGTGTCTCATCCTTTGTCATGCAGTTGAATGGGGGTGACGCCTCCCCATTTTGTCTACGACTGTTGAAGCGGATAAATTAGCAGGCGAGAAATTATGACTACAGCCTGCAATCAGTGAGAATTAAATAGAATTATTTAAGAATATTAATAAAAATAATTTTTATTAATAATAAGCGAGTTCGTGGCTTTGTATATTAATTATTATAATGTTAATTATTAAATTTAATAATAATCTCTATTTGGATCGAAGAGAATACAAACTACAGACCCACAAAGACAACAATTACAAGACGTAAGATTTTTGTTTTGTAACCCAATGGTACCATAAACGATGACTCAAAAGTTGAGAGGTTCAAATGCTTTTTTTGTCGCTTATGTTGCATGGGGCCACACTGTGCCCCATGTCGTGACACTCCAAGCGCCACAACATTGTGATGCCCGTGACCATGCCTTGTTGCTCATGTTCGCATCCGCTCTCATTGCAACCATGTCCTGCCATCGCGTGGGACACCACCATCGTCTGCCTCCTGTGTGCACTAGTGCAAAGGAAAAATACCCCCACCTCGCATTTAATGGGGGGACAAATGAAGTGGCAATTGAGGCTTGATTCCCAATCAAATGGGTGCAAAGTGTTGCGGAATCGCCAGGAGACAACGACAGAAACGAGAAAAAACGGAAGGAAGAAAGCAAAGGACACAGCAATTTACGTGGTTCGGGAATAATCCCTACGTCCACGGGAGAGACAAAATATTTCACTATTCGGGAGCACAAATTACAGAGTTTTTTTCAGTAGAAACCCTAGCCAAAAAATGGGCTATAAAACAATGGAGAAGACGATCACCGTTCGAAAAAGTGGTCCGCGTCGCTACAGTGAACGACGGCTGGCTTTGTCAAAAAGTGCTACAGTCCAGTTGACCTCGAAATCCGCACTGCTACAGTGCCTGTCGGTGTCGGTCGGTTAGCTCCGCTACAGTGGTCAGCATTGCTACAATGCGTTTCGGTGTCGGTCGGTCAGCTCCTCAACTTTTGTATCACCAATAGGCTTTGTCAACATGTTTGCCGGATTGTTGGTTCCACAGATCTTCTGCGAAGTCAGCAACCCATCCTGTATCAAACCTCTGATGAAATGGTACTTCAACTGAATGTGCTTCGTCCGGGCATGAAACACTGGGTTCTTGGCAAGATGTATAACACTCTGACTGTCACAGTGCAATACATTCTCCTCTCGCTTCCTTCCCAATTCATTCATGAAGTTCTTCAGCCAAACCATCTCTTTCCCAGCTTCTGTTACAACAATGTATTCTGCCTCTGTGGTGGATAAAGCCACCACCTTCTGCAATTGTGATATCCAACTTACAGCAGTTCCTCCACAGGTAAAGACATAACCCGTAGTACTCCTACTGTTGACATCGCCTCCAAGGTCAGCATCCACATACCCCTGCAATGAATTTCCTTTCCCAAAGCACAGAGATACCTCCTTGCTGCCCTTCAAATACCTCAGTATCCACTTCACAGCTTCCCAATGTTGCTTTCCAAGGTTAGTCATATACCTGCTCACAACTCCCACTGCATGAGCAATGTCAGGTCGAGTACAGACCATGACATACATCGGGCTTCCAACAGCTGATGCGTATGGAATTTTTGCCATGTACTCCACCTCTTCTGCTGTCTTCGGTGATTGCTCCTTTGATAGTTTGAAGTGGCTCGCCAGGGGAATAGAGACTGCCTTTGCTTCCAACATGCTAAATCTTCTCAGAACCTTCCGAATGTAATCAGCCTGTGACAACATTAATGTTTCAGCTGTGCGGTCTCTCTTGATCTTCATTCCCAGAATCTTGTCAGCTTCTCTGTCACGTACGTAACCTATTTTAGGGTTATTTTAAATTTATTTTCCACTCATGATTTGTTTTGGTGGTTTCCAAAGGTTTTATTGAGAATAGGTGAGTTTTCATGAATTGGGCCAAACTGCGAGCCCAATTCCAGATTTAAAAATAAATTTTGTTTCATTTATAACTTTTTCAATTTTTAATATTTTTGACCCATTCCAACTCCTAATTGTTCTCCCCTGATATATTAACCCCAAATTTAAATTTGGGGCCTTTATAAATCCATAAGCATGGGGGATTTTTGTTTTTATTTGAGAATTGGGTCAACCCGAAGGCCCATTTTCCAGTTTTAAATTGTTTCATTAATTTATTAATATCTTATTCATTAAAATGGATTTTTCGGTGATGCCACCTCCCTATCGACCCTAAGAAGCCCAGGCGCGACCCCATGCCCTCCTCCCACAATTTGGAGCTCGATAGAGTCGCGAAAATAGTCGAAACTTTCTGGATTTCAGAAATCGTCCAGATTTTGGAGAGGTAAATTGATCCTTTCATAACTCCTTCTATTCTTAATCTTTTCCCTCCATTCCAATTCCTAAATGACCTAATAATTCTTGTGAGACCATACCCTGAGTTTTGGCCGTTTTAAATTTCAGATACTAGTGTTTTGGGGAGATTCATTCTAGATTTCTCAAGTAAGTTTGTCCATTTCTTTTCCCCTTTCAAATTGATTAGGGTTTCATTCTATTTTTTAGGGTTTCCTCCCTTTTTATTGAAGTGAACAATGACCAGTGGGTGGGGGTTCGAACCTAAGGTTTAACCTTGGGTTTTCTTGGTCCAATTTTCTATTTTTAGGTTTGATCTACCCTTCTTGAGGTGCGGCGGTGGTGCGTTTGTGTTTTCGCACAAATGATTCAATGGTTTCATTTGATTTGGTAGGTGATTCCAATGTTGATGCAATCTTTGTGTATTAGCATGCTGTATTTATCATATTTTCAGATTTATATAATTTTATTATTGCTACAAAAATTGGTTCTAATGATGTTTCCATTGCAATTGAATTTAAAATGCCAATTTGGTGTGAAATTGGGGGTTTTTCCAAAGAAGTGTTTTGTTTGTTTATTTGGGGATGCCCTATAAATACTTAGTTGTTTTTATTGATCTGTAATAAGACATAAAATACTGTTTATAATGTTTACCCCCTTTGGTAATTGCTGCAAAAAAATAGGTTTTAATTGTGTTTGTAAAGAAAGTGAAGTTTTGGTTCCACTTTTGTGTGAAAATGATGGTTTTACAAAGATAACACTTCTTGTTTAACATGAGGATGCCCAAAAATTGATTTGTTGTTTTAATTGATATTTATTGGGCTGCTTTTACTGTTTTGGTAACCTACCATTGTGAACATCGTGTACAAGTTGGTTTCTTAAGGGGCTTTGTGTGCAAAACTACACGAGATTTTGTGAAATTGATTTATTCAAATTCAAAGAGTTTGTTGTGTGTTTTAAGTGGTATAAAATGAGATAGCTACTGTATTTGGTGTATGTGACCATTAGTGGTGTTTTACATTAAAATGGATGTGTGTTAAATCCTGAAATTGTTTGAGCACAAAGGGGGAAGCCCGGGTACCTAGGTGGGGCGGATTTGTACTAGTACGGCTAGTGGACCGGATGAGTTTTGTCCCTGTTTCACTTAGCATTTGGATAACGACAACTCTAACTAAACTATGTGGATGATGATTGAGGACCACTAGGTTATGGGTATGTTCCCTACTAGTGGCTCGTGCACGAGAAAAGATTTTACTATGGTTACATTACACTGAGGTACGAGGTACATGGGGCATGAGACTATCTAGTGCCTAGGGGTGTTCCCGGTTTTGTTGCTCAGTGGATTTGTGGTATTTGCCCTTGTTTTTGGGTGTATTTGGAATTATAATGCAGTATCTAATATTCCTATTTAAATGTGTTAACATTCTGAAAGTTTTATCTTGAAAAATGTTTTCAATTTAATGTTTCATTTTGTGGAATTTTTCACCGCTTTTAATTGCATATTAAAACTGTTTGCTTCTTCACCTTGTATTGCATGCACCTTGGAATCAATGGGTGGTATCCTATTGGGCTTAGGCTCACACCCTACTTACACCCCTTGGGTGTAAGTAGACCTTTTTTTTGACCCAGGTAAAGGAAAGGCTTAGGGTGATGGCGGTTCAGGGTGTTAGTCCTCATCCTTGGGGCGGAGTAGTGGAGACGACTTGGGGGTGATGACCCCTTGTCATGTGGAGTCCATGGGGCTGTTTTGTTTCTGTTCCATTGTGTCTTTGGACCTTTTGTATGGGCTCTAAACCTATGTATTCAGTTCTGGTTTTTGTTTAAACATCATTTGGTATAAATTTTCAGATTTAGTTTATTGATTGTTTTTAATGGTTTATGACTTCATATTCAGGTAAATCGTTCCCAAACCTAAATAAATGATACCCGGGCACTTGTGCCAGCCCGTGGGGATAGGGAACGCCCTTCGGGTCATGTCACGGGCTGGGTTTGGTACCGGTTTGGGCGGCGACCAGATTTGGTTCGTGACAAAATGGTATCAAAGGAGGTTCTGGTTAACTCTTTGGGTCACGTTATTTGGGGAACAGTCGGGATAGTATAAAGTTACGATTGTTGGGACTTGGTAGTTCGGTTATGGGTAGTGTGCCTGATCACCACACCTCATGACAGGATTCGAGTCGCCATGGGAAGTCGGGATTTATCTAATTCCTTTGGTTTTCTTGGTTTGATGATGATTAGGGGAAATGAAAAGAGAGTTGGGATAATGGTCTCAATGAGCTCGCAGGGCCTGGAAAACCATGTGAAGCTGGGGATATTCTCTAAAACACTCTCTGTGACAGTGAAGTGATTGGAATATGGCTGCCAACCATATTTCCAAGTCACCCATTGAAACTAGTTTCCTCTCAGATTGTTTTGTGCTTTAGTTTTGAAATCTTGGCACTTTGGTTTTAAGGTAACTTGGTTTTAAGAAGCGTAAAGTTTTTATAAAATGATTTTCAAATAAAGAGGGAATGTTTGGGATTATGAAATGGAAGAACTGAATTTTCATAATTGTTTTGAAATGTAAAATGGTGTGCTTACACCTCTTTTGAAAGAAGGAACTATATTAAAGTTGGTTTTGAAAAGTGTTTCCAATAGAGTTTTCTAAACAATCAGAGTGTGTTTTAATGGGATGAGATGTTTTGAAATTGATGTGAATATCTTGAATGTGAGTTATTTTCTAAATGGTTGTGACTTTCTGAAATTTTTTGTAAGATGTGAGTTGGGATTTTGATCTCGTGGTTAGCGTTTATGAGAAAAAAAAAGATGCGTTGGTTAACCGTTTTGGTTTTGAAAAGTGGAAAGAATTGTTGTTTTAACCTTTGGTATTTCCATTAGTGACCACATGCATGGGGTTATATGGGATGATGGATGGTTGATGGAACGACTGGATGAGTGCCGGGACGGATATGAGGAGGGTGTCTGGTGTGGCACAAAAACATGCATGTGTGAGGCCCATGGGGTACCATTGGTCGATACTCTTACCGCCGAACCGCTTGTTTTCAAAGAAATGGTTTTAAAGAAAAACATGATGTCTTGATGAATAGTTTTGGGATGGTTTGGATTATGGGTCTTTGAAGATGTTGTTTTTGTGGGATGTTTTTTTTGTCCAATAACCCCTCCTGTTTGAACTGTGTTTTGGGTTTGGGTTTGGTCAGTAAGTTGTGTTATAGGGACAGTTAGTGGTCTCTTTTGAAAAATGTTTTGGGGCGCCTTTATGATGGTTCCCTTCATGTGTTTGGATCTGGTTTGTGGTATATTTTGACCAATGAACCGTCTTGGTTGGTTCCTTGGGTTCTCCCATTGGATAAGGTACGCCCCCATTTAGGGTTAGTGCACAACTGAAGTGCAACCCGTATTGTTTCTCCATTGAAAAATCCTCCAGTTGATCAATATAAGGAATATTTTATAGATCATTGTTGATTGAGTCTACAACCATTCATTTAGTTGATTTTTAGATCCTCTTGTAGTGGGATAGTTCTTGTGGAATGTTGAAAGAGGCCTTGGTTTCTTAAGTTTCATGATTCATCGAAGGTGGAAGTGTTCTTTGGTTGTTAGTTGGATGAGTGTCATGATGGTGTCTAAGAGGGCCTCTGGGTTCTTCATAGTTTCCTTGAAGCAAGAGTTATTATTAAACCACCAATTTTGAGATTTTGGTCTTGATAGGATATTGTGTCCACTTTTCGGACTTTTCTATTGTTTAGGGACTTGGAATATGGTCATGTTCCATGTATTATTTCTATCAATCACAAGGGTCATGTTCGGTGACGCATTGTGATGTTGTGTGCTCTTTTGACTATAAAGGTCAAGGTCACACTATCCTCTTAGGTTCTATGTTATGTTGGGAGTATGTATTCCTTGGGAAAAACTTCAATTCCTCTATCTTAGAGGAAGGTGTTTATACGTGTCCTTCCCATCTGTTGTTTCTCACCCAAAGAAACAAGGTACGATGTGTGTGTATCTTCTCAGCCCTTGTTTCAGTGAAATATCGGGATAAGGTAAAGTGAGTTTGGAATGTGTTATGTCTAGAAAACTTATTTGGGACTGCGGTGTAGTTTTTGGTGGCACCGAAAAGAAGAATTCTCATTCAGTGGGTTTCTAAATATTAACTACGAGGCCGAAGATGCTTCAATCATTTGAGCTCCAGCCATAGGTCTCGGAGAGAAGCTGGCTCGTAGTCAGGGAAAATCCCAGGGCCATTTAAACCCTTGTACAAAGTCCTATCCTTAGTATGAATGATGGGAATAGTTCAAACCTATGGTTTCGTCATGGTTGAGCACATAGTTTGTGCACATTTAGTAGTGGCTGTGTGCTAGGAAGCCATGTAGAAAGAATTATATTCATAGTTAGTGCAGAGTTTCCCAAACCATGCAGACTAATCCTGCGCCCTTCCTAAATCTTTGATTTCTTTTTGGGTCTTTCTGTGTCGGCCCATGCTGGTCGGTTAGGATGGTCAGTTCTTATGGTGGGGAGACCCACTATGATTCTCATGAATATTCCTTCATAAACATTTAATGGAAGTATATCCCTTTTTCTAGAGAGTATGTTCGGGCCTCCCACTATTAGTGTCTTGATTCTATCTCGGGAAAACAATTTAAGTTGTCTCTTATGGTGGGGAGCCCATTTGTGTCTCTTCATACGAGTAACTCATTTTTTTTTTATTTGGACTTGTCTGGGAAGTAGGTATTATCATTCGAAGATATCTAACTACCTACACATTCATTGGGTAAACATTGATATTGGAGAGTTTCCAATGGTTTAGTTATAGTAGGGAAGTGTAACCTTGTTCAATGTTGTTGTTTTTTTTGGGTAAATTGATTGAGTATTGTTCAGATTGTATTTGAGGAGTTTTCATTTGGGATAAATCCTGAATGTACTTTATTGTTTCAGGAAAGTGGTGTAAGTTTGGTTTGTGACAGTATTCCTTCCATCATTGATCACTGGAGGTGTTTTGACCTTTGGGGGTGAAACCTGGGAAGGGTGTACCTATTGGTTTCTCAGTTGGGTTTGGTTGTTGCTTTGACTTTACTGTGACTTTCCGGGGCGGAAAGTTTTCAAGGTGGGGAGAATTGTCACGTACGTAACCTATTTTAGGGTTATTTTAAATTTATTTTCCACTCATGATTTGTTTTGGTGGTTTTCAAAGGTTTTATTGAGAATAGGTGAGTTTTCATGAATTGAGCCAAACTGCGAGCCCAATTCCAGATTTAAAAATAAATTTTGTTTCATTTATAACTTTTTCAATTTTTAATATTTTTGACTCATTCCAACTCCTAATTGTTCTCCCCTGATATATTAACCCCAAATTTAAATTTGGGGCCTTTATAAATCCATAAGCATGGGGGATTTTTGTTTTTATTTGAGAATTGGGCCAACCCGAAGGCCCATTTTCCAGTTTTAAATTGTTTCATTAATTTATTAATATCTTATTCATTAAAATGGATTTTTCGGTGATGCCATCTCCCTATCGACCCTAAGAAGCCCAGGCGCGACCCCATTCCCTCCTCCCACAATTTGGAGCTCGATAGAGTCGCGAAAATAGTCGAAACTTTCTGGATTTCAGAAATCGTCCAGATTTTGGAGAGGTAAATTGATCCTTTCATAACTCCTTCTATTCTTAATCTTTTCCCTCCATTCCAATTCCTAAATGACCTAATAATTCTTGTGAGACCATACCCTGAGTTTTGGCCGTTTTAAATTTCAGATACTAGTGTTTTGGGGAGATTCATTCTAGATTTCTCAAGTAAGTTTGTCCATTTCTTTTCCCCTTTCAAATTGATTAGGGTTTCATTCTATTTTTTTAGGGTTTACTCCCTTTTTATTGAAGTGAACAATGACCAGTGGGTGGGGGTTCGAACCTAAGGTTTAACCTTGGGTTTTCTTGGTCCAATTTTCTATTTTTAGGTTTGATCTACCCTTCTTGAGGTGCGGCGGTGGTGCGTTTGTGTTTTCGCACAAAGGATTCAATGGTTTCATTTGATTTGGTAGGTGATTCCAATGTTGATGAAATATTTGTGTATTAGCATGCTGTATTTATCATATTTTCAGATTTATATAATTTTATTATTGCTACAAAAATTGGTTCTAATGATGTTTCCATTGCAATTGAATTTAAAATGCCAATTTGGTGTGAAATTGGGGGTTTTTCCAAAGTGTTTTGTTTGTTTATTTGGGGATGCCCTATAAATACTTAGTTGTTTTTATTGATCTGTAATAAGGCATAAAATACTGTTTATAATGTTTACCCCCTTTGGTAATTGCTCTAAAAAAATGGGTTTTAATTGTGTTTGTAAAGAAAGTGAAGTTTTGGTTCCACTTTTGTGTGAAAATGATGGTTTTACAAAGATAACACTTCTTGTTTAACATGAGGATGCCCAAAAATTGATTTGTTGTTTTAATTGATATTTATTGGGCTGCCTTTACTGTTTTGGTAACTTACCATTGTGAACATCGTGTACAAGTTGGTTTCTTAAGGGGCTTTGTGTGCAAAACTACACGAGATTTTGTGAAATTGATTTATTCAAATTCAAAGAGTTTGTTGTGTGTTTTAAGTGGTATAAAATGAGATAGATACTGTATTTGGTGTATGTGACCATTAGTGGTGTTTTACATTAAAATGGATGTGTGTTAAATCCTGAAATTGTTTGAGCACAAAGGGGGAAGCCCGGGTACCTAGGTGGGGCGGATTTGTACTAGTACGGCTAGTGGACCGGATGAGTTTTGTCCCTGTTTCACTTAGCATTTGGATAATGACAACTCTAAATAAACTATGTGGATGATGATTGGGGACCACTAGGTTATGGGTATGTTCCCTACTAGTGGCTCGTGCACGAGAAAGGATTTTACTATGGTTACATTACACTGAGGTACGAGGTACATGGGGCCTGAGACTATCTAGTGCCTAGGGGTGTTCCCGGTTTTGTTGCTCAGTGGATTTGTGGTATTTGCCCTTGTTTTTGGGTGTATTTGGAATTATAATGCAGTATCTAATATTCCTATTTAAATGTGTTAACATTCTGAAAGTTTTATCTTGAAAAATGTTTTCAATTTAATGTTTCATTTTGTGGAATTTTTCACCGCTTTTAATTGCATATTAAAACTGTTTGCTTCTTCACCTTGTATTGCATGCACCTTGGAATCAATGGGTGGTATCCTATTGGGCTTAGGCTCACACCCTACTTACACCCCTTGGGTGTAAGTAGACCTTTTTTTTGACCCAGGTAAAGGAAAAGCTTAGGGTGATGGCGGTTCAGGGTGTTAGTCCTCATCCTTGGAACGGAGTAGTGGAGACGACTTGGGGGTGATGACCCCTTGTCATGTGGAGTCCATGGGGCTGTTTTGTTTCTGTTCCATTGTGTCTTTGGACCTTTTGTATGGGCTCTAAACCTATGTATTCAGTTCTGGTTTTTGTTTAAACATCATTTGGTATAAATTTTCAGATTTAGTTTATTGATTGTTTTTAATGGTTTATGACTTCATATTCAGGTAAATCGTTCCCAAACCTAAATAAATGATACCCGGGCACTTGTGCCAGCCCGTGGGGATAGGGAACGCCCTTCGGGTCATGTCACGGGCTGGGTTTGGTACCGGTTTGGGCGGCGACCAAATTTGGTTCGTGACATTCTCCAAGATCCTTCATTTCAAACTCCTCAGCCAACTGCCCTTTTAGCTCATTAATCCTCTGCATACATGATCCTGCAATGAGCATGTCATCCACATACAAAAGCAATATAATGTATTCATCACTGAAGGACTTGATGTAGCAATACTGATCCATGCCACATCGTTTATATTCATTTTTAGACATGAATGAATCAAACTTCTTGTTCCACTGTCTGGGTGCCTGCTTCAGTCCATATAAGCTCTTATGGAGTTTGCACACCAAGTCTTCCTTTCCAGACTCTACATATCCCTCTGGCTGCTACATGTAGATATCTTCCTCCAAATCTCCATGAAGGAAAGCAGTCTTGACATCAAGCTGCTCAAGGTGCAAATCCTCTGACGCCACAATACTGAGAACCACCCGGATGGTGGTAAGCTTTACTACTGGTGAAAATATTTCTGTGAAATCCACTCCCTCCTTCTGTTGGAAGCCTTTCACCACCAGCCTTGCCTTGAACCTCCTCTTGCCATCATGCTCTTCCTTCACCCGGTAGACCCACTTGTTCTGCAATGCTTTATTTCCTACTGGCAGGGATGTCAACTCCCAAGTGTTGTTGTCATGCAATGAGGAAATCTCCTCCTTCATTGCCAGCTCCCACTTGCTTGACTCCTTCAGCTGCATTGCCTCTTCAAAGCATTCCGATTCTCCACCGTCAGTCAATAACAGATAATGCAATGATGATGAATACCTCTGCACAAGCCTTCTCACCCTTGATGATCTCCTCAATTCCACTAGAGTAGTAGGTTCCACCGGTTCAGATCTCTCAAGCTCAGACACACCTTCAAGCTCCACTTGCTCTTTGCACTCTGATTCAATGTTCCCATTTTCATCTTCAGCTTCATGACGACCTTTGTACATGACACCTTCATTGAATACCACGTTCTAACTTCTGATGACCATCTTCTTGTGATCATCCCAAAACCGGTAACCAAACTCTTCAGCACCATAGCCAATAAAGAAATATGGCTTGGATTTAGCATCAATCTTGTCCCTTGAGTTAGCATCAATGTGTACATAAGCTAAACTGCCAAAGACTCTTAAATGTGAGAGTTTTACCTCCTTACTAGACCAGACCTCCTCGTGTAGGCATTCTCCCATTGGCACAGATGGACTCCTATTGATCAGATACGCTGCCATGTTCACTGCATCAGCCCAGAAGGTTTTAGGCAACCCTGAGTGCAGCCTCATGCTCCTGGAACGTTCATTTAGTGTCCTATTCATCCTCTCTGCCACACCATTCTGTTGTGGTGTTCCTGGGATTGTCTTCTCCCACCGAATTCCATTTTCAGAACAAAATTCCCTGAACTCATGACTGCCATACTCTCCACCATTGTCAGACCTCAAACATTTCATCTTTGCTCCTGACTCGTTCTCCACCATGACTTTCCACTTCTAAAACATCTTAAACACATCAGATTTGTTCTTCAGAAAGTAAACCCATACCTTCCTCGTTGAGTCATCGATGAATGTCACATAATATTGTGACCCTCCGAGGGATGGTACTGGTGCAGGCCCCCAAACATCTGTATGCACCAGGTCCAGCTTTCCAGCCTTCGGTGTTCCGCCTCCTTTTGAAAAGGACATGTTCTTCTGCTTTCCAAAGATGCAATCTTCACATAAGCCTACTTCCACCGACTTCAGCTCTGGTAGCAACCCTTTTGTTTCCAACACCTTCATCCCTTTTTCACTCATGTGGCCGAGTCTGTAGTGCCACAATTGAGAACCTCCGAAATCTTCCAGTGATGCATCCATGTCCATTCAGGTTTCTGTCAGGTTGTACAGGGTGCCATTCTTTGCTCCCCGAGCTATGACCATAGCTCCTCGGGTGATCTTCCATTCACCACCAGTGAATGTGGTACTCAACCCTGCATCATCAAGTTTTCCAACAGAAATAAGGTTTCTTCTCAAGCCAGGGATATACCTCACGTTTTCCAGAACCAGCAAAATCCCACTGTTGGTCTTGATCCGTGCATCTCCTTTACCTACAATTTGTAAGGGCTCGACATCAGCAAGATGTACCTTCCCAAAATTTCCAGAAACAAAGTTGTTCAGGAAACCCTTCTCCGATGTAGAATGGAAAGACGCCCCAGAGTCTAAAATCCAAGACTCCATCGGGCTGTCCACGCTCAGCAACAACACGTCATCAGTTCCTTCAGCTGCAGTGTTTGCTCCATTGGTTTCAGGTCCCTTCTGGTTATCTCTGCACTCCTTCTTGACATGTCCTTTCTCCCCGCATGTCCAGCAGGTAGGACCATGCCCCTTTGCCGTGTCTCTGCTCTTTCTTCTAGGCTTCGATCGTCCTCTGCGATTGTCCCACTGTGGGTACCTTCCTCATCCTTCAAAGTTCAAAGAAGAACCAGAGAATTTTCCTGATTCTCTTATTCGAACATCCTCACTAAGGATTAGGTTCCATATATCTTTCAGAGCTATCTTCGCATTCCCCGAAGTGCTGCTCACAGCTGTTACAGTTGCTTCCCAACTCTCTGGTAATGAAGATAATAAAACCAGAGCACATACCTCATCACAAAGATCAATGTCCACCGATGACAACTGACTTATGATGGTATTGAACTCGTTGATATGATCTGCAACAGGTCTCCCTTCAACCATTTTCAGGTTGAACAATCGTCGTATCAAATGCACCTTGTTTGCCGCAGAAGGCTTCTTGTACATTTTTGTGAGGGCTTTCATTAGGTCCACCGTCGTCTTCTCCTCTCTGATGTTGAACGCCATGTCTTTGGACAATGTCAGGCGCACAACACCCAAAACCTATCGGTCCAGTAGCTCCCACTCCGACTTCTCCATGTCCGCTGGCTTCACACCCAGAAGTGGCAAGTGCATCTTTTTCTGATAAAGATAATCCTCGATCTACATCCTCCAGAAACTGAAATCAGTTCCATCGAAGCGATCGATCTTCACTTTGCCTTCATCCAGAGCCATCGTTGGAGAATTCCAAACCTCCTCTGATACCAGTTGTGCCGGAATCGCCGGGAGACACAACGACAAAAACGAGAAAAAATGAAAGGAAGAAAGCATAGGACACAGCGATTTACATGGTTCGGGAATAATCCCTACGTCCACGGGAGAGGTAGAATATTTCACTATTCGGGAGCACAAATTATAGAGGGTTTTTTTCAGTAGAAACCCTAGCCCGAAAATGGGCTATAAAACAATGGAGAAAACGATCACTTTTTGAAAAAGTGGTCTGCGTCGCTATAGTGAACGACGACTGGCTTTGTCAAAAGTGCTACAGTCCAGTTGACCCTGAAGTCCGCACTGCTACAGTGCCTGTCGGTGTCGGTCGGTCAGCTCCGCTATAGTGGTCAGCTCCGTGACAGTTGCAGGCCACAAGCATTCGGCCCAACCGGATCGGGCAACACCAAACCAACACAAAGCAGCTACCCCAACCAACCAAGTTGGAGTTAGTTTGCATAAATTTAATAATAATAATAATAATAATAATAATAATAATAATAATTCAAGAAGGTCCATGAAATGGGCTAAAATGACTCATTTTCATCAAATTTATTAAAAGAAAGTCAAGGAAACAACAAGAAGAAATTAAAGACAACATATAGATCACCCCTTACATTAGAGTAGTGAAAATGAATAATGGCATCATTAAGAGTGAAGGACGAGAAAGAGTTTTCATCCTCCACTGTATGCTTTAATAAGGTATCTTCCACTATGTTAACCTCTTTATATTTTCTCCAATTGTTCCAAACAAGCAATCCATTCATTGAAGAGCTACCATGGAACCAGAGATGACATACTCCTAAGAAGGGTTACCAACAGCATGGAGTCGATCTCGATCCACATTTTGTCCCATCCAAGGTGTTTGAAAATGACGATGCTAAGGAAGTGTTGAAAGCATCCATTGGTTGGATTGGATTTCGAGGCACTCCACTCACACCCAACAGACCGAAAGGTCCTCCATTTTATGATTCATGCATCCCACTTGCGTCTTGGAGGCCATTTGAATGTCCCCCATAATACCTGTAATGATGTTTTTGATGGGGGGGATTTGTCCCCTCGAACTCGAGGCTATTCTTGTCCATCCAGATGTGATGAATAACAACGATGACATAGGAATATAGTGAGTTCCTTATTTGTGTGCTCATGTCCAAATTTTGGACATCCATCATAAGATCATCCAGATTGAAATCAATGTGCAAGTTACAGTGAAAGACCAACTCACAGTGTCTCCATACCCTCCTAGTAGAGTCACATTCTAGGAAGAGATGTCAGTTGGACTCAATATTATTCATGCATAACAAGCAGTAAGAAGCAAACTGCTATTTGACCATTTGAATCCCGTCGTCAGTTGGAAATCATTTGAGCTAGAGTTTCTATATAATCAGCTGCCTTTAAGGGGGAATTAAGGATCACCTAAAAAGCTTCATCCATCATAGTATGCATCTTATGATTAAGGATGCAAAACTTAGCATGGTACCAAAATACAATGTTGCGCTCCCTGAAGTTGAAGGTTCCAATAACATGCTTAATCTCAGGTGGGAGAAGAGAATCCACCTATTCAAAACAATTAATAACACCAGATATAGAAAGGTTGATCAATTCAGGAGGGGGTTTGCAGGTTTCAGCAATGGGGGTGCTGAGCCAATTTGAATTCCAAAAGTTCAAGCTAGAGGTTTTAGAAGGGATCCACTGGATGTTCATCATGATCTATGCAAACTCATCCTTTACTACTAGCCAAATCGAGGAGCCCAAAAAGAATTTGTTTCCCTTATGTAGTATGTCAATGAGCCTTTTCCTAAAGAAATTAGTTGAGGCCTAATCAGGATTAAGCAAGTGCCAAACATAACTGGCGACTAGATATTTATTGAAAAGTTTGAGATTTTTGATACCAACAGCTCCCATGTCAATGGGCTTAATGCATTTGCTCCAAGAAACTATTACAATCTCCCTTTCATGTATGCATCTTGTCCACACAAAGTTCTTGATTTGTGTGTCTAAATGATTGAGTAACTCCCTTGGCCACTTATAAATTTGAAAAGGATAGACAAACAATAATGTAATAACTGTATTCACCAAGAAGATTCTTTTTGCTTGAGAGTGTTTTTCCTTTCCAACTAGAGAGTTGTGAGGAAATTCTATTATAAATACATTCTAGGTAGGTTTCTCCGACTCTTCCACAAAATAAAGGTATGCCTCTGTAAGTAAATGGAATATCCCCTTGTTCAACATGAAAAAAAGTTAGAATGTGTCTCTTCCTGGTTTCAGAAAATCCCTTATCAAAGATAACCACCAATTTATTTTAAGTGATGACTTACCCAGAGACCTACTCATAGTGGGAGAAGATGCTGTTAATGGTGTTCAAGGAATCATTTTTAGCTTCACTAAATACGATAATTCCATCAACATAAAGGAGGTACATGGGAACTCTAAGATTATTGGTAGCCTTTATGGGGGTGAGGTCTCCTCTCTCAACAACTTTGAGAAGGAATCTACTAAAGTAATCTTCAACCAGTCCAAAATGCAGTGCAAAAAAAAGGTTCTCCTTGTCTTACCCCTTTTGAGTAACTAAAATAGCCTTTAGGTGATCCATTGAGGAAAACAGACAACCTAGAGCTCCAAAGAAAGGCAATAAGGCTTATAAGTTTATAGGAGAAACTATAATCCTGTAAGACTTTCAAAATAAATCTCTATCTCAAAGTATCAAAAGCTTTGGATATATCCAATCTCAAAGCAATATTCCCATGTTTTGATTTTTTCTAAAGGATATTAACTCTCTTTGAGGCCATGTACAAGCAATCCTATATTTTCTTTCCGAGAATGAATCCAAATTGGTTGGGTGAGACAAATAAATTGGCAATATGCCCAAGTCTCATTGCAAGGATTTTACCAACAATCTTGGGGAATGTGTTATTGATTAAAATTGGTCTATAATCCTTCATCTCCATGGCATGCTTAAATTTCATAATAAGGTTTATAAACTGTGCATTGAGAGGAAGATCCCTTAGGATATCTTGACGATTGGGTTGAGGAAGCTTGTAATCTGAAACTTTCTATAAATATTTATGATCATATTGATCACTGTGGGTGCAAGGACCTATTTACCTTTGGTAATTCACAAAAAAGAACCAACGAAAGCACCATCCTTGAATAAATTAAAGAAGAAGACTTCAACAATAGTTTTTTATTCTAAGGGGTCCCTTTCAAATCTGACCCAATCATCATGAAAAATCACGAGGAAAATAATAATTACTCATGTTGATGTTTTCTAGGATACCATCAAGGAAAGAGAAACTCCCCGTGAAGTCTCCATCATTGCAGGCATCATCTTGCTAAAGGGTGGGGAATTGTGGAAGTCAATAACTTACTCAAGAGGATAACTACAATCCGAGGTTTTTCAAAATGAATGATGACTACAATCAGGTTTGGGTATTTCCAAATCATTTCACCCTCAGATGATCTAAATAAAAGGACACGGGGCTTTGGCTCTATCATGTTTAAACTAGGAATCTTGAAAATTTAGGAATTGGACATCAATTTTGACTCTTTCAACATAATGAATTCACATGCTCAGGTCTGAATCTGGATTCATGGACTCAACTGGTTCTATTAACATCCAAGAATCTTATGGGATATTGCTTCCTTGGATGGGACCCCTATTAATATGGATAGAGAGACTGAGAAAGTAAGGTATGACCATTTTTATCTCATTTTGGATAAGGTTGATTTATCTAAAACTATTATTGAGGAAGTGGTATATTGAAATCCCCGGAAGATAGTTTAAATTTCAACATTTTCATATGAGAAATTGTCTACATACTGTGTTGACTATAGGATAATTGGACACCTTTCAATTGAAAAAAGGATATCTAAACTCTCATGTAGCTACTATAAGATTAAATACCACTCTGACAGTGACTGTAAAAGGAAAAAAAATCCAAGTTAAAGGCAAAGGTGAAGTAGAGGATAATAAACTCTCTAAAATATAGGAAGAAAAGGAGAGACTTCCCAAAGGAATTAAGTCTGAGATGATAGTGCTCCCCGGGACAAGAAAAATTCATAACCCTCAAAATGAGCCTTTATAGGGAATACGTATTGCATTCCCTAATGAATTCGAGATAAAGGATATGTCAGTCCACTATGAGACTACTAATGAAACCGATTCCCTAGTTGCTGATGACTCTTTGGTCAAATAAGGGGTCTTTAGAGGATCTTAAAATGAAAGGGAATCTGAGAAGAAAATTTCAAAGGTAAATGAATCTGAAAAAGAGGCTTATGATATATCAACCACTTGTGAAACTATAAAGGAAATTGGGGACTTTGTTTCTAATGATTCGTTGGTTAAACAAGGGGTAACAGATTCATCACTTGTCCCTGATCCATCTTCAACAATCATTCCTTCCAATGAGATTACCAAAAATTTATCATAGGTTGATACCTCCCTAGAAAATAATTATCTAACTTAGAGACTATTTTAACCCGAGACACCCTGAGAGGGGGGTGGTTGAAAAAAGGTGTTAGTAGATTTAAACTTTCTTACCTATGATCTTTCCCTTCAAATCCTGTTCCCTTGTTAGAAGGAACATTATTCAACCTTTTATTACTTTCTCTTTATCAAATGCATCCAGATATAACATCATTCGTATGAGTTGAAGGTAAAACATACAAGGAAACATAGATTTTACTTGGTTCACCCACACTGGGCTATATTTAAGCATCAAATGCTCAATATTGTGCTAGTGTACCAAAAATTCACTACAACTCACTGTTTTGGTGGATAAAAAGTTTAGGTAAAGTCATTCCTCACCAATGATCACTGCATGTAGAAAGATTTAGGAAACAATTCACTGCCTCCCATGGGCCACTCCCTTCTCTTCCTTTGCGTATTGCTCTAGAAGATATCAACTTATAGACTTATAGGTATCTTCCCACTTTATTAACATGAAGGTTACTCAATGTTCAACAAGTATAATTGTTGGGATTGGAATCATAATTTCCAGATGTGATGCTCCAATGTATAAAAATATTATACTCTCAAATCCACTGCCATATATAATCAACTCTTTGTTAGAAGAGTTAAATCATTTTTCTTTATACAACCTTTACAAAAAAGCATACAATACTCTATAGATTGTATAATTCCAACATAGGAAATATCTTCAATGTATACAGTCTTCCTTACTTTAATAGGCATAATGTATCCATGAGGTTTCATAATCTCTGAGTATTATTCTCTACTCAGATTTGGAAATGATCAATAAAACTTCTTACATTCTCTCTCTACCTTCTCTTCATTTGTGCACAACAATTTTCTCCTTAAAATAGATTTTCAATATAATCCTGATCAGTAATAACTCAACTTCTCTAATTCAAATATATAATAAATCCCATGTTGTTGAACCTTCCTTATTTTTCTTTCCACACTCTTGGAACCCTTAGTTCCTTTTTTTATTTTATTCTCTATTCTCTGTTACTCTTTAATCTGCACAAAAATCTCTCTTTAATATCCTAATACTTTTTAAATTCAAATTAAAATAAGTAACTATATCTCAACTTCTAACTTTCTATTCTTTTAATCCATCCAATGATTTTTATTTAAGTGGGCCTCCACTATTGAACTCTATTAGAGCTATTGAAATTCGATCTATAATTGAAAAACAGTTTAAGAAATTCCAAATCAACAAAACTGGTTGTAACCTTTAGTTTTTCAAACACCATGGAGTGTCCTCTATAAAAAACACCCATGCGGGGCACTGTATTAGACCGATCACAATTAATTACTCTAGTTACCACAACATAATTCTTTTTCCAAGACAAAACACCCTTTAAAATGACTTTCTCCATGATTTTATACCCATGTTGATTCAACTCCAATAAACCTGATAATTGAAATGTCATCCTCCACAACATAGTGCTTCTCCAGGAACCTATTTCAATATTTCTCATATGAAGTTCATAATAGACTTCAACATGCCCGTTTTGGGTCTCCCAATTTTGTATAGGGATTTTTCAATCCCCATACAGATTCTACTATGACATGGTCTACATCATATTCACATTTCACTACCACCACAACTTCTTCTATGACATGACCTTCATCATATTCCCATTTCATAGTCATCATGGTCTTCACAATGCCTAGTGAAAGAGATTTCCTACCATTTAAATATCTATAGTTATCCCATGATTTTCTTGTTAAAATATCAATCGTATTTTATGATTGATAAACCTTTACGTTTTCTCTTTATGGAATGACTATCACTCAATGATGTGGCTGAATATTATCCTAGAAATGATAAAGGATAAATTCTTATGTATTATCTTCTTCACCCAATGACTTTTACACAGGATATTATAAACCCTTATTCACTTCATGGTAAATTCTCCCTTTTCCACATTTCTTCATCTCTTACAGATTTTACTCTTACGTATACTGGAAATTCTTCCTTTCTTGTATTTTTCTATAGCTTTCAAAATCCTTATGTATTTAGGGAAGGACTTTCCATTTTCCATTTCCAACTTATGGACTTCCACCTTCTAACCTCTAGATCAACCAAATACAACTTTCATACTGTCATCAAAACTACTCCAGCTTCCAAGATTTAACTAGAATAAAAATCCATTTCTACACTTTTAACTTCTAGAACATAAAACTTCAGTGATTACTTTTGGAATAACTCATGAACATCTTCCGGAAGATATTAATATTTAGAACTAGCTTCACTTTCTCACAACTTCTAAACTTCCAACTATTCACCATTTTTTAGGAAACACACAACCTTCACATAACTTTTGGTTCTTTAAACTTTAGGATAGTTAACACTTTCAATGAATGTCATTGATCTTCCTTTGGTGATTTTAAATCCAACATATAATATATTGGTTATAGTAATCTCACTCTTTATATTTTATTAAAAATACTTACATAAAATATGTGAACCATCAGGAGAAATAACTAGTTTCTCGTCATTTCTATTTCAATCAAAGATCCTCTAAACTTCTAGATTTTATGGACTTATTTCCTCACATTTTTAATAAAATTTTAAGGGTTCATATTCTTCAAATACTTCATTTATTCTTCTTCACAATATTCACTCCCCATTATTCAATAATATTATTAAACCATATTTTCAAGAAATATCACCATCTTGTCATTATTTCAAGAACTTCTAGATTCAAAGGGATTATACTCCCCTTTGGCAACCCATACCTTCACAAATTTGATCCAATTTCTTTCACCTTCAAAACATCAGGTTCTTTCAACCACTTGTTGAATTTAATTAGAACCTTTGAGCTTCTTTCAACCACCATTAAATGTAACTTAAACTTTATCTCACTTTAACTTTCAACTGAATTCTTCTCAAATAATTTTAGTGAGTAACTTTACCACTTGACAATGAGTTGTCAAAAAATCTTATAAGCTTACTGAGTCAGAAATTGGTGTAGGAAACAAGATTTTAAGTTAATAACTTCAATTTTTTCATGAAACTCACTTATTTCCATAAACTTATGCAACTTGAGAAATTAAATTCCTTTAATATCGAACTTCATATGATCTTAATCACACTTACAAAAAGATGTTAGTGTATAAAAAAAGAATAGTGTGTGAGACATACCACAAGTTGAACCAATTGACATCACTTATTCATAATAAACTTATGATTCCACATGATATCCATGACCTTTCATCCACCCAACATTGATATATTTTATTTCAAAGAATGGACCAAGGAAAAAAAAGTTTAAGAAGGTCCAAAGTAGTGAATGATATCCATGAACCTCCATTATTCATTGGGATTATCCACTTTTTGGTTATAATACATTCTTCTTAACTATTTTTTGTATGCTAGAATGCTATAAAATGACACCACATTGTTAATTCATAAAAAATAGACCACACATTCCTTTATGAATGTAGCTGATACACCAATAAGTTATTCATATTCTTCTTCAGGGTATGCTACCACTTGATAAAGGCATGGTACCATATTTTGAATTCAAAAAGTGACTTGATTCCATTTTGAAAACTCAAATATGGTTTTGAAACTGTTTCACTCTAAATCAAGCTTCACAAGATCTATACTTCATCATCTCAATGTATATATCCAGATTCAATTTTGATTTTCCATGTTTGTTACTTGATATCACTTTTTGATCTTGTTTGTCTTGAATCCATATGAATTTCTTCATCATTTCATGTATCTCTAGATTTAGGAAGGTTCTCATTTTAATCTCTCTTAATCCACTTGTAATATCAATTTTTCTTTTACAACTATTATGGTTACTTCCAACCTCATTTTTTTATTTTATCTATTCTCAATGGAATCAATCCATTTTAGTGCATTCAACTTATTACTATGAATTTATATCTTTTGAATTCATACTCTTCATGGATAATATCTCCCCCTTAATTTTTTATCAATCCAATAATCATATATAAACATTAAGGGCATGGAAAGAGGGGTATGACCATACATCTTCAAGTAGATGATATTGGTTGGTCATTATAAACTAACCCTTGACTTTTGATCCATATACAATCCTTTATCTAGATGAAACTACTAGTGCAAACTTATCTATGAATGATTGGACTTGAATTCTTCTTCTTACATAGCTTGGTATTCATATTCCTTGTTAGAATCATTTCACTGGAACCAGTTTCCTCCTTTGATGCATCATCTGTGAATTATTTTCCTTGATTTTATCTCTATACAAGGTAAAATCCAATAGTCTTCCACTCATGAATTATAGTGGTATGGATGGAACCACTTTAACATGCTTCACATTTCCCCCCATGATTTATGTTAAACCAACTTCAGATTTATTTACCTTTGATGAAATTTTATTTGAACATCTATCCAATTTTTTTTTGATGGGAATATCCTCCTTCATCTTATAAAGGAATGATATTTCTTTTATTTCCTCCTAAATAACCATGAGAGCAACCTTTTCTTTCTTCTTTTATCTCCATGCTTGCTTCTTCTCCTTCCAGGATGGTTGGTGTGAGTAAAAAACCTTTGGTATCTGATGAAATCTATTATTTTCTCTCCACGATGATTATTGTGAATAATCTATCTGATGATTATTGTGAAATTACAACATTATCCTTTTCCTTCCCACTTTATAATCATATAACATTATGAATATTTTTTTGAGTAAAACAAATTTCCCATTCTTTCATTTATGTCTCCTTCTTTTCATAGGAGTGTGGGATCTCATCTCAACACCTCCATTACTCTTATTATTTAAGTATCTATTCATATGAGCAATGTTAACACAAATATAACATATATGATGAAATATTTATACCTTTCAGTATACTTACATGGATGATATATGTCAATAGGTCTCCTTTGATTACACATCTTTAATTTTTTTAACTCATACATTGGGTGGGATACCCCCTCTACATCCAAGGGTGTATAATATCATATATTAGCCTCATATGGGCCTATGAATTTCGTTAAATTATTGAGACAATACTCAATGATTCCTAAAAATATGTTTACAACAATATCCAACTTGTGAATGAACTAACCCTCTATGTTTTTACTCCCACCCCCTCTGGCCACTTTAGTAGTTCTAATTACCAAAAAATAATTCATACACATATAATCTTTAGTGAATGGGCCAATTATATTTGAAACAAATGAATACCAACAAAGCTCAATTTTCTTGTGTCGAGAATCAGGAAAATTAGGTTATCTACAATGATGATGAAATTCAAAAGAAAGGTATTCATCTGGTTTTTAGATGTTTTTGTTGTGATAATGACAATTTGGATTCAGCGTTTCATTTGTTTTATAAAAGTGATTGGTTTTCCTTCATATGGAACACCCTCATGGGCCTTCTTAGAGCCAATGGTCGATCCAATAGCTTGGAATATTTTATGGATGAGTATTTTAATACCCATGTAGTTATTTCATTGGAATACCAAGTTTTAAGTATCCCTATTACAACATGAACCTAGGTCTTATGGGATGCATTCGATGCCACATGTCACCAATCCATGAAACCCACTGAAGGAAACCTCAATTGAAAATTTATTACAATGGGTTATAGTATCAGATCTCTTTTCAAAGAGGTTGTTATACTGTAGACCCTCACTAACTAGATTCATAGGTATTCTACTAGGAATATGACTAACAATGGGTCCATAGGTCACTGGGTGAATTAGAAACCTCATTCTCATGGGATCAAGATTAATATTATGGGTATTTCATTCTTGGTGTCATGTGTGATGGTTTCATCATCTATAACTACCATGGATATAAATTTATAGAATTCTTAGCCATTTTATGGGGAGGGGATTTCTGCACAAGAATAAGCTCTTGTATTTGATTTTGGTATCTTTCTTTTCACTTTGTATAACATTGACATTTCTGAAGTTGAATCAGACACATCTATGATGGTTAATGCTATTTTACTTTCCTCATATAGCCATTGGAGTAATATTTATATCATTAGAACATGCATAGGTTTTCTGAATCACCATGTGAAGATCCTCCACACATGCCATGAGGGGAATAAAGTGACTAATATTCTTTCTTCTAAAGGCATTCAAAAGAAACTAATGATTATCTTTCCAGGCATTGGCTCTTTACCCCTAGATTGTATTAAAATTTTACAAGGGGATTCCATTAGAATCCATAACTTTTCCCCTTTTACCCTCCTCTCCCTTTATTCTATGTCTTTATTCTCTTTGTATTGCTTTCCTAATATTTTTTTTTCAAATTTTCATTCAATTTTCCCAATAATTCCAAAAAAATAGAAATTCTTCAACATTTTCCTTTGAAAGTTTTTATCAAAAAATATTACATTAAAATTATTCATTTGTACTAATTCAAAATTCATATTCTTTTTACTACCAAATTAAGTATCCATGTGAGAATCTTTAGTGTCTATATTTTCCCTCATAGGTCAAATCACTCTCCCCAAGCCTCTTAATATTCAAATCCTTCTCCTTTAATTGTCTATCTTAAATCTCAATGTTATAATTATTTTCATTATTTACAATCTTCACTGGATCTTTACATTGTTCTTTTAGGGTAGAAATTGATGCTTCATGGAGTTTCTATTTTTCAATACTTAACTTCAACTCATGAACAAGTTCTCCAAGTATATCACTTTACCCCTTAAATTTACTGTTCATTATATAAAATATCTACATTTATGTCATTTATTACTTTATCAAATTCATCTTTTCTTCTTCTAAATATACTTTATAAGTACATTTATTTTCACCTCCAACCTTTAAAATTTTTACTTCACTCCTCAAGGATTGACTATTCTCTTGTTTTTTTCATAAAAAATATTTTGATTTACCACGTGATGTGGTTTCCTCTTTTCTATCATCCTCCTCCACCTATTTATGAGACATATAATCTATATTCATATTTATAAGAAATTTATACTATAGAGTTAGATTCATATATAAAAAATGAATCAAATTTTTTCACATAATGGGAATACCTAGTTTCTCAGTTTCCTTCTTCTTGTTCTTCTTCTTCTTTCTTATATACACATGTAATTATTCTTCAATATAATTCATACTTATATCTTCAAATAATTCATATTGAACAATAGTAAAAGAAACCTTTTTGTAATGGAACAAACCTTTTCAGCCCGTTACTCAACAAAATTTGGGTGTTAGAGGTGTTCAGAAGGAGTTTCAGGGTCTTCTAAAGGTGGAGAGTTAAGCTTTGGGCATGTGAGGTCCAGAACACATGTGTTGGTAGGCATGGTGGTGTCCACAGTGAGGACCATTTTGAAGATATGTTTGTGGGAGCTGTATATTGAGGTTTTTGATGAACCAGGGGAGTGAAACACCCATTTTTATGGGTGTTTTGAGTGAAGAATTTCCCTATGTAAAATGGGGAAGGAATCTATTCTGATGGTGTAGGGAGTGGTCTCATGGGGAGTCTAGTGGATTTTCCCTTTTTGGTGTATATAGCACCATGACCATGAGTGTATCCATTTTCATGGGCGTGGGTGTGGTAGCATGGAGTTGAGGAGAGGCCTAGCTATGTGAGGAGGAATGGAAATAGTGTGCATGGTCTCACCATGTTGTGATCTTGGTCATGGTGATATGAAATGATGAGGGAGTTTTCTATATGTCGTGGTCATCAGTTGTGGTGGTCATCTGGGGAATGGAATAACATTTTCCATAATATGATTCATGTTGTGGTACTAGTCAAACTTATTCAAATTAGTTTTGGAAATAACACATATTTCAGGGTGATATGGCTGTTTCAAATGGCTGAAAATTTAGATCTCATTTTGGTTAGAAGCACCACAACCATAGTTGAGGTCACCACACTATGGTGGAGGCTAGATGGACTATCTATATAAATAAGGGTTGTGTATTCCTTGGTTTGAATTTTATTTTCTCTATTAAAACCTTATCCAACCTCATTCCCTCTTAGTTCTCCTTAGTTGTTTCTCTTGAGGGTTAAAACATCTCGGTTCATTGGGATCGAACCATCTTAATTTAATGTTCCCTCTTTACCTATTCTCTTATTATTCCTTGTAAACTTTTGTTCTAGAGGTTTTATATGGCGAGGATTCTATGTTTTTGGTTGATATTTGAGCATGGTTTAATGGTGGTTCACCATGGATAGGTTTTGGGGTGGTTTCCAATGAGTTTGTAGGTGGTCGATACTTCATTATCCCATTGACATGCATTACTCCCTTGAAGAATCATATTGAGGTAGGGTATTTGATAACTATCTTTATATTTGTGTATATCTTGGAAGTATAATTCTTTTTCTTGCTTTAGGAGGATGGTAAGAATTAATTTAATGAAGATAAAGAAGTGGACATAATGGAAATTGATGGGAAGGGGGTAATTTTCATGCAGTTTAATGTTTTCCCTTGTTATTTCTCATATGATTGTTGGTTTTTTGTTATTGATATTGATTTTTGAGTGTTATTATTGTGTTTTTACTGTTGGAATCACATTTTATAAAGTATTAATCACTTAAAGATGTTAAGGAACATGTTTTGTGAAATATGGAATTGTTATATTAACACCTATGCAAGGGATGCTGAAATTTTGATAAGTCATTATTTAAAATTGAAATTATAGTATAGATTAATGCTAAAATTATTTTTTAAATGATTATAGTTTACTTTCTATGTTACTATTCTTACATGGATATTGTGGGGCCTGTTGTGTGTGAATTATGTGATTAGATATAGGGATTTGGCATGTATTGGGAAATAGGGATGTGATTGATTATCTTTGGTAGGAAAGTGTCATTGATGTGAAAAATATGGATTGGTGTAGTGGTTTTGGATTGATATGTGAGTAGGTTGATGTAATGTATTTTTTTTTGGTTTGGGAGTGGTATTATAGTTTCCAAGCGGTTATGGAATGTGAATGATAATGGAAAATTTGGTAATGGATGTAGTCTTGAATTGAATAGGAAGTAGCTGGAATTAAATATGGGCAATGGATGAAAATGGTTGTCATTAAAAAATAAAATTTTGATTTTATAATAAATGTAATTTTGTTAGAAAAAGTTAAATAAAGAAATGGTTAAATGATGTGACTAAATGGGAAATTGTAAATGCTTGTTGTGTTTTTTATGGGAAGTGATGCTAGTTTGGTTGTTTAATTGGAAGAGATGGTTGGTGTGTGGAAATGATAGTTAGATGATTGTGATGGATATAGAAACATTGTTTTTTAGAGAAACCTTTAGGTTGGGATTCTGTGTGAGATTATACAATACTTTTATTTTCCATGTGATTTTTCATATGCACCCTACCTGAGTCGGATAACCTTACCGACACCCAAATGTTTTGGGTTCCGTGTTTTTTCTCCAATCATCATAGTTGGAAAGGGAATGGATGGATAACTAATCCCTCTTTCTTGATCTCTCTTTCAAACCTGGAAAATGATGTTATGGATTAATTTTTATATGCTCTTTGAAGGTTCTAAGTGTATCAGAAGTGCCTATTGGACATTAGCCGACTCGACTTTTGTCATAATCAATGAATAATGCAAAATGTACATGAAAAGTAACATCATGAAAAATGAAATTAATTAAAATATTAATTAACATAAACATATAAACCAATAATACATGATTATCATATATAATTTATAATTAATTTATGTAAATATAGAATTACCTTACATTGGAATCACTTATTTATTGATGATTCGATATGCAACTTCTTGTTGTACTGTCATTTTTGTGTGAGTATTTAAGGGTAAAACTCCTCTAGAGATGATCCACACATGCACTATGAACATCCAAATGTCTCTGTAGAAATCCCCAGGTGCTATTGTAGAAGATTCTGTGGCTTTCATCATTCATTGATGATCACCACAAGAATTTCTTCGAGGGCGAAAGGATTCTTCTTGTTCTCTATAGAGTCGTGAGGGTGGAGGAAAAGGATTTCTCTATGTTCTTGTGAGGATTATAGGAGAAGAGATCTTTATGGTTTGGGATAATTCTATCTATACTTTAATTATGAACAAAGATGATTAGGGTTGAGAATGTTATAATCAGGTTTAAATAGAGATATATTTATAGAATAATAATTTCACACGGGCCCTTATCATTATCTTAATCCCACAAAAACCTCATATACAAATAATAATAATAATATTATTTTCATGACATACACTAGACTCACAGATAAATAAATATTATTTATGGAATAAATAAATTAAATTTTATTTAAATAATATTTAATATATTATTTATTATCAAACCATTAAACCTAGTTCATCAATTCTCCTCAATATTTATCAAACCCGGAATAATAACTATTTATTTAAATAAATAAATATCTCTGCATTACTCGCTAATAAGTAAATAAATATTATATTTACTAAAAATAAAGAATAAATATTTATTTAATATCCAAATCACATTTATTATCTTGAATAAACAGTGAATGAATATTTATGATTAATCCAAACTTGAATAATTATTAAACCATGAGTGAGAATAATATTGTTTCAATATGTTAAATTCAACTAGAATTTAACTGAAGTTATGAATGCACTAAGTGTATGACCCTCTAGGTCCTTTTCTTAGTGGAATTACGAAGAACCTCCAAAATTCCAATGTTAGCATCTAAAAACATTCCAGACACCCATAGAGAAACAAATTAATGTTACAATAATATACAACCTCATATAAATGTACACCATGTAATTTAAACCATTTATCATGATATCTCCAATCAAGCAAGTTTCACACTTGTGTCATCAACCTAGACACTCAATGTATCTTTCTTTTAATTCCCAAAAATAAACTTTCCAACAGAACACCATAAACATGGATTTAATAAAGTAGTTTAATTTCTATCAAAGTTTCCAAAATATCAACTTTTGTTAAATAACAGAAGGGAAAAATCCTTTCAAGAATTATTCATTAATGCCATATTAGTCATGACACACCCAACACACCCAAATTATCTATGAAAATATGTTATAATGGTTTACATTAATATGTAAAATCACATGACTTGTGATATTAATTAATAATATCCTTAAGGTTTAAGGACCATTACACACATCCGTAGATAGGAACATCTAATTTATACATAATGTGTATTTCCTACTAACATCTAAAGTTATCATAACCCCCTTTATTGATATTATCAAGGATGAATTTCATGATAAAAAGTCTCAATGTCTTATGATTCCTCTATCACTGATATCCTATATCATTTTGTCCCATAAAATGATATCATTATGCCATATAACATATATTTAAGAATGCCATCATTACACATCTAGTTTCTCATCATAACAGTGAACTGTTATGATCATTCAGTGTGATAGGTACCCTTGACATTATCACATACAATGTCACATAGAAGAAAAATCATGATGTGATAAACTTTATTAATATCCAAATTCCATGAATATAGGTAATCATAAAGTACAAATAAGTTGTTTATTGGGAACCAACTCTAAAAAAATCCTACTTTCATTAGAAACAACTTCTAACAACCTTTATTTTTCTAACACTCACATGATATTTATATTTTTTTGATACAAGGATTCATTCAAGGGATTTACCACATTCTCTTCCATGGAAACTCTGCTCACCACAACCTCCCAATTTGAGAAAAATACCTCAAGAGGTGATACTTCTAATGCATGTTCTTCATCCGTTGATATAACCTTGACTCCTTTGTGAGAGAAACCACTACTATATTATGAAAATAAAAAGTGATAGCATCTTTGCTACTAGGTACCACATAAATATATTAGATGATTTTTTATATTCACACCACTTCATTGGCTGCATCAAAATCTACTATATAATCAGATTTTTATGTAGATCTAGTGAAAAATGGATACATTGAACTCTTCTAGTTTACAAATCCTCTGTTGATAGTGAAGAAATATCCTAAATGAAACTTCAAATTGTTCTAATATATTTAGAAACTAGCATTAGTTTATAAACTGATGTCTTGCTCCTCATATCCTCCATATACTAGAAAAATATCTTTAGTATGACTCAGATACTTAAGGGTAGAATTAAAAATAATAAAATATTATTCATCAATATTTTCTTGATATCCACCTACCATGGTCAAGGAGTAGGAAACATCAATCCTATTATATAACATAAAATACATGATAGAATTATCACTGATGCGTAAGGTATCCTACTCATCCTCTCTCTTTTCTGTTGTGTCTAAGGAATCATTTTCTTGGAAAGTTTTATACCATGTGACACTAGAACTAATCCCTTATTGGATTATTCTATATTAGACATCTTTAGTATTTAGTCAATTTAAGTAACTTGATTTAGTCTAAGAATCCTCTTGGATCTATCATGAATGATCTTGATCCTAAGAATAAAGACTACTTCACCTATGTCATTCTTGGAGAAGAACTTGTTTAACTATTCCTTAACTAATTATAAGACTGGTATGTAATTTATAATAATTAACATGTCATCGATATATGATACTAGGAAAATAACCTCACTCCCACTAAACCACCTATAAACACATGGTTCATATTCATTCTTTATAAAACCAAATTATTTTATATATTCATAAAACTGAATGTTCCATGAACTGGATGCTTACTTCAATTCATAAATGGATATATACAACATTCATACTTTATTGACATTACTAGGATTCAAAAACCCTTTTGGATGTGTCATATAGACATATTCTTGATGGTTATTATCAAGGAAAACTATTTTGGAACCCATCTTCCAAATCTCATAGTCATGGAAGGATGATATAACAAGTAGAATTTTGAAGGATTTAAACATGGATACTAGAGAAAAGGTTTTATTATTTCCAATTCCTTACAAATTTTTAAACCCTTTGGATTCTAGTCATTCTTTATAGGTACCCACTTTACCTTACATGTATAGTTTTCTATTGAATACCCATTTTTACCCAACATGATTTACATCAACTGAAAGATTGACCAGAACCCATATTTGGTTCCGATATATGAAATATATTTGAACTCTCTACTACCACCTTACAGGAAAGATGATTTTTATTGTAAAACAATAATGTGTCACCATCATAATTGACTGAAAAACCATATATTTCTATTTTTCAAACCCCTATAGTTCTCTTACATAATATATGTGTTTTAGGAATGACCTATTTCATGAGGACCTATAGAATCTGTTCCTGAACTAATTCTTATGTATCTTGAGAATCAACTTCATTGAATTCAATCTTTCTCCCACTGTTCTTCTTGAGGATGTGTTCCCTCTCTATAAATGTTGGATATCGATCAACTACAATTATTTTAGATGAAGGTTTATATAGGCAATATCCTTTAGTTTCTTTAGGATATCATATGAAGACACACTTCATGCCTTAGGGTTCTAGTTTGTTTTCTGTTAAGGACTTAAAAATTCATCACATCCCTATGTATGAAATTTTGACAACATAGGTTCCTTCGTAGTCCAAAACTGGTATGGGATACCATTTTACACTTTGGTTGGAACACATATTCAGTCTATAATGCATGTCCTCAAAAGGATAGTAGAAGATCTTCATGACTCATTATCATCCTTACCATTTCAAGAAAGGTATGGTTATTCCTTTCACTAATACTATTTCATTATGGTGTATAAGGAGGAAGAGGAATGAGTGGGATAGATTCCCCCACTTCCATATAAAGTTGATGATATCTTGGTTAAGATACCCACCACCTCAATCAGATCAAATCTTATTTATCTTCTTACCAAGTTGATTCTATACTTCATTCTTGAATTTCTTGAATTTCTCAAAGGATTTAAACTTATACGTCATTAAATAAGAATATCCATGTCCACTTAGGTCTTCAATAAAATTATTGAAGTAAGAATACACACCTCTAGATTTTACTAGAAAAGGTTGTAACACATTAGTTTGTACCAATCCTAGAAGCTTCATGACCCTTTCACATTTTACACTAAGTGGTGGTTTGGTCATCTTTCCTTGTAAACAACTATGACATCTATCAATTATTTTTAGCTCAAACGAGTCTAAACAACTATCTTGATGAATAATTTTCAAATGATTCATGTTTATATGTCTAAGATGATGATTCTAAAACTGGGTGTGAAATGATTCATGAGAACTTAATTCATTATTGATTTCCAAATCTTTTTTTTTCATAATTTAATACATAAATAGTATTCTTGAGTTCTATCATACCATAAAGAATTCTACTATTATAAAATTAGCATTATTCATTTCCAAATTTGAAAATAAATCCATCAATTTCAAGTTAATTAGCATTGATTATGTTCTTGGTAACACTGATCATATAATAAAAATTATTTAAAACCAAGATTAACCTCATTGGAAATGTGAGATGGTAGTCTCCAACAACTAGATCACCCAACCTCACTCCATTATCTACCTTTAAAACCACTTCACCTCATGTAACCTTCTAAAATATACTTGGTTTTTTCATTTAAATATAGTTGTGATTACTAAAAGCCGTATTTAATACCCAATGTGTAGATATAGAAAGATGAAACTTGATAACATACACACCTGAAGCTTCCTGTGGTTCTTTAACTCGGCACAATTCTTCTTCTAGTAGCCCAAATTTCCACATATAAAGTACACTACTTCCCTTTCCTTATCCTATATCTGGATCTTCCTCTTATTAGGAGGATAGTTTTTAGGAACCTTAGACTTAAAGTGAGTCTTAGATCCCTTTTACTTGTTCTTCCTTTTATTTACCATAAAGACTATAGGTTTTTCACGTCTCATATTCTTATCAACTTGTAAAATCAAGGCAATGTGTTTTGAGAGAGACTTCTCAATATTTCTCATATTATAATTAACAATGAAACTAGAGAAGCCCTTAGGCAGTGAGGATAAAATGAGATTTTTGTGAAACTCAATGGGAATCTTAAATCCTAAGATATCCAAGCAATCTATCTAGCCAATCAACTTGACTACATGAGGCCCAACCGACACCGACTCTCCAAGATTGCATGTGAATAGTGCATTAGAGATCTCATATCCCTCTTGTATCACCTTCTCTTTATAATGATTATAAAGGTGATACATGATGTTATACACATCCATATCCTTGTGTTTCTTTAGAATCTTACTGGACATAGATGATAGAAGAAAACATTGTACATATGTGGTATCATCTAAATGTTTTATATAGAGAGATATTTCTTCCTCACCACCCACTTTACCAGTAACTTTAAGAATATGAGTTTCCAACACATATCATTTCTGCTCATGGAATAGTATAACATGAAAATGCCAATACCATTCCTAGAAATTAGAGTTAGTGATAAGGTTATACTTCTATAATATAGATTGAAGGGATATAGTTGAATTAATATGGATTCCCATTTACATAATAAATAAGATAATATTTTAGTACTTTATTTGGATTACCAAAATAAGATAATAAATTTAATTTATTGATATCCAATTATTTTATCAAAACATAATGACCTCACCATTGGTTTTATGATATTCATCGCATGGATATCCTAGTGTCAAGGATCTATGCACTACTTTTTATAACCCATAATTTGGACATGAAGATTACACGAAGGAGTTTAGGTAGGCATAACTTTCCAACTATATTAAATTATTACTCCTTGATATATTGAATGGAATTTTAAATCCCAAAATCTTATACTTGGAAATCCTCAACATTTACCTCCAAAAATGTTTTTTAAAAGACTTTTTCCATTAAAATCAATACCAATTTGGTTAAGTTTACACAAAACCCTCATAATAATCCCTCGATAAAAGTATGTGTCTAGAATTTGGCCATACAGACACTTAGTTCTATGGTTGTATTCTTATTCAAGCAATGGAAGGATTTTCTAACTTAATATTTGATTGAGGAATTTTTTAATTTATCTTTATATGTAAATTTTATTTTTTATCTTATTACATCCTTGTTAATATTATGCATATTTTTACTTAAGTGATTAACCATGTATTAGATAAAATTTATGCATAGTTTAATTTATCATAATTCCACCTTTCATTCTTGTTAATTCATTTATTAAGTGACAATGATAAAGAATACATAAATGATTAACCATGTGACTGAAATAAATAAAATAATAAAGTTTTTCGATCATGAGATTTCATATTTATTATTTTATCTAGTTGAGGATAAACCAACCCTTGAGCCTAGGGAATAAACTCCTGGAACCATGTTTGGTTTGAGTTTCAAATTCCACCTATGATTCTATGTATCTCCTCGATTGGTTTTTCCTTAGTTCTAAACTTGAACTGCCTCCTCTCTCTTGGGAGATACATCCATTATATTATCATTACTCACATGTAGGTGTGGGGAACCAAAAGATTGGTTATAGGTTTACATAAAAGAAACCATAGACATGTAAACCCTTACATAATGAGAATGAGGCATTGTAAGGACTCGAACTTAAACATTATATATTATAGTTATTTTAAACTATAAATTACTTTATTTTTCCCAAAGATATTTTAAGTTTAGAGTTTTAGGGAGTTAGTGCATAAAAATTACATAACAAACCCATATATATACAAAGTGGACACTTTTAATAAGTATCCATTTTTCCCATAATATAAAACTCTTAAAACCAAACATGTTTTCTTTTCATGACTCTTCTTCATGAATTTCAAATTAACTTCTCCTTTCCTATTAATAATTATTAAACCCTATGAAAAACATTTTAAAAAATATGGGATGAGAATAAAAATATTAGTAAGGGACATAAAAAGAATAAATATGTTAGTAAAGTGAAAAACATGAAATCCCATGATTTTTTTCTCTCTTAAAACATACCTTTTTACCCTGAAAAGGGAATCATCTTTTTTTATTTCAAAAAGTTCATTATAAAACCTTTTTAAAAACCATAAAATTTATATGAAAACTCATTAGAAAGCATATAAAAATTATATAGGTAACTTGGGATATAATTTTTCTATATCACTCTTACAAATGGAATAACCAATATGATCAACTTCTATCTCCAGAGTACCCAATGCCTTAAAGGTTATAACGTAACTACCCATCCTTGGTTTATCATGGAACCACCTACCATTGGTTAATAACATAACCATCCATCATTGGTTTAACAAGGAACCAAAATTCATTGGTTTATGATAAAACCATCTACCATTATAAACAATTCCCAATAACCATAACATAATCATAACACATGAAATCTTGCATCATAAAAACACTCTTTAAAGAGAATAAAATTTCTATTTTGAAATCACTTCTTAAAATCTAAAAAATTCACACGTATTAAAGAAATTATTTTCTAAAAATAACTATGAAAAATTATAAATTAAACTTCAAATCATTAAGTTTTCATGATGGAGGGAAAAACTGCTCATGCCCTATAAGTTAAGAAAACATTTTGTTCATATTTTTGTCGAAAAATTCATAAAGTACTTCAACAAAAAGATTCATTTCAAACCATTTTTGTAAAAATTCAAAAATGGGTAAAAATTATTTTAAATTTTTTTTATAAAAATATTAAAAACAATATTTAAAATCTTTTTATAAAATATGGGTATGGAAGAAAAATAGAGTTTTAAGGAAACTTTAAAAAAATAAATTTTAAAAGAAAACCCCTTATCTTGAGCCTGAATCATCACATACATTCTTTATATTCCTAAATAATAAAATTATATTAATTATTTACTTGTTTAATAACCATTTTCATGTTTATTATTAATTTTATTTTATCTTTTACCATGCTATATTTAAATATTTATTTACTAAAATTCAAATCAGATGTTTTGATGATATTCGTTTCATAAGTCTAAAATAGATTTGGTAAGTTTAATATGGTAAAAAATGTAATAATTAAATCTTATAAAGAATAATAATAATGAAATAATTATAATTTTTATATATCAATTATAATTTTAAATTCATCCATTAATTATGGTTATGAAAAATAAACTACGTTACAATCATGGAGACAGTAGGCTGTACGTACACATTAGTAACATTTCCATTTTTCAATGATCATTATAAAAAGAAGGTAAATATTATTTTAGGTTTACATAATGATAATGATATCATATATATAATATTATTTCTTTAAATATACTTATATATATCATCCATGTGATGTCGTGATGAAAAAAAAATCACATCGCTTCGTGTAGGTGGTAGTCCACATGTACGCACAAACGATGTTATCATTTTCCAGTGCATGGAAAGGTAAGAAGGTAAATGATATATTATATTTTCATAATAATAAATATATAATTAATATCATATATAAAAATTAATTAAATCATTATAACCTATCTTGATATATGGTGATGGAAAATGAATTACATCGGTTCGTGAGGCGGTAATCCGCTGTACACATAGATGATGATTTCTTTTCCCATTTGATGGTAGATGAGATGGATATAGTTTTTGAAATAAAAATAAAAAACCTTATTATATGTAATATGATAGTTTTATTATATAATCATGTTTTAATAAGTTTTTTATGGATGTGGAAGAAGAAACAAAACTAAAACATCCAGATAAAAACTATACCTCTTCTTTGGAAAACCTCCTTTGCTTAATATCTTAAGACCTCTAAGATTGGTATTCTATCTAAAAAATACCTATATAATGATAGGATGGATTCTATAATTTTTTTGGGTAGTTATTGTCCAAAAAAGGTTTCTAAGTGTGAAGAAAAGAGAAGAAGAGGTTCCCTTTTATAAGAGAGGGGAGGGGCACTCTTGGTATTTCTCAAATTATTAAATTAATATAAATTAATTTTCAATTATAAATAGATAAAAAGTGAGTTATTTAGAATATAAAATGATTATGGGTCTAATTAACCACATTAAATAAACATTAGACAAGATTTTACTATATTTATACCCTTATCGTTTGGTTTTAACTCATATTTAACCCCTTTAACTTTTACCATAACAACATAGATTTTACTCTTTGAGGGTTAATATAGTTACTATAAAATGAAAAAAGACCCATAAATGGACCATGGTTGATATTTTAAACCTTATCCTAATCAATTGTAAATATTTAGTTTTTTATGAATTTTATATCATTTAATAAAATATTATTTACTATAAAATATCTATAATGTCAATTTCTAGAACTATTCATTACTTTGACTTTAATAATATTAAGAAAACATCTAATTTTTTTTTAAAAATATTTTATTATATTCCTAACATGTCATGGTCATATAAAAAATTCTTTGATCATATTATTCATCTAAAATTATATTTATTTTAATATTTTTAATATCATTTATTTTATTTTTTCACTAATTGAATAATTACTACATCAACATTATGTAAGCATTTAAGGTAGTTATTTATTCACTAAAAATAAAAAAATACATGACGAATATAAATATTTTAGATTTCAAAATGCTATTTATAGTAGAAAATATCCTTTAGATAACATTATATTAAAATATTACTCTTATTAAAAACAAGAGTGTGACATGTTTGACTTCTCTTTAAATAAAACACTATAAAGGTTATAATCTCATAAAATTGGTCCCAAAATGTCATAAATTTGACCCTTGTATGATTATGGTAGATATATAATCATAAAATAATATTTAGGTAAGTGTTTAGGTGAATTTATCGTTATTATCATTTTATTTTTAACCTAAATTACCTGATTTACCCTTTACCATGGTAATAAAATTACTTGGTTTATTATTAATATTGATAAAATATAAAAGGGATCTACTTACTAAATCTTAACACACTAATTAAAAATATGGAATCCTTTTTTAAAAATTGAAAACATAGAATTTATATAATTTAATTTAAAATTGAACCATCAAAATGCAATGAAAAACAGTTTTTCGAAAAAATTCCCTTTTTAAATATATAATGTTTTTATGATAAATTCATGTATAAATTTAATTTAAAAACATAATTGAATTATTTTAAATCAAAATTAAATAATGAAAATTTTAAACTAATCAAAAACATATTTTTACAATGTAAATGCTTTTAAAATACAATACATTTTAAAAAAATCAGTAGTTTTCAATATTCCTTGAAAAATAAATATTTTTTAAAAATTTTAAAAAATTAATCCTAATATAAAATTGAAATAAAAGATTCAAAAAATAAATTAATTTTTTTAAAATTAAAATTCTATAATTTTAAAATTAAACTTTTAAATAAGACCGTATAATAAATGAGTTCAATAATTTTTTTTATTTTAAAAATTACTTACTATATTTATAATAAATGTAACTATCTAATTCATGAATTAAATAATTTATTCTATAATTACCTATATTTTTAAATTCTCACCCATTTTGGAAATTTCATCCTCATAATTTTTATTCACTTATAAAAAAAGCAAGGATATCTTTTCTTTACAGCATTTTAAGATTCCCATGTTGCTTCTTCAACCATATGGATTCTCCACCAAACCTCAACCTATTGAATTACTTTGTTTCACAATAATTTCTCTATTAGGTCAATAATCTAACTAGGATTTTTCTCATAATAAAGGTTATATTCCAACTGAACTACCTTTGGTCTCAAAATGAATTTGGCACATATTTCATTAACATCAAAACATGAAATACATTGTGTACCTAGGATAAACTCAGAGGCACGACCACTCATTAGGAAACTGATCCAACTTTATCCATTATTTTATATGGTATAATGAACCTTGGATGTAACTTTCCATTATTACCAAAACACATTACACTTTTCTATGGAGATATTTTAAGAAAAACATGATAACCTACCTCAGAAGAAAGGTCTTTCCTCCTGTTATCTACACAACTTTTCCGCTTGATCTGAGCTGTACTCATATATTCTTGAATCATGTTTACCTTCTCAGCCGAAAGTCAATGATCCTAAATTCCCTAGTAATCCATTGAACAAGAACAAAGTATGTCTTACAAGGTATAAATTGTTCATTCTAATTATGCAACAGATAGAGTATAAAAGGCTATGTGGAAATTTAATTCAGTGACCAATAAATTCTAAAGGCCTTTCCAAAAAATTAGAATTAAACATAGGATTAAAGTTATACACAATAGATAGAGGAACTCCATATAACATAAATATCTTATTAATAGATATAGTTAAGAAAGATAATCTAAATACAAAGTATCTCGAATGAGAAGGAAATGTGTATATTTAGTTAGTCGATCAATAATAACCCAAATTTCATTATTACCTCGAGAAGTCATTGGTAGTCCCACCACAAAATACATGGATATATTTTCTAATTTCCACCCTAGCACTGTAAAAGGATGAAGCATCCACTTTGGTAATTTCTATTATACTTTAACCTGTTGACAATTCAAACATTTTATGGTAAAGTCAGTAATATCTATTTTCATTCCACCCCACTAGTAATACCCCTAAAGGTCTCTATACATATCAGTAAATTCAAGATGAATTGAAAATGGGGAACTATGAGCTTAATTTAATAATTCTTTCTTCAAATTGGAATCACACAGAACATATAATCTCTTTCCATATCTCAAAACACATTCTTTGTTAACATTGAATTCAGGAAACTTACCATTCTTAACCAACTCTACATTTTTCTATAAAACACGATCATCTTTATGAGAATACTTAATTATTTATAATAGATAAAATTGTACTAACACTTGAAACAAAATAGTGGAGGTTCCTACATCCATAACTTTTAGATAAAAATTCATCAAATCATTAACCAAAGGGTCATGTTCCAAACACAACATGGTTGATGTATCATTATTTTTCTGACTCAAAAAATCATCCAATTCTTTTTGATTTTCTAGGATGGTAATGGATCATGCAATCATAATCCTTAATCGGTTCCAGCAATCTTTTCTGCTTTATGTTCAACTCTTTATGAGTGAATATATACTTAATTTTTTTGATCAGTATATATTTCACACCTTGCTCCATATAAATTATGCCTCTAAATTTTCAAAGAAAATATCACAAGAACTAATTCCAAATCATGGGTAGGATAATTTTTCTCATGAGATTTTAATTTATATGAAGCATAATCCATTACCTGATCATTTTGAATCAGGAAAAAATTAAGCCTTTTCAAAAAAGCATCACTATAGATGAAAAAATCACTATTTCTTGATGGAAAGGCCAAAACTGGATCATTCACCAATCTTATTTTTAGTTCCTAAAAACAATCATCACATTCTTTTATCCAGATAAATTTAACTCTCTTTTGAGTTAACTTAGTCAGTGGGCTAGAAAATCAAGAAAAGTTTTTAACAAACCAAAAGTAGTAACCTAGAAATCCAAGAAAACTAAAAATATCTTTGAATTTTTTTGGTCTTGGACATTTTTCAAAAACTTTTGTTTTATAATTGTTAATAGTAATTCCATATTTATAAATAATATAACCAAGGAAATAAATCTGTTGTAACTAAAATTCACACTTACTAATTTTTTCATAGAATTTATTTTATTTTCAGGTTTTCAAAACAATAATTAGGCATATTTTATGTTCTTCATGAATTTTAGAATATACTAGTATATCATTAATAAAAACTCACACAAACTTATCCAATAACTCATGAAAAACTCTATTCATTAGATCCATAAATATAGCTGGTGTATTGAACAAACCGAAGGGAATAACTAAAAAATCATAGTGCTCTTATCTAGTATGAAAAGTAGTCTTTGGAATATCTACCTCCCTCAACTTCAACTGATGGTACTCTAACTTAAGATCAATCTTTAAAAAGTACTATTCTTCTTAGATTTGATCAAACGAGTCATCAATATAAGTAAAAAATACTTGTTCTTAACAGTGATGTTATTAAAATCTCTATAATTAATAAAAAGCCTCATGGAACCATATTTATTTTTAATAAAAAAATAGGATCACCCTATGGTGAAGTGCTAGGTCGAATAAAACCTTTATCTAGAAACTTTTTCAATTTATTTTTCAGTTCTAAAATTTCTACTTGATCTATTCAATAAGGGGGTTTTGAAATAGGCTTATCACTAGGGACTAAGTCAACAGTAAACTCAACCTCCTAATCAATAATAAAACTAGGAAATTTATAAAAAAACATCTATATATTCATTAACTACTGGAACACCACTAATTTGAATAGTTTCTTTCTTTTCAACAACATGATCTAGGTAAATTTCACTGCTATCTCTAATCAATTTCTTAGCATCTTGTTAGGTTATCAAGGGTATGAAATCATTGAATAAAACTTTATTAGATCTTTAATCTATTTTATCATGATATACTGAAATTCAATCCATACCCAAAATAATATCAAACTCTATTAGGGGAAGTTCAATAAGTTTTATATTAAATACCATTCCACTAATGACAATAGGAAGAGTCCTATATGTATTGCTTTCTTTAATACTCACATTCAAAGTTTTCACAAAAAGTTCCATATTAATTTTATTAGGTGATGTTCCAAATTTACTTGTGAATTTCTCAAAAATGAAAGAATGAAAAGATACTGATTCAAAAAGGGTATTGTAATAATTCTAATACACAAGTAACATTTCTATCACTGATTCATTTGACAACCCAAAATCAACTGTAGTGGCAGAAAAATATTTTTCCACACCTTTTTTCTTTCGATCTTGAAGATTTATAGCTTGAGTTACTAACTTCAGGCACACATTAGCATAATTTACCAACTCATTGCAATTAAAGAATATTACCATCAGCTTATAATTATTTTTTTTCTCATTTTACTTACAGTAATGATCCATGTGACTAAAATTTCCACATTTAAATTATTTCCCAGATTTCATGAGATATTCCCCATGGTTCTTTTTACCACACTTTTATCAATATGGGAATTTGATTTTATTACCTCCAAATTTCTTTGACGAATGCTTCCCTAAAACCACCAACCTGAATGCTTCTTACAATTGTCATCACAAGGCACATACATGTTAGAAAACTCCATCTCAATTTTTTTAGTATAAGGAAAAATTTTCTTATAGATTTTAAATTCTTATGAATCCAATGATCTTCATAAAATTAGTTTCAATCTAGAGTAAAATATATTAATTTTACTATCAATGTCCCGAACAAAATCCAGTATATACCTATCTAGTCTTATAAAATTGGATTCATACACAGCCAAAAAATATTTATCTTTCTTCCTCAGTTCCATAAATTATTTCTCCAATCCATGTCAAAAATTATTAGGACATTATTTTTCCAGAAAAATATTCTTAAAAGCATCCCATTCCATGGAATAAAAATCATATTTCTCTTTGGTATTCTTAAACAGAGAACATCATCAATTGAATTCAACTTCTAAAAAATAAACAGAAAGGGCTAACTTTTGATATTATGAACACCCCATGACTTCAAATATATTTTCTAGAGTATGGATCCATCCTTTGACTACCACTGGATATAAGGTTCCATTAAAATCTAGAGGATGTTGTCTCATAAAATGCTATACTATCATCATGTTCCTATGAGGTAGATCTAGATTCTATCTAGCATGGATTTCATCACCATTTATAGCCTGCATTAACTGATAAATTACTATAATAAACTATTTTATTCTAATTCAAACCATTCCAACTTACTGATTAAGAATGATATCTTCTTCTCGGTGCCTTCCTACTTCATATTCCTTGTTCCCTCTATGGAAAATCATTCTAAACAAACATAATTTAAATGAAGAAACATGATTATCCTCAAATGATATATTATTTTAACTTAACCATAAGGTAAAATATTTTAAGGGTATTCTAATAACTTTATTCTAACTTATAAAGTTATCTAAACCTTACTATGATACAAATTTCAAGGACTTGACCTTAAACATTACATATTCTTGTTATTTTAAACTATAAATCACTTTCTTTTCCCAAATATCTTTTAACTTTAGATTTTTAGTGAGTTAGGTCATAAATATTATATATCAAACCCATATATATACAAAGTGGACACTTCTAATAAATATCAATTTTCCCACAACATAAAAATCTTAAAATAAAACATGTTTTCTTTTCATGACTCTTCTTTATGAATTTCAACTTGACTTCTCCTTTACTCTTACTTATCCTTAAACCCTGCAATTTTTTTTAAAATGTAGGATGAGAATAAAAATATTAGTAAGGGACATAAAAAGAAGAAATATTATTGTCCAGTGAAAATCATGAAATCCCATGAAAAACCATTTCTTAAAACATATCTTTTTTACCTTGAAAAGGGAATCCTATTTTCTTCTTTCAAAAAGTTCATTATCACACCTTTTTGAAAATCAAAAAATTTCCATGAAAAATCATTAGAAATAATAGAAAAGTTACATAGGTAACTCGGGACATCATTTTTCCATATCACTCTTACAAATGGAATAATTGATATAGTTAACTTCTATCTTCAGAGCACCCAATGCATTGGAGGTTATGACATAATCACCCATCCTTGGTTTATCATGGAACCACCCATAATTGGTTAATAACGTAACCACATGTCCTTGGTTTATCATGGAACCACCCATCATTAGTTTATAATGAAACCACCCATCATTATAAATGATTCCAAATAATTATATCATAATCACAAAACATGAAAGCTTACATCATAAAAACAATCTTTGAAGAAAATAACCTTTACATTATGAAATTACTTCTTAAAATATAAAAAACATGATATTATTAAAGAAAAAATTTTCTTAAAAAAAAACTATGAAAACATTTAAAGTAAAATTCAAATCATTAAGGTGTTATGATGAGGGGAAAATCTGCTCATGCCGTATAAGTTAAAAAAACATTCCTTCCATATTCTTGTCAGAAAATTCACAAAGTAATTCAACAAAAATATTCCTTTAATTTTTTTTAAATTAAAAAATGGATAAAAAGAATTTAAAAAATAATAATAAAAGAGTAAAAATATTATTTAAATCATTTTTAGAAAATATGGTTATGGAAGAAAAATAAAGTTATAAGGGAAACTTTAAAAATATAATTTTTAAAAGAAAGACTCTTAACTTGAGCCCGAATCATCATGCACGTTCTTTATCTTAATTAGTAATAAATTTAGGTTAATTAATTTCTTGTTTAAGAATATTTTTCATGTTTATTATTTTGTTTATTTTATCTCTTACCATGTTATATTTAATTATTTAATTAATTAAATTCACATCGGATGTTTTGATAATATTTGTTTCATAAGTCCAAAATGGATTTGGTAAGTCAACTATGGTAAAAAAGATCAACATTCCATAATATATAGAATAATAATCATTAAATAATAATCATTTTTATACATTAATTATTATTTTAAATCCATCCATTAATTATGTTTATGAAAAATAAACTTTGTTATAATCATGGAGATGGTAGGCCATACATATGCGTTAGTAACATTTCCATTTTTCAACGATCATTATGGAAAGATGGTAAATATTATTTTATATTTTCATAATTACCATAATATAATATATATCATATTATTTATTTAAATATACTTATATATATCATTCATGTGATGTTGTGATGAAAAACAAATCACATCACTTCGTAGAGGTGGTGGTCCACACGTATGCATGAATGATGTTATCATTTTCCAGTGCATGGAAAGGTAATAAGGTAAATGATATATTATATTTTAATAATTATAAATATTTCAATAATATAATATATAAATATTATTTCTATCATTATAACCTATCTTGAGATATGGAAATGGAAAACGAATTACATCGGTTCGCGAGGTGGTAGTCCACTGTACACATGAATGATGACTTCGTTTCCCATTTTATAGAAGAGGAGATAGATATAAGTAATTAAATTAACATAAAACACCTTAGTATATATAATATACTGGCGTTATTATATAATCATGGTTGAATAAGGTTTGATGGATGTGGAAGAATAAATAAAACTAAAACATGCAGATAAGAACTATACCTCTTCTTTGAAAAAACTCCTTTTATTAACCACTTAAAACCTCTAAGATTGGTATTATGCCTAAACCATGACCTCTATAATGAGAAGATGGATTATAATAAGGTATTTGGGAATGTATTGGATTAACCAAATGGGTTTTTAAGTGTAAATAAAATAAAATAACATGTGACCTTTTATAAGAAAGGGGAGGGGCACTTTTGGCATTTTTCAAAATATTGAATTAATATAAATTTATTTTCAATTAAAATGTAATGAACCAAAATTTCATGAAGGTATGAATAACTTTTTTTGGCTTTAATTACTTGGTTTGGAACTTGTAATGCTACCTAATGGAGTCACGAAGGTCTTAAGGGTGTTTGGGACTTGTTCGGAGCCAAGAGCCTCGAAAATTTTGAAAAATAGACCGGGCCACACGGTTGGTAGAAACCATGACACCCATCCTACATGGTTTATCCTAATAATGTAGGGAATTTTAGAGGGTATAAGGAGGCCACATGTTTTTTCTGAAACCATGCGAGCTGAGGCACATGCCCGTGTGATAATTTCAGTCATCTTGACAGCAGGTTTCACACAGCTTGTGCATGGTTAGGAAAACCATGCAGCTAGCCCATGTGGGGTCCCTACTTAGGTAGTGGTTTAGTTAATAATTGGTGTATGGTTTGACCAAATATGTATAAAAATCATGCAAACCAAATGTTCTTAGGAAAAAAGACTATTTTTACCTTAATGACTTTAATACCTCACCCTTCTTATTCCCTTTATTTCCAGCGGATAGGGGGATTGGTTTCTCCCTTGTTGAGATCTACCTTTTCCTAACCTAGGGATCAAGGTACCTCCTATGTTAAGACTTCAAATTGAACACCATCAAAAGCATTGGATAGATTGAGGTGATCTCTCAATTCATCTTTCTTCAGTTCTTAGTTTCTCTTATCATCTCTTGCATAATTTTTGTATAAGCTCATTAGCCCTATTTTTAAAGCATTGGATCATTTCTCTATTTTCTTCCATTATACTTAAAATATAAAGCTGATATTGGATGATGATTTATCTACAACCCTAAGGTAGGTAGTCTAGTTTTTTCCCTAAAATTCGTGATGTTTTCATAGCTTTGCCATTGTGCTACACACCATCCATTGCTGCACATTTATCTTGAATTCTTATTCCTTTATAAATAGTTATAAACATGTTGTTATAATTTAGTATAACCTTGTTAAGTGTTTAGAGTATAAGGAACTCAATCAGAACCACACCTTTGGGTGTTCCAAATGAAATTACCTCTCTTATGTAATTTTGTTAAAGTCCAAACACCACCTAAGTGTTTGGATTGGCTTGGAAATGGAATTGAAATCCTTTATATAATTGTTCAATTGAATGAAAAAACTTTTAAGTGTTAATATTGAACTTGAGTTGAATTACCTTTCTTAATTAATTAATTAAAATAATTATAATGAATGATAGTGGTTAGAAAGGTCATTCCAAGTGATTCATGATTTTATTTATATGGATTATATGAATTGTGATGCCTTGGTTGTATTGGAATTAATGATTATAATGCATTAGAGGTGATCCCTAATGTTATCATAATTATCATTATGAGTATACCATTATTACGGTCTGATGAATGATGGTTAAGGGACCTGTTGATCATGAAGTTTCATACTCCCTTACATTAGGTGTTGATCATGATGTCTCTCACCATTATACATTTATCGAGGCTATGGGCATTCCATTCCACATTCCTATGTATTGGGTGTTGGGAATAATGAATCACCCCACCTATCTCAAATTATGGTCATGATGTCTCACATTAATCATGATATTCAGGTAATTTACCCTTTTTTGAGCATATAGGCTTGTTAGACTAGTTATGGATGCCTGAGTTATGCCCCAGGTCCAGCTATAACCTAGTATCCATGTATATGCTTACTTATGTTCTTATGTACTTAGTGAATATATTTGTATACAACATATAACTATATATATATATATGTTTATATGAATACCATATATATGGTTACCAATCAGGCTCTTACAGTAGCCTATGCCAAAGCAGGTAGAGCCAACCATATGTCCTGTAATACCCTGAGCTGAATAGTATTTATTATTCAAAATTTCTTATTATTCCTTATACCTACACACTACTATTTATATGCACACTGGATGGATAATTCCTTAACACTGTTGGTGGTGGCCCACTAAATTTATCTCACACCCTACTCGGGCTTCCTTTGGTACCTGAGTAGACTTCATATCTAAGGTATGATATGGGAAAGTGCCATGCTACATATGTTTGATCTTCTTTACTTATATCATGGATAATGGGAGAAGAGGACTGAGAATATGATCATGATGCTAGTAAGCCATCCTTTTGTTTTTTTTTGTATTTTTGTAAATCATGTTGTATATTCCTATCCCCTATTTTTCCTTTTTTATATCATAATTCCATAACATCATTTTATATGGCTCAACCTTTGGGATTTTTATTGTTATTACATTTTCTTGGTTATTTACACTTCCACAGATGATTGTTGTGTTTGTTTCCACCGTTCCATATATTTATATATGATTTCTACATTATATGTTTATTTATTATATCTTATGTGTTACTTTGATATGAGGGTATAGTCTCCCCAATGTACCACCTTAGACCCTCACTGCTATTTAGTATCCTCTGGAATATGGGGAGGCACACTTGATCCCATGTGACCTACTGGCTCATGGAATCAGTTAAGTGGATCTTGGGTTAGTATGTTACAAAGTGGTATTATAGATTCTTTTAATTTTTTGTATTACTATTTGGATATTATATAGGATACTAAGAGATAATGGAATTTGGTAATGAGATTGTGCCTGGGCGTAGCTAACCCACATACAGGGGAAACTCAAATTACCTAGGAAGGGTTATTGTTGTTATTGAATTTCACCTATTACAGTTGATATGAATTCACCGTTGGGTGATGCACATGTTTTGTGATGTTATTAATGTTGATATTTTTATTGGTGCTATTAAAATGAGATTTATTTTATCTAGGACTAATGAAATGAGAGCGTGTCATATCATGCATCATTATAGGCACATTAAGACTAATATGCCATGCATTTTTCCATGCCATGTATACTTTCTATGTGCATTTGACTACTACATATAGTTAGTGACTAATTATTATATGTTGAAATACACCAACATTTATTACAGGGATAATATAAGATAATTAATTAAAGTGCCTACATCAATCTAAATAGTGTTTTCTTGTATAGATTTGTGACGACACCTTAATTATCCAATTATATCATGTTGTGGATTCTAGACCTACTAGTTATAGACTGTGATATGTAAATTATATATACAAGATTACAAACTTTTATGAAATTAAATCTTTACAAGTGAAATAATTACTGCTAAATGGGACACTAATTGTAAAGTAAATCATGTTTTCCTTTATACCTTGTAATTGAAATTCCATATATCAGAACCTCCATTGTGTGATATGAGAACTAGACCTGAACCTAGCCTTAGTAGCGGGTAGTTGAGAGTCTCTTATGTTCTTACGACCTGTTATGGTCTTCTATACCACCTAGACCTGGATTTTGGAGCAGGTAGAGAGGTTTGATCTTTTATAGTAAGGCTATGTACCCATCCTATTATATATCTATAATCCTTTTCAACTATTAAATTATCTTATAATGCATGAATTTTGAATTATAGAATCATACCACCATGATAGCCTTAAGTTGTACACTAAGAAGGTGGTGATGACCATGCACCAGAGGTGGTGGGACCTAAGACGCCAATGATCCTGCCTATAGTTCCACCTATGGCACCACCTGTTATTCCAAATATGGGTATTGACACCCAATTTCAAGAGGGATTTTCCGTATGATGCAGTATATGCAAGGTGTTTCTTGATCTTCCCTGACTATAGTAGAGTTGACTAAGGAGTTACAGAAATAGAATCCTCCAACCTTTTTGGGGGGATGTAAGACCACATGTTGTTGAGTCATGGATGGAGGATATGCTTTCTATATTCGAACATCTAGAGATTACTATAGAGAGGTGGATCAAGCTCGATGCTTATATGTTATGTAGTTCTACCAAGAATTAGTGGGATTCCATTACTCAAGAAGACTGACATAGAGATATTATTTAGGTGGAATTTTAGATAATTTTTACAACTACTTATTTCTATATACTTTGAGGGTTTACCGGGATAGAGAGTTTATGAACCTTCAATAGGGAGACATGTATGTCATGGAGTATTCTACTCGTTTTACTGAGATATAGTGGTTTTCACCAACATTATCTGGTGATGAGCCTATAACTGTGAGATAATTCAAGGATGGGATGGTATATGCCATTCAATCATAGGTCAATTTATTTCAGCTGATGACTATTTATAAGATAGTGAATTAGGCCATCATTATTGAGAGGAATTTGAGGGAATCCAATGGTGAGGCACAAGAGCCTCAGCCCAGTTGGTGAGGACTCTCTAGGTGCATCCAAGAGACCTGAGATCAAATCCGGGTGGAGGCATATTTCCAGGTTACTGTAGTAGTACTGTAGCAGGCACTGTTCGGTATTGTAGCAGCCGGAACTATTCATCTATCTGGGCCTCCGAGCCACCGGTTTGGTCGTTAGGTCCTAAAAGACTTTCAGGCCACCCAAGGCCTTTGGGCCAGTTGATTATCAAGGTCTTCGAGCCACCTTAAGGCCTTAGGGCCACCCCAAGGCCTTCAGGCCACATGAATGAATGCCCCAGACACACTACAGAAAAGGAGAAACCCCAAAGGAGGATTCAGAGCAGGTGCACTCACCAGAGCAGAGCCAAATGGATTTTCAGAATGAGAGGGTATGGCTATGCCATCGGTACCAGCCTGTGCTTTCATGGGAAACCTAGCCAGATGGTCATGCAATGGTGGAGATCTACTATCAAGATGTAGATGCTGGGGAGGGGCAGTTCCTTGTAGATAGTATGGTTGAATTCCCTAATACCTTCGGGTCGTGTAATCTTCTAAGCCTATAGGCCATGTAATCTCTAAGCCTACGGGCCTTGTAAGGGTTCCCCCTCATCCCTTGAAAGGGGGGTTATAAAAAATTAATAAAAAATGAAGGCCTTCGGGCCATTCACGCAGGCAATGGTGAGAACTAGGGTGGTTCAACACCCAAACCTGGAAGTGTTTATTCTAGTGGGAGAAAGTGGTGTTTTGAGGTTCCTTATGGGGGTAATAGTAGTTAGATAGATCATGATGATATGTTCCTTATATGTCACTAGTGTGGGAAGCCAGGACACACAAAACCCCAGTGTATGCGGGATCCAGTGGAGTGCTGGGGATACATCAGGATGAGATATATCCAACACTTCTATAGGACTTTTCCAACATTTATTAGTAAGAGGGGATCTACACCTACCCAATGGTTTGGAGCAAGTCCAATAGTATATCTCTAGGAAGGTAGATGTTATACCACTAACCACTCAGGGTGAGGTGGTGGTTAGGGTAGAGATAATCAAAATCAGGACTTTCCATTCCAGCAGAGTGGGCCTACTTAGGGAAGTCAGGATGTGACTTAGGGCCATGGTACAAGATAGTTTCATGAAATGTGGCTTATGATGGAGGATAAGAGTGCACAAATTTATATTTTTTGAGGTACTATTCTAGTAGCCTCTACTTTAGTGTCTTCTTTATTTGATACAGACATATCAAACTCTTTTATATATGAGGAAATTGTGGAAAGTATGGGCCTCGAGATATAGATCTTCTATGGCATGATGACACTTGATACACCGTTAGGTATCCAATCATAGAGAATTATTAAATGTAAATATTCTCCCCTTGAGATAGGCAGATATCTCTTCATATGGAATCTTTTAATCCTCAACGTGATAGGGTTTGATGTAATCATCGAGATGGACTAGTTAGTTCCTTATCGAGACCATATTGATTTTTATTGCTGATGGGTGACATTTACATCAATAGAGGGTGGTATACATGTACATAAGGGAGAATGGGATGTCCATGATTCTTGAGTTGGACTTGAGCATTTGGGGCTGGGCAGAGTGACAACTCAGATTTCTAGTCATTTCTTGGATGATCAGGGGTTACAACGTGCTGTTTTTCCTCCTATTGTCGATCATTTTAGGGATGTCTTCCCTAATAAATTTTATAGGATACCTATAGTGGTAAAGATATAATTCACCATTGATCTATTTCTAAGAGAAGTACCCATGTCTATTATTCCTTACAGAATGTCACCTACAGAGATTATGGAGCTCAAGAAACAGTTGGAGGATTTGAAGGCTAAAGGTTTTACATGCCCCAAAACTTCTCCATGGGGTTCATCAGCCATTTTTTCTAAGAGGGAATATGGAACCCTCGGTATTTTCATGGATTAATGACTATTGAAGTAGCATATGATATAGAACTGGTATTCAAAGCCTTGAATAGATGAACTCTTTGATCATCTCTGAGGAGAGAGAGTGTTTTTAAAGATTTATTTGAGGTTAGGATACCATCAGGTGTGTGTCAAATCTTTATACATACATCTCACAACTTTATATATAAAGTATGGTCTTTATGAGTACCTGGTAATGCTGTTCAGTCTCACAAAATGCACCATATTTTTTTATGGATATGATGAATTGGGTTTTCCACTTGTATATGTATTTATTAATGGTAGTCTTTTTGGATGACATCTTAGTGTATTATCGTTCTCAACTAAACCATACCAACTAGCTTGAGAATGTGTTGAATACACTGAGATAGAACTAACTTTATGATAAGCTTAGAAAATTCCATTTTTGGATAAAAAAAGTTCACTTATTGGGTCATATCATCTCAGAGTTAGGAGTATCAGTAGACCTAGAGAAGGTGAGAGATCTAGTTTTCTAAGAGAAACCTAAGAGAATATTCTACATATAGAGTTTATTAGGGATATCCAGATATTATAAACACTTTATATAGGATTTCTCACACCTTTCAGAATGTAAGGACCTGACCCTAGTTGCCCAAAGCCGGTGCCTTATTTTATTACATTGACATATAAATAATGAATATGTATCCCAAAGGACCAAGTAGTTTAGTAAGATTTTAGAAACAAGATACATATATAAGTTTAACATTATATCATTAAGGGAAATACAACACTAATTTATTCCATTAGAAACATTCAAGCCTCCTAGATTATGCCTACAAGTCACTCATAACTAACTTCTTCATATCCTGGAAAAATGAAACGCAAGAAAGGGGTGAGCTCAAATACTTAGTAAGAGTAAGAAATACAATATAAGATAACATAAACATAAACATTAGGCAAGGTGAATAATTAAAAACACACACCTTTATAAATAATAAACTTGAACACATTATGGTTGGAATATGAGCTATGTAAATAATGCCATAATAAAACATAATCATGGGTATTATACTAGTCAAATAACCACATGAAATTTCAATTACTAGCTTCATAAAAAGGTAAGTGCATATGATGGAAATTCTGAAACATTTTTTCAAGGCCTCATCCAAGACTTCTAAAAATGATTAAGGCCTCAACCAAAACCATATATCAAATTGGGAAAGGCCTCGACCAATTCCATGTCTATTTGTCTCATGAGACCTACCGATGCATCGAGGGGCTATAGCAGGCCCCAACCATCACATAATAAGTCCAATTAATTCCTCATATGAGCGGGGATAAACATAAACAACATATATATTCATATTGAAACTATCATATGAAATGTAACTAACTTTCCCCAATCATTAAACATAAAACACTAACCATTCCGAGTAATATGGTGAATGGTTTTAGGATAGATCATCCAAAATAAAATTAGTCATAAAAAATTCGATAAAATATATTAGATGAAATCATAAATGATTAAACCCAATAATGCATAAGAACCACCAATACTTTTGAATCAGATGAAAATACTCTTATAAAATCATTAAGCAATTCTTGAGATAAATACTCTTTCACTTTGAAAAGAAGAGTTATTTTGGAAAAATATTTGTATAAAACCAGAAGTGAATTAAGATATTATTTTCATAATAAAATGAGTGATTTTATAAAGATAATGTTTAAAAAAAAAAAGATTATAGAGTGCCCTTGAAAATAGATAAGAATTTGAGAAATTCCCTTGAATCAGGCTTGTATTTTGGAAACAATTTTGAAAGTTCCTTTTAAAATGTGTAACTACCCATAAAATAAGGAAGGGTACTGGTTGGTAAAAATATATAGAACACTAAAAACTATTTTATGAGTATTAAATAATAATATACAAGAATTTCATTAAGGTAATTAGACAATAAAATTAACCCGAATGAAAATGGAGGTTTGGGTGAACAAACCCTTACCTTAAGTTCGAATGTGTTCCCCTCTTGAATTTAAGGTCATGGAATATGAAATTATACTCATTAATAAGTTAATTAATAATATATTAGATATTTATTTGTTTTATCATAATTATGTTTATTTTATTTATGTCCTTATTGATAAGTTATAATATCAAATTTCATCGTTCAAGAGTGTTTGTTTTCTTTATTTTCATAATCGGTTCACTTATTTTTAAGTAATGGAGTTCATGTGGAATGGTTGTAAATATCCAGAATTGAAATTAAATATTATTTATGAACATAAAGAATTGTTAATTTTCATTTCTATCATTTTTTTACATGGAATGAGTATAAACCATTAGATGACAACCACTTCGATTATTTGGCGGTATTTGGATTATTATAAACTAGTTTTGTCATAAAAATTAATAATATGTACATATACTGGTGCCTGGATATTAATTAGGTTATAGTACAAATGTTATAGTCTGGTTCAACCATAAAAATGGTTTCATTACTAGTAATGAAGGATAAATTAAAGAACAAAAATTCATCATCCACAAAGATTATAAATTGGAACCTCATGGATGTTGATTTCGTTTATAAAAATAAAAGAGAGGGAGTAAGAATATTGATGATGGTTCTTATATTAACATGATATAATTCTACTATATATATGATTTTAGATTTATCATGGTCATTTGGATAGAGGAGTTGAGGAGAGGATAAAAAAATAAGATAAATTGAAATGAAACTAAAGGAAAAAGAAGGGTGATTTACCTCTTGAAATAACCTCCTTGAGAACCTCCTTAAGGGAAGGGGTTTTGGTCTTTTGAAAAGACCAAGGGATTATTGGAATTGGGGAGTTACTAGGGAAGGGTAATTGGGTAGATATTTTTAGGATATTCAAGGCTCAGAGGAGTGAAGAGAAGACGGAGTGAGGGGGGGGGGGTTATAGTGGAGGAGAGGGGTAAATTTTGAATATTTTATTCATTATTTTATTATTTCCATCAAGACAACCAATAATATTGTTTCATGTGACCCCTAATAGTAATAAGTGTGTTTGAGTTTGAACCAAGTGGCCTTACATCACTTATGATGTCATAAATAGTGTATTTAACTGATAATTTGAATATACGGTATTTTATCATATTTCACTATTCATAAAAAATTCAAGAATTTCATAAAAATCCCAAAAATTTACCCTTAACATTTTTCAACATGTATAATTCAAAAATGAGATCAATTTTTCAAAAATAATCTTCTAAATATTATTAATTTAATTTTTAAATAAAATCATAGTTAATTCAAAAAATAACAGTTTTAAAGGTATAATTAGTTTTATATCACATTGAAAAATTAATTAAGATCTAATTATATTATTACCTTAAGAAAATAAAATAATATCATTATTTACTATTCATAAGGGTCATATTGCTATTTATAAGGGTATGTTACTATTCACCAAAAATCAAGTTTGTTCTATCAGACTCCAAATGACTTACTGATCACAACTCTAGATGACTATTTTTTGAAATTAAAAAACATAGTTGAGGAAAATTTGTGTTTAATAGATAGATTATAAAATGCATTCAATATTTATTTTCAAAACCTTGGGGTGTTACATTCTCCCCTCCTTACAAAAGAATTATTCCTCAAAATTCACAAAATGTTACCTAAAAAGATTCAGGTATGTCTTCAACTTAAGCTCCTTAGGATTCCATGTTGCTTTTTCCATCTTATAGTTCCTCCAAAGAAAATTTACTAGATGAGTCATCCGATTTCTCAATACTTGTTCTCTGGTTTCAAAAATCTTGATAAGCTCTTCACAATAAGACAGATTGGGCTCAAGTTTTATTTCTTTATAGGTGAGTACATGTGTTGGGTCTGACATGTATTTCCTTAAAATTAACATGTGGAACACATTGTAAACTTTAGAGATACTTGGAGGCATTTTTAAATGGTAATCTATGACTCCAATTCAGTCCATAATTTCAAAAGGTCCGATATACCTGGGACTTAATTTTTCCTTCTTACTAAATCGTATAATACCCTTCCATGGAGATACCTTTAAAAAAACATGTTCTCATTATTGAAATTTCAAATCCCTCCTTCAGTTATCAACATAGATCTTTTACCTACTTTGAGCTATTTTGATATGGGTTTGGATAATCTTCACCTTTTCCATTGTTTCCTCAACAAGTTCTGATCCTACGAGCTTTCTTTCACGAACATCATCCCAACAAGTTGGTATACAAAATCTCTTTCCATACAATGCTTCATATGGTGCCATCTGAATACTTGAATGGAAGCTATTGTTATAGGAAAATTCTACGAGAGGTAAATACTGATCCCACATACCTTTAAAGTCAAGTGAACAAGACCTCAACATGTCTTCCAAAGTTTGAATAGCCCATTATAATTGTCTATTAGTTTGTGGGTGGTAGGAAATTCTCAAACAAAGATCAATATCTAGGGCCTTTTGAAGACTTTTCTATAATTTTGATGTAAAATGGGGATCACGATCAGAAACAATTGATAATAGTAGACCATGAAGTTTTAAAAATTCATTAATATATAGTCTTTCTAAATGTTCAAGTGGAAAATCTTCTCTTATAGCAAGAAAATGTGATGATTTTGTAAGACGGTCAACAATGAACCATATTTCATCATTCTTTCTTGGAGTCTTTGGTAACCCCATGACAAAGTACATTGAAATATCATCCCATTTCCACATAGGAATAGGAAGGGGTTGCATGACTTCTCCAGGACGTTGTCTTCCAGCCTTCACCTATTGACAAACCAAACATCTCGACACATAATCAGCAATCTCCCTCTTCATGTTTTCCCACCAAAAATGTTCATTTAGATCTCTATACATCTTTGTACTACTAGGGTGTATAGAGAAATTAGACCTATGAGTATCATCAGATAGTTCTCTTTTTATCTCAGGAATAGTGGGAACACAAAACCTCTTCCCGAATTTCAAAATGCCACCTTTATATATAAATTCAATCAACTTCCCATCATTTACAGCTTTAATCTTCTTTTGAAACTCCTCATCATATACCTGATAACTTTTTATCCTTTCCAGTAAAGAAGTTTTGGAAACCATTTGAAAAATTAGTGATGTGTTACCTTCCTTGATAATTCTCATATCCATCTTTACTAGATCCATGAACAAAGTATCCATTTCAACTCTCATCTTGTTCAGAATTCCTTGTTCCTTTCTACTCAAAGCATCTGCCTCCTTATTTTCCTTCCCCAGGTGGTAGTGTATTATGAAATCATAATCCTTGAGTAGATCAATCCATCTCCTTTGTCTCATGTTTAGTTCTTTCTGTGAGAAGATATATTTTGAACTCTTATGATTTATATATATCTCACATTTTCACCATAGAGGTAATGTCTCCAAATCTTTAGAGTAAAGATTACCATTTTTAGAAATCAAGATCATGAGTTGGATAGTTTTGCTCATGAATTTTTATCTACTTATATTCATAGGCAATCACTCTATCATTCTTCATAAGGACACATCCAAGTCCTTTCTTTTATGCATCGCTAAAGATCACAAATCCATCATTCCATGATGGTAGAGTCAAGATTAGAGAATTCACTAATCTTCTCTTCAATTATTTAAAAAATTCTTCACATTCCTTTGTCCATACTAAATTAACACATTTTTGTGTAAGCTTGGTCATTGGGTTGGATAAACGGGTGAAGTTATGAAGAAAACACTAATAATAACCTACTAAAACAATAAAACTACGTACCTCAGTTATGTTCGTTGGAGTAGGCCATTCTTGCATAGACTTTGTATTCACAAAATCTACAGATAGTATATCCTTAGAGACAATGTGTCTCATAAAGGAAACTTATTGAATCCAAAAATCACAGTTCTTAAACTTACCATATAATTAATTTCTTCTAAGAGTCTTAAGAATAGTGAAGAAGTGATTTTCATGATCTTCATAGCTTTTATAATATACCAGGATATCATCAATAAACACCACCACAAAGTCATCAAGATATTCCTTGAAAACTCTGTTCATTAGATCCATGAAAACATATGGTGAATTAGTTATTCTAAAAAGTATTACTGTAAACTTATAATGCCCGTACCTGGTTCAGAATGCTGTTTTTAGAATGTCTTCCTTCCTCACAAGCAACTGATGATATCCAGATCAAAGATCAATCTTCGAAAAATATTGGGCTCTATGAAGTTGATCAAATAAATTATAAAAGAGAGATAGGGGATACTTGTTATTTATTATTATAGCATTGATCTCCATGTAGTCAATGCACAACCTCATAGACCCATATTTATTCTTATCGAAAAGAATAGGGGCTCCCCATAGAGAAATGCTAGGGTAAATAAATCCTTTATCACTCAATTCCTCTAGTTGTTTCTTTAGTTACACTAACTCCACAGTGGTCATTCTATAAGGGGTCTTTGATATGGGCCTTGAAACAAGAATTAAGTCAATGGAAAACTCAATTTCCTGCTTTGGAGGATGTCTAGGTAAATCCTCCAGAAAGAAGTCAATATATTCTTGCACAATAGGTACATCTTCTATTTGAACATTCTTTTCCTCACCCATAGTTATTGAATTAACTTCCTCCCTAATAATTGAATTTAGTAGAGATATTGGGGTGGATCTAGATGAGAATTATATGGAGAGGTTTCTGCTATAAAGATAATGGATTCTACACCATTTTCAAAAATTGTAACTTTATTCTTCTTGCAATAGATATTCACATCATAATTTGATAGCCAATTCATTACGGGAATTATATCAAAATCAATCATTGGTATGATGATAAGGTTAGACACTAAAGCACATTTATTTTACATGAGGGGGACTAATTGGAACACCTTTATTGCAATGATACATCCACTATAAGTTTTGACTGATAACTCCTTTATTAAATCAAACTGGACATGTATAATTTTCTTGGAAAACTGGGAAGATATAAATGAATGTGACAATCCAGAATCAAATAAACCATTGTCTAAGTTTGATGAAATTATTAATGTAACTTCCACCAATTCATTAGGAACTTCAATATCAGCGGTTGTGAACGCATAAGCTTTTCCCTTCTCCCTTGGACTTTTCTATTTCATGTTTCCTTGACGCTTTGGAAAGTCATTAGTATAGTGTCCCATATCTCAACAATTATAGCATTGAAAATTAATGGATTATTTATTCCCATTACAATCACTAGCAAGATGGACTTTCAATCCACATTTGTAGCATACTTTTTTTCATTTTAAGCAGACACTAGGGTGTTTCTTTCCATAATTGTCATAGGGTGTAAATTCAAATCTTCCCTTATTCCCTGTTTCCTTATTTCCTTTTCCAAAGTTTTCAGTGGCCCTCTTCTTCTCTTTATTTCCCTTAAATTCATAAGACTTGTAAAATTATTTTTCCATCTTGATAGTACATGAAACTATATCTTTATATGATGAGAAAATCTGGGAGACCAGAGTCCACCGGAGGATTGGATTTAGTCCATCAAAGAATCGATCAATATTGCTCCTCATATTTCTTATGTAGTCCACAACGTACCTTTATAACCTTGTGGAGTTAGCTTCATACTATACAATATTATCATATTTCTTTTCCTTCAAATTCAGAAACTACCTTTCCATATCCGCTTGCTGTTCACAAGGAAAGTGTTTCTCTATGAATATTTCCTTAAAGTCCCTATATTCTATCTATTCTATTTGATTCCTCATCCTTTATGTTTTGGATTAATGACCAACACTAATCCAAATCTCCTAATAGATGATAAACTTCCATGATTACCTTATCTCTTTAGTTACATCCGAAAGTGAAAAATATCTTCTCTAGGGAACTTATCCACTGTTCAGTAACAAATGGGTTTGTAGTCCCACTGAATGATGGGGGTTGTTTTCACATAAAGCGGTCTAACAAATCTCCTCTATGTGGAGGATCCAGATACTCCATATGGGTAAGGTTATTTTTCATAACCTGAGTAAGTTTTCCCAGTATAGTTATAAGATTATTTTCACCAGTCGAATCACCAGAGCCTACATCATTATCTTGTATTAGAGGGAAATCCCTGCATGGGATACGTGTGTTTATACAGTTTCCATTTCTCCCACTAGGAGCCATTTCTAGATGATGGCATACACTAGATTAGGTTATGAATCATAATTTATAATCTTAACCTAACAAAATACTTAACATAAATTGAGATCCTACGCATGGCTAATCCCATAATCACAAAAATGGTTTATTTGAGAAAAAAGTTAAATTTAAATCCTTTATAATGGATTATAAATAAAATGTGAATTATCCTAAGCATATCCCTTGATAGTGTCATTAAAAAGAGTGCAACAAGGACCATTTTCATGTACCAGGATACCCCAGGTCAATCCCTAAACTCCTTTTCAGAGCTTTCAATCCTAGTTACATCTGTGCCAGAGCCACCTTTACCTATTTGTATCCAGACAGGGATGTATTTTATAGAAATATCCACATAATCTATTCCTTACCAAAATACCATGATGTTATTGTATTCTTATCCTCAAATACTATCTTAGGAATTTTTCCCTAATCAACATTTTCTAAATCTAGTTCCCAAGTCTTCTACTAAACTTCCTCTGATACCAACTGTAAGGACCCGATCCCAGTTTCCTAGAGTCGATACATTATTTTATTACATTGGTATATAAACAAGTAATATGTATCCTGAAATACCAATTAGTTTAGTAGATTTTGGAAACAAGATACATATATAAGTTTAAAATTACATAATGAAGGGAAATACAACACTAATTTATTCCATTAGAAAAATCCAAGCCTCCTAGACTATACCTGCAAGTCACTCCTAACTAACTTCTTCATATACCGAGAAAATGAAACATAAGAAAGGGGTGATATCAAAAGCCCAGTAAGAGTAAGAAATACAGCGGAAGATAAAAAAAACATAAATATTAGGAAAGGTGAATAATTGAAAAAACACGCCTTTATAAATAATAAAATTGAACACATTGTGGTAGGAATATGAGTTGAGTTAATAATTCCATAATAAAACATAATCATGGGTATTCTACTATTCAAATAACCACATGAAATTTCAATTACTAGCTTCATAAAGAGGTAATTTCATATGCCATACATTATGAAACATTTTGTCAAGGCCTCGTCCAAGACGTCTAAAAATGATTAAGGCCTCGTCCAAAACCATATATCAAATTGGGAAAGGCCTCAGACAATTCCACGTCTATTTGTCTCATGAGACCTACTGATGCATCAAGGGAATATAGAGATACCTATCCATCAAATAACAAGTCCAATTAATTCCTCATATGAGTAGGGATAAACATAAACAACATATACATTCATATTAAAACTATCATATGAAATGTAACTAACTTTCCCTAATCATTAAACATAAAACACTAACCATTCCAAGTAATATGTTGAATGGTTTTAGGATAGATCATCCAAAATAAAATTAGTCACAAAACATTCAATAAAATATGGTATATGACATCATAAATGATTAAACCCAATAATACATAAGAATCAATAAGAGTATTGAATCAGAAGAAAATACTCTTATAAAATCATTAAGCAATTCTTGAGATAAATATTCTTTCATTTTTGAAAAGAAGAGTTCTTTTGGAAAAATATTTGTATAAAACCAGAATTGAAGTAAGATAGTATTTTAATAATAAAATGAGTGATTTTATAAAGATAATGGTTTCAAAAAAAAAAAATTATATAGTGCCCTTAAAAATAGGTAAGAATTTGAGAAATTCCCTTGAATCGGGCTTGTATTTTGGAAACAATTTTGAAAGTTCCTATTAGAAAGTGTAAATATCCATAAAATAAGGAAGGTTTATGGTTTTTAAACATATATAGAACACTCACACATATTTTATGAGTATTAAATAATAATATAAAATAATTTCATTGAGGTAATAAGAGAATAAAAGTAACCCGAATGAAAATGGTGGTTCGGGTGAGAAAACCCTTACCTTAAGTTTGAATGTATTACCCTCTTGAACTTAAGGTAATGGAATATGAAATTATACTAATTAATAACATAATTAAGAATATATTATACATGTATTTAGTTTATCATAATTTTTTAGTTAATTTATGTCCTTATTGATAAGTTATAATATCAAATTCCGTCATTCCAGAGTGTTCGTTTTCATGATTTTCATAATCGGTTCACTTGTTTTTAAGTAATAGAGTTCATGTGGAATGGTTGTAAATCTACAGAATTGAAATTAAATTCTATTTATTAATATAAATAATTTTTAATGTTCATTTATATCATTTGGTTACATGGAATGAGGATGAACCATTAGATGACAACCACTTCGATTATTTGACGGTATTTGGATTATTATGAAATAGTTTTGTCATAAAAATTAATAATATGTACATATACTTGTTACTGGATATTAATTAGGTTATAATACATATATTATAGTATGGTTAAACCATAAAAATGGTTTCATTACCAGTAATGAAGGATAAATTGAAGAATGAAACTTCGTCGTCCATGATGGTTATAAATTGGAACCTCATGGACGTTGATTTTGTTTTTAAAAATAAAAGGGAGAGAGTAAGAATATTGATGATGTTTCTTCCATTAAAATGATATAATTATATAATATATATGATACTAGAGTTATCATGTTCATTTTGGACAGAGGAGGTGAGGAGAGGATAACAAAATAAGATAAATTGAAATGAAACTAAATGAAAAAGAAGGGTGCTTTATCTCTTTAAATAACGTCCTTGAGAACCTCCTTAGGGGAAGGGGTTTTGGTCTTTTGGAAAGAACAAGAGATTATTGTACTTGGGGAGTTAATAGGGAAGGGTAATTGGGCATATATTTTGAGGAGATTCAAGGCTTAGAGGAGTGAAGAGAAGAGGGAGTGGGGGGGGGGGGTATAGTGGAGGAGAGGGGTAAATTTTGAATATTTTATTCATTATTTTATTATTTACATCAAGACAACCAATAATATTGTTTCATGTGACCCATAATAGTAATAAGCACATTTGAGTTCAAACCAAGTGGCCTTACATCACTTATGATGTCATAAATAGTGTATTTAACTGATAATTTGAATATACGGTATTTTACCATATTTCACTATTCATCAAAAATTCAAAAATTTCAGACTAATCCCAAAAATTCAACCATACCATTTTTTGATTTTTATAATTCAAAAATTAACTCCATTTTTCAAAAAAAATTTTCTAAATATTATTAATTTAATTTTTAAATAAAATCATAGCTAATTCAAAAAATAACAATTTTAAAGGTATAGTTAGTTTTATATCACATTGAAAAATTAATTAAGATCTCATTATCTTATTACCTTAAGAAAATAAAATAATATCATTATTTACTATTCATAAGGGTCATATTACTATTCATATTACTATTCATAAGGGTATGTTACTATTCACCAAAAATCAAGTTTGTTCTATCAGACTCCAAATGAATTAATGATCATAACTCTAGATGGCCATTTTTTGAAATTCAAAACATAGTAGAGGAAAAGTTGTGTTTAATGGATAGATTATAAAATGCATTCAATATTTATTTTCAAAACCTTGGGGTGTTACATTATCCCCTCCTTACAAAAAATTTCTTCCTCAAAATTCACAAAATGTTACCTAAAAATATTCAGGTATGTATTCAACATAGGCTCATAAGGATCCCATGTTGCTTCCTCCATTTTATGGTTCTTCCCAAGAAAATTTACCAGATGAGTCGTCCAATTTCTCAATACTTGTTCTTTGATATCAAGAATCTTGATAAGCTTTTCACAATATGACATATCGGGCTCGAGTTCTATTTCTTCATAGGTGGGTACATGTGTTGGGTCTGGTATGTATTTCCTTAACATTGACATGTGTAACACATTGTGAACTTTGGAGAGACTTGGAGGAATTTCCAAATGGTAAGATACAACTCCAATTTGGTCTAGAATTTCAAAAGGTCCGATGTACCTTGGACTTAATTTTACCTTCTTACCGAATCATATAATACCCTTTCATGGAGATACCTTTAAGAAAACATGTTCTCCTTCTTGAAATTTAAAATCTCTCCTTAGGTTATCAACATAGCTCTTTTGCATACTTTGAGCTGTTTTGATATGGGTTTGGATAATCTTCACCTTTTCTGTTGTTCCCTCAACAAGTTCTGAGCCTATGAGATTTCTTTCACCAACATCATCCCAAAAAGTTGGTTTATGAAATATCTTTCAATATAAGGCTTCATATGATGCCATCTGAATACTTGAATGAGAGATATTGTTATAGGAAAATTCTATGAGAGTTAAATACTGATCCCAAATACCTTTAAATTCAAGTGAACAAGACCTCAACATGTCTTCCAAAGTTTGAATAGTCCATTCTGATTGTCCATCAGTTTGTGGGTGGTAGGCAGTGCTCAAACGAAGATCAGTATCTAGTTATTTTTGAAGACTTTTCTAGAATTGTGATGTAAAATAGGGATCATGTTCAGGAACAATTGATAAGAGTACACCATGAAGTCATACAACTTAATTAATATTTAGTCTTGCTTAACTTTCAATTGGTAAATCTTCTCTTATAGCAAGAAAATATGCTGATTTTGTAAGATAGTCAACAATGACCCATGTAGCATCATTATTTCTAGGAGTATTTGGTAGCCCCATGAAAAAGTCCATTTTAATATCATCCCATTTAAACATAGGAATAGGAAGGGGTTACATGACTCCTCCAGGATGTTGTCTTCTAGCCTTCACCTGTTGACAAACCAAACATCTCAACACATAATCAGAAATCTTACTCTTCATTTTTTCCCACAAAAAATGTTCCTTTAGATCTCTATACATATTTGTGCTACTAGGGTGTATAGATAAATTAGATCTATGAGTATCGTCCGATTGTTCCCTCTTTATCTCAGGAATAGCGGGAACAAAAAAGCCTCTCTCTAAATTTCAAAATTCCACCTTCATATACAAATTCAATCAACTTCCCATCATTTACAGCTTTAATTTTATTTTGAAACTCTTCATCATCATCCTGAGAACTTTTTATTCTTTCCGGCAATGAAGGTTTAGAAACCATTTGAAAAAGTAGTGATGTGTTACCTTCCTTGATAATTCCTATATCCATCTTTACTAGATCCATGAACAAATGATCCCTTTAGACTATCATCTTGTTCATAATTACATGGTCCTTTCTACTAAAAGCATCTTCCACCTTATTTACCTTCCCTGGGTGGTAGAGTATTGTGAAATCATAATCCTTGGGTAGCTCAATTCATATCCTTTGTCTCATGTTGATTTCTTTTTGTGATAAGATATATTTAAAACTCTTATGATCTGTATATATCGCACATTTTTCACCATAGAGGAAATGTATCCAAACTTTAGAGAAAATATTACTGCTACTAACTAAAGATCATGAGTTGGATAGTTTTGTTCATGAATTTTTAGCTTCCTAGATGCATAAGCAATCACTCTATCATTCTACATAAGGACACAACCAATTCCTTTCTTTGATGCATGGATAAAGATCACAAATCCATCATTCCCTGATGGTAGAGTCAAGATTGGATCATTCAATAATATTATCTTAAATTCTTTAAAACATTCTTCAAATTCCTTTGTCTATATGAACTTAACCCATTTTTGTGTGAGCTTAGTCATTGGGTTGGCTAAATGGGTGAAGTTCTGAACTAAACTCCAATAATAACCTGCTAAACCAATAAAACTATGTACCTCTATTATGTTCACTAGAGTAGGCCATTCTTGAAAAACCTTTATCTTAGAAGGATCTATAGAGATTCCATCCTTATAGAAAATGTGGCCCAAAAAATAAACTGATTGAAGCCAAAAATTACACTTGCTAAACTTACCATATAATTAATTTCTTTTAAGAGTCTGAAGAATAGTGTGTAAGGTATTTTCATGATATTCATAGCTATTAGAGTATACCAGGATATCAGAAATAAACACATAAATTCATCAAGATATTTCTTAAAAAATCAATTCATTATATCCATGAAAACATATGGTGCATTAGTTAGTCCAAAAGGAATTACTGTAAACTCATAATGCCTGTACCTGGTTCAGAATGTTATTTTTGGAATGTCTTCCTTCCTCACAAGCAACTGATGATATCCAGATAGAAGATCAATATTAAAAAAATATTGGGCTCTATGAAGTTGATCTAATAAATCATCAATACAAGGTAGGGGATACTTTTTATTTTTTGTTATAGCATTGATCTCCCTATAGTTAATGGACAACCTCATAGACCCATCTTTCTTCTTAAAAAAAAGAATAGGGGATCCCCATATAAAAATGATATGGTGAATAAATCCTTTATCACTCAATTACTCTAGTTGTTTCTTTAGTTCCACTAACTCCACAGTGGCTATTCTATAAGGGGTCTTTAATATGGGCCTTGAACCAAGAATTAAGTCAATGTAAAACTCAATTTCCTGCTCTGGAGGATGTCCAGATAAATCCTCTAGAAAGACGTCAATATATTCTTGCAAAATAGGTACATATTCTATTTGAACATTATTTTCCTCACCCATAGTTATTGCATTACATTCCTTCCTAATAATTGAATTCAGTAGAGATATTGGGGGTGGATATAGATGAGAATCATAAGGCGATGTTTCTTCTCTAAAGATGAGGGATTCTACACCATTCTCAAAAATTGAAACTTCCTTCTTGAAATAGATCTTCTATTCATAATTTGATTGCCAATTCATACTGAGAATTATATCAAAATCAATCATTGGTATGATGATAAGGTTAGCCACCAAATCACATTTATTTTACATGAGGGGGACTGATCGATATTCCTTTGTTGCAATGATACATCCATTAGAAGTTTTGACTGATAACTCCTTTATTAAATAAAATTGAATATGTCTAATTTTCTTGGAAAACTGGGAAGATATTAATGAATACGGAAATCCAGAATCAAATAAAGCATTGGATAAGTTTGATGAAATGATTAATGTACCTGCCATCACTTCATTAGGAACTTCAATATCAGCAGTTGTGATCGCATAAGCTTGTCCTTGCTCCTTTGGACTTTTCTATTGTGTGTTTCCTTGATGATTTGAACAATAATTAGCATAGTGTCCCATATCCATACAATTATAGCATTGAACATTAATGGATTCATTCTTCTCCTTATAATCACCAGAAATATGGCCTTTTTATCCACATTTATAGCATACTACTTTTTCTTTTAAGTAGGTACCAGGGTGTTTCTTTCCACAATTGTCACAGGGTGTAAATTCAACTCTTCCCTTCTTACTTGTTTCCTTATTTCCTTTTCCAAATTTTTTAGCAGTTCTATTATTCTCTTTCTTTCCCTTAAAGTCATAAGACTTGGAAAATTCCTTTTCTGTCTTGATAGCACAAGAAAATATATATTCATTTGATGAGAAACTCTTAGAGATGAGAGCCCGCCAGAGGAATGGCTTTATTCCATCAAAGAATCGATTAATCTTGATCCTAGGATTTCATATGTAGTCCACAACATGCCTTTCTTACCTTGTGAAGTTAGATTCATACTTTTAAGCACTATAATCTTCCTTTTTCTTGAAATTTAGAAACTATCTTTCTATATCCAATCGCTATTCACGAGGAAAGTATTTCTCTAGGAAGATTTCCTTAAAGTCACTCCATTACATATCTTCTATCTCTTCCTCCTCCTTTTTGTTTTGGATTAATGACCACCACTAATCCACATCTTCAGATATATGATAAACTACCATGATGATCTTCTCTCTTTCGTTACATCCCAAAGTGATAAATATCTTCTCTAGGGAACTTATCCACTGTTAAACAAAAAATGGGTTTGTAGTCCCATTGAATTATGAAGGTTGTTGTTGCATAAAGCAATCTAACAAATCTCCTCCACGTAGAGGATCCAGATGCTCCATACAGGGAAGGTTATTGTTCATAACCTGAGTAACTTTTCCCAGTATAGTTATATGCTGCTTTGCACCAGTCGCAGCACCAGAGCCTACATAATTATCTTACATTAGAGGGAAATATCTACATGGGATACATGTGTTCATGCGATTTCCATTTCTTCCACTATGAGCCATTTCTAGATGATGGAATACACTATATTAAGTCATGAATCATAATTTATAATCTTAACTTAACAAAATACTTAGCATAAATTGAGATCCTACACATGGATAATCCCATAATCAAAAAAATGGTTTCTTTGAGGAAAAATTTACATTTAAATCCTTCATAATGGCTTGTAAAGAAAACGTGAATTATCCTAAGCACATACCCCAGGAGTGTCAATAACAAGAGTGTATCAAGGACCGTTGTCATATACCAAGATACCCCAGGTCAAGCCCTAAACTCCTTGTCAGAGCTTTCACTCCTATGTACATATGTGCTAGATCCACCTCTACCTGTTTGTATCCAGACATGGATGTATTTTCTAGAAAGATCCACATAATCTATTCCTTACCAAAATAACAGGATGTTATTTTAATCTTATCCTTAAATACAATCTTAGGGATTTTTTACCTAATCAACATTTTCTAAATCTAGTTTCCAAGTTTTCTACTAAACTTCCTATGATGCCAACTGTAAGGACCTAACCCCAATTGCCTAGAACCGGTGCTTTATTTTATTACATTGGCATATAAATAAGGAATATGTATCCCAAAGTACCAAGTAGTTTAGTAGATTTTGGAAACAAGATACATATATAAGTTTAACATTACATCATGGTGGGAAATACAACACTAATTTATTCCATTAAAAACATCCAAGCCTCCTAGATTATACCTGCAAGTCACTCATACTAACTTCTTCATATCCTGGGAAAATGAAATATAAGAAAGGGGTGAACTAAAAAGCTTAGTAAGAGTAAGAAATACAACGGAAGATAACATAAACGTAAACATTAGGAAAGATGAATAATTTAAAACACACACCTTTATAAATAATAAACTTGAACACATTATGGAAGTAATATGGGTTGAGTAAATAATGACATAATAAAACATAATCATCAGTATTCTACTAGTCAAATAACCACATGAACATTCAATTACCAGCTTCATGAAAAGAGAAGTGAATATTCTAGAAATTCTGAAACATTTTGTTAAGGCCTCATCCAAGACTTCTAAAAATGATTAAGGCCTTATCCAAAACCATATATCAAATTGAGAAAGGTCTCGGACAATTGCACGTCTATTTGTCTCATGAGACATACTGATGCATCGAGGGGATATATCGGGCCCCAAACATCACATAATAACTCTATTTCATTCCTTATATGACCGAGGATAAACATAAATAACATATACATTCATATTGAAACTATCATATGAAATGTAACTAACTTTCCCCAATTATTAAACATAAAACACTAACCATTCTGAGTAATATGGTGAATGGTTTTAGGATAGATCATACACAATAAAATTATTAATAAACCATTATATCAAATATGGTAGATGAAATCATAAATTATTAAACCCAATAATAAATAATAATAAATAAGAATGTTGAATCAGACGAAAATACTCTTATAAAATCATTAAGCAATTCTTGAGATAAATACTCTTTCATTTTGAAAAGAAGAATTATTTTGGAAAAATATTTGTATAAAACCAGAAGTGAAGTAAGATAGTATTTTTATAATAAAATTAGTGATTTTATAAATATAATGGTTTCAAAAAAAAAAACAGATTATAGAGTGCCATTGAAAATAAGTAAGAATTTGAGAAATTCCCTTGAATCGGGCTTGTATTTTGGAAACAATTTTGAAAGTTCCTTTTAAAACCTATAACTATCCATAAAATAAGGAAGGTTTCTGGTTGTTAAACATATATAGAACACTCAAAAAGATATTATCAGGATTAAATAATAATACACAAGAATTTTATTGAGGTAATTAGACAATAAAAGCAACCTGAATGAAAATGGAGGTTTGGGTGAGAAAACCCTTACCTTAAGTCCAAATGTGTTCCCCTCTTGAAATTAAAGTCCTAAAATAAGAAATTATACTCATTAATAACTTAATTAAGAATATATTTTACATGTATTTAGTTTATCATAATTTTTTTAGTTCATTTATGTCCATATTGATAAGTTATAATATCAAATTCCATCATTCCAGAGTGTTTGTTTTCTTGATTTTCATAATCGGTTCACTTGTTTTTAAGTAATGGAGTTCATGTGGAATGGTTGTAAATATCCAAAATTGAAATTAAATATTATTTATTAACATACATAATTTTTAATGGTAATTTATATCATTTGGTTACATGTAATGAGGATTAATCATTAGATGACAACCGCTTCGATTATTTAGCAATATTTGGATTATTATGAACTAGTTTTGTCATAAAAATTAATAATATGTACATATACTGGTTCTTGGATATTAATTAAGTTATAATACATATATTATAGTCTGTATAAACCATAAAAATGGGTTCATGACCAGTAATTAAGGATAAATTGAAGAATGAAACTTTGTCATCCACGATGGTTATAAATTGGAAGCTCATGGACGTTGATTTCGTTTATAAAAATAAAAGGGAGGGAGTAAGAATATTGATGATGGTTCTTAAATTAACATGATATAATTCTAGTATATAGATTATACTTGATTTATTATAGTAATTTGGACATAGGCGGTGAGGAGAGGATAACAAAAAATGATAAATTGAAATGAAACTAAATGAAAAAGAAGTGTGCTTTACCTCTTAAAATAACCTCCTTGAGAACCTCCTTAAGGGAAGGGGTTTTGGTCTTTTGGAAAGACAAATAGCTTCTTGGATGTGGGGAGTTACTAGGTAAGGGTAATTGGGCAGATATTTTTAGGAGTTTCAAGGCTTATAGGAGTGAAGATAAGAGGGAGTGAGGGGGGGGGGGGTCATAGTGGAGAGGGGTAAATTTTGAATATTTTATTTATTATTTTATTATTTCCATCAAGACAACCAATAGTGTTGTTTCTTGTGACCCATAATAGTAATAAGTTCATTTGAGTTCGAACCAAGTGTCCTTATATAACTTATTATATCATAAATAGTGTATTTAACTGATAATTTGAATATACGGTAATTTACCGTATTTGACTATTCATAAAAAATTCAAGAATTTCAGAAAAATCCCAAAAATTCACCCCTACAATTTTTTGATGTGTAGAATTCAAAAATGAACTCCATTTTTCAAAAATAATTTTCTAAATATTATTAATTTAATTTTTAAATAAAATCATAGTTAATTTGAAAGATAACAATTTTAAAGGTATAATTAGTTTTATATCACATTGAAAAATTAATTAAGACCTCATTATCTTATTACCTTAATAAAATAAAATAATATAATTATTTAATATTCATAAGGCTCATATTATTATTCATATTACTATTTATAAGTGTATGTTACTATTCACCAAAAATCAAGTTTGTTCTATCAGACTCCAAATGACATATTGATCACAATTCTAGATGACTGTTTTTCAAAATTTAGAACAAAGTAGAGAAAAAGTTGTGTTTAATGGATAAATTATAAAATGAATTCAATATTTATTTTCAAAACCTTGGGGTGTTACACAGAAAATACTATGGGATTGACTAAGAATGGTGTAAAATTTGTATAGTCAGAAGCTCATGAAGCATACTTTCAAGAGTTAAAAGGTAGATTGAATTCAGTGCCGATCCTGATTCTTCTAGATCTAGGTAGGAGCTATACTGTTTACTGTGACACATAATGTGTTGTGATAGGAGATGTTTTGATATAGGATGAGTGAGTTTTATCATATAGGTCTCATTATTTTATGCCTCACGAGCATAATTACCCAACACAAGACCTCGAGCTAGCTACTGTAGTTCATGCTTTATACTATCAGAGACATTATTTAATTGGAGAGAATTTATTGGTATTCAATGATTAAAAAAAAATACTTAAGTACATCTTTACATAGCATGATATGAATATGAGGTAGTGTATATTGGTTGAGTATTTGCAGTCCTTTGATTTCGAGCTTTCCTATATACCTAGAAAAGGAAGCGTTGTAGCTGATGCTCTAAGCCGGAAGACTCACACATAGGTAGTTCTGGAGGCCAGTGGAGAGTGGAATCTTATGGAATTGTTTTTATAGATACATGTTGAGGTTTAGTATGATCATTGATAGACTATCCTCTTATCTTTAATAGTGACCCATACTCTTCTGGAATAGGTGAGAACGAGGCAACTCTTAGATCCTGAGGGACTAACCCTGAGGGAAAATGTTTCAGATAATGATTCATCTTATGGTTGGACTGTGAATGAGGATGAGACTTTACACTTTCATGGGCATGAATGGGTCCTAGAATACATAAAAGAGGAGTAGATACAAGAATTTCATGCCTCATTTTGGGAAGTACATCCTGGTTTCACCAAGATGTATCAAAACTTACATCGCCAGTATTGGTAGCCCGGTAAAAAATAGAAGATAACTAGATTTATCACATGGTGTACCACCTATAAATAGGTGAAGGTGGAACATCAGAGACTTAAAATAATTTTACATCCATTGTCCATTCTCAAGTGGAAATGGGATGATGTTTCCATAGACTTCGTGAATGGTTTTCCAAGATCGGATCATGGAAATGATATAGTATGGGTAGTTGTTAACCATTTGATGAAGGTATCACATTTATTACCTATTTGAGAGATATTATCAATAGAAAAGATAGAGAGTCTATAAATTAGGGATGTTATACTCTTCATGGATCTTCAAGATCTATTATATCTAATAGGGATAATCGCTTCACATATTGGTTCTTTCAGGGGTTGCAGAAGGCCTTGTGTACATAGGTGCTTCTAAGCACGACCTATCACCCTCAGACTTATAGACAGAAAGAACACATGATTCAGGTGTTATAGGACATGATCCATGTATGTGTCCTTTAATTTGGGGGTTCTTGGGAGAAACAAATACCCCTAGTTGATTTATCTTACATTAATTGATTTCAGGATACTATTTAGATAGATCCTTGTGAAGACTTATATGGTGGTCCTTATCGATCACCTATGTTATATCTAGATGTAGGGGAGGAAGATTTTCTTGGACCACATCTCATCCAAGAGACTTTAGATTAGGTCCAGTTAATTAGGAAGTGCACGTTGATAGCTCAATCCAGACATCAGTCATATAGCAACCTCCATCGATGACCTCTTGAGTTCAAGGTTTGAGATCGGGTTTTCCAATGTGTTTCACCTAGGTTGGGCCATAAAAAATTTCAAAGGCAGGGTAAGATTTCACCTTGATTTATTAGACCCTTTTAGGTTTTGAAATAGATGAGACCAGTGGATTAATAGATAACACTTCGTCAAAGATACTGGTTTATGCACGATGTATTTCATGTATCTTAGCTCCACCAATATTACCCAGACCCATCTCATGTTTTCCAACCTAATTAGTTTGAGTTAGATATAGATTATTATTTTGAGGAGTATAAAGTGCATATTGTGTATTGGATTATGAAGACACTTTGAGGTGGGTCAGTTCCTTTAGTATGGGTGATATGGTAGTACGAATGAGTACAATGATACCTAGGAATGGGAGCTGATGTATGAGCCCAGTGTCTAGATCTTTTCTCATATGGTCCCTCTTTACCCATAGAATGCTAACTTAGGGATGAGTTTCTTTAAGGAGGGGAGGTTGTTATGACCCAAATTTTCATGTTGGAATTAATCATTGTTTTTCAACTTTGATTCCTTGGTTTGGCCGTTGTAATGTTACTCAATGGAGTCAAGGAGGTCTCGAGGGTGTCCGAGTCTTGTTTGGAGTCATAAGCCCTAGAATTTTGGAAAAAAATATTGGTCCACATGTTTAGTAAAACCATGCATCCTAGCTCGCATGGTTTCTCCTAACCATGTGGGTAGTTTAAGAGGGGAGAAGGAGCCCAAATGGTTTGTATAAAACTGTGAAAGAAATGGTTCATTCCATTGAGATAATTTTAGACATTTTGACATTGGTTTTCTCACGATTATCGCATGGTTAAGAAAACCATGCACCTAGCCTATGTGGGGTCCCTTATTAGGTAGTGTTGTGGCACACAGTTGGTGCACATTTTGGACAACCGTGTAACCAAACCATAAAAACCATTTTTTCTTAGGTAAAAGACCATTTTCCCTTAATGAATTTAATACCTCACCCATCTTATTCCCTTAATTTACCATGGACAAGGGGGCTTGGATTCTCTCATGTTGATCTCTCCCTTTTCCTAAAATAGGGATCAAGGTAGCTCCTATGTCTAGAATTCAAATTAAACATCATTGGAAGCATTGGATAACTAGAGGTAAGATCTAGAATCCTCTTGCTTACATTCTTAGTTTCTATTCTCATCTCTTGAGTTTTTTTGTGTGAGATCATTCACCCTATTTTTATGGAGTTAGATCATTTCTCTGATTTCTTCCACTATACTTAAAATATGAAGTCGATATTGGATGAGGAGTCATCTACGACCCTGAGGTAGGTGGTATAGTTGTTTTCCCAAAAATTTGTGATGTTTTCACAGCTTCTCCATTTTTCCGCATGTCGGTTATTGCCACACATCTCCCTTAATTGTGTTATTCCTTTTTAAATAATTATAAACATATTGTTATACTCTCATGGATCCATGATAAATGTTTGGAGGATGATGAAATCAATAATAGCCACCCCTTTGGGTGTTCTGAATGAAATTAACTCTCTTATGTAATCATTTAAAAGACCAAACACAACCTAAGTGTTTTTCATGGCTTGGAAATAGAATTACCCTCCTTTATATAATCATTCAATAGACCAAAACAAATTTTAAGTGTTTTTATTAACCTTGATTTGAATTTACATTCTTAATTAATTAAATGGAATAATTATAATGAATTAAAATGGGTGGAAAGGCCACACCATGTGATTCATTATTTTATTTATATGTATTAAATGAACTGTGATTCCTTGGTTGTATTGGGATTGATGAATATAATGCATTAGAGCTAATCCCCCATGTTATCATCATTATTATTATGAGTATGCCATTATTATGGGATATTGAATGATGGTTAAGAGAATTTTTTTGCATGATGTTTCATTATCACTTACATAGGGTCTTGGGAATGACATCTCTCACTGTTATACATTCATCTAGGCATTGGGAATGACATTCCACGTTCCCCTATATCGGGTGTTGGGCATGATGATTCACCTAATTTATCTTGAATGAAGGGCATGATTTCTCGCATTCATCATGAGATTTAGGACATGTAACCTTTTTTTGAGCCTATAAGTTTGTTATACTAGTTATGGATGCATGATTTACACCCCAGGTCCATCCAGCACCTAATATCCATGTATATGCCTACTTATGTCCTCATGTACTTAGTGAATATATGTGTATATAGTATATAACTATAACTATATATATATATATATTTATATTATTACTATATATATATGGTTATTGATCAAACTCTTACACCAGACTATACCGAAGCAGGAAAAGCCAATAAGGTGTCATGTAGGAACTTGAGACAAATGATATTTATTATTCAGTATTTCTTATTATTCCTTATACCTACACACTTCTATTGCTATGTACACTGGCTGAATCATTTCTAGACATCATTGGTGGTGGCCTACTAAGTTTATCTCACACCTTACTCAGGCCGCTTTTGGTACCTACGTAGACTTCATGTTGTATGTATGGATAAAGGAAATTTCCCTACCATAGATGTTTGATTTAATTTACTTATAACATGGAGCATATGAGTAGAGAACCGATCATATGCTTGTGATGCTAGTGGAGAATCCTTTTGGCCTTTTTGTATTTTAGTATAACATGCTGTATATTCCTGTCCCCTATTTTACCTTTTTATATATCAACATGTTATAAAATCACTGTATATGACTCATCCTTTGGGCTTTTGATTATTATTATAGTTTCTTGGTTATTTAAGCTTCCGTAGATGATTATTGTATTTGCTTCCTTTATTCCATCTGTTTATATATGCTTCTGTTGTTGTCTGTTTATTTATTATATCTAATGTGCCACTCTGATATGAGTTTATAGTCTCTCTACTATACCACATTGGACCCTCACTGCTAGTATGCAGCCTCTGGTGTACGGGGAGGCGTTCTTGAGGCCATATGACCTACCGGCTTGGGGCACCAGTTAAGTGGATCCCAGGTTGGGATGTTACATAAAAATGGATCCAAAGTGAGTTATTTATAAGATAATATGAGTATGATTAAAAATACCCTCATAAAATAAAAATTTTATAAGCTTTAACTATATTTATAGCCTTATCTTTTGGTTTTAACCCTTTTTTAAACCCTTTAACTCTTACCATGACAACATGGATTTTTAGTTTTTAAGTGTTAATATAGTTACTATAAAATGAAAAATGACCCATAAATAGACCATGGTTGATATTTTAAACATTATCTTAATCACTTTTACAAATTTAATATTTTTAGGAATTTTATATCATTTAATAAAATATTATTTAGTATTAAATATCCATAATATCAATTTTTAGAACTATTTATTACTATGAATTTAATAATATCGAGATAACATCTAAAATTTGATCAAATATTTTATTATATCCCTAAAATGTCATGGTAATTATAAAATTATTTGATCACATTATTTATCTCAAATTATATTTATTTTAATATTTTAAATATCATTTATTTGATTTTTTTCATTAATTGAATAATTACTGCATCAGCGTTGTGTTATAATTTAAGGTAATTATTTATTCACTAAAATTTTAAAAAAATAAATCAAAATGATGAAGATAAATTTAAAACATAGAGGTTATATAATTTAATTTAAAATTAAACTGAAAAAATGCAATCAAAAAATGTTTTTTCAGAAAAATTACCTTTTTAAATATAAAACATTTTTATGATAAATTCAAGTATAAAATACATTTAAAAAACATAATTGGATTATTTTGAATCAAAATAAACTAATTAAAATTTAAAACTAATCAAAAATATAATTTAACACTGTAAATGATTTTAAAATAAAATATAGTTAAAAAAAAGTATTTTTCACCATTCCTTGAAAAAATCAATATTTGCAAAAAATTCTAAAAAAAATATCCTAAGATAATTTTGACATGATGGATTGAAAAATGAAAATTATTTTTTTAAATTATAATTCTATAGTTTGAAAATTAAAATTTTAAATAAAACCATATAAGAAATGAGTTCAATAAAACCATTTTTTTATTTTTTTTTGATTTTGAAAATTAATTAATATATTTGTAATTAATATAACTATATAATTCTAGAATAAAATTATTTATTATATCATTACATGGGTTGTTACAGGAATAAAATTCATGACATAAATTTAATTTAATAAATTATCACAAAAACCATATAATAATAATAAATTAAAAGAAACCAATCTTTTACCCAGATTAGTCTAAACTCACGATCATCTGCATACAATCAATGAATATACATTTAATAAAACAACATTCATTTAAATTTTTCTTAATTAAGATAAAAAAATATTCGAATAAATTAATTATATTTATTAATTAATGAATTCATTTATCTTAATTTCCATCCATACTGTACTTGATATTCCCATAAATTATAATTTTAAACTAATTAAATATATTAATTTTTATTTAAAATTAATTAAGTAAAAAGTATGTACTTAGAGGAAATATGATGAGTACCCATCCAAATACCTAGTGTGCATTGCGGTCGTATATTATTTACTCATATGGAATATAGAATACATGTATTTTTGTGTAATTACATGAAATATACTATTAATAACTAACAAAAATACACATGTTATTTACATTGCATGTAATACTTTTAATGGATAAGGAGTAGTTGACATATTATGGCTATTCATGATATGTAGTTCCAAATATTATACATAAATTAATTAAGAATTTAATATATATAAAACTTATCACATGACATGTACTATCAATAAATAACACATGGATACATGTTTATTAGGTTTAAATGGAATAATTAATTAATTTTAATTTATGCATAAATTGGTAGTATACATGGAGTGCACACTCTAGCTACACTCTATGTATGTCTCTCTACCATTTATCCATGACACACACCTAGGGATTGGGCATGTTAGACTGTCACATACATTAATGAGGTACATGGCGTGTATATGAATTACACTCGGTAAAACCTCCATGTTACATGTTTGTGAGTCACATGTGTCATGTAATAAATAAATGATGCATCTTTGACTCATGGATTACATAACATGTAAGTGGGTTACACAATGTGAATCCCAATTAACCGTGTGCTAGTTTGGACCGATCAACATACAATGCATATTTAATGCACTCCACATGTTAATAACTACAAAATAAACCTAATTTATCATATATTGTCCTGGTGTAGTTAACATGGGTATACAATGTGTACCTTCAGGATACATGTCATATACTTTTGTGATATCTGACCATAATCCTCAGCATCTTTGGATGAGTTCTATAGATGTTCTTCATTTATAATTAATCTATTTTGATTATATGAGTGAGAATGAAGAAGAAGAGAAGATCTCAATATTTGGATTTAAAGAATGATTAAACTGAAAATGAAAAACTAATAGTAAATTCATAAATCAATCAATGATCAACAAACAATTATAAATTATTATTCAATCGCTTTAATACCACTTGAAGGTTCTGGATGTCATGGAAGTGGATATTTGGTAGTAGAAAATTTGACCTTTTCCATAATCAACAAATAATATGAGATGTACATGATGAAGAACGTCATGACCAATGGAATTATTTCAAAGTTTAATCAATATAAACACCAGAGCCAAGAAAATATGATCACTATATATAATTTATAATTAATTTATGTAAATAAATAATTACCTTGTGTTGGAATTATTTCTTTTTTAAAGATTTTGTAGACCACTTATTATCATACCATCATTATAGTGAGAGTATTAAAGGGTAGAATCCCTCTAGTGGTGATACACACATGCACCATGCACCATGAACCTATGAACATCATAGTAGAAATCTATGGGATCTAGAATGGAAGATTACGACACTTGCATCATTCATTAATGATCACTATAAGAATCGCTTCGAGATTTAAAGGATTCTTCTTGTTATCCCTAAAATCGAGAGGGTATAGGAGGATAATCAATCTCCGTTCTTAAGAGCATTCTAAGAGATGAGATCTCTAGGGCTTGATAGAATTAAATCTAGACTTTCATTGTTCATAATGATGATTAGGGTTGAGAATGTTATAATCAAGTTTAAATAGAGCTAGGGCTAGAGAATAACCATTGTACATAGAACCTTATCATTTTATTAATTATTGATGGGACACATGTATAAATAATAATAATAATATTATTTAAATTACATGAACTAGACTCACAGATAAATAAATATATTTTTCGGGATAAATAAATTAAAATTTATTTGAATAATATTTAATATATTGCTTCTCATTAGATCATTAAACACAGTTCATCAATTCGTATCAATTATTATTGAACCTTGAATAAAGAGTATTTAAATAAATAAATAAATATAACTTAATTACTCAATAATAAATAAATAAATATTATATTAATTAAAAAAAGAGAATTAATATTTATTGAAAATTCAACTCACACTAATTCTATTGAATAACAGGTGATTGAATATTTTGAAATGTATCCAAACATGAATAATTATTAAACCATATGTGGGAGTAATATTTGTAGAGACCCGAAGCCTGACGTACATGGACATTACATTACATTTGCGGAATACTTAGTACATAAAAAAAACACACACACAAGGATCGTAATAGTTTAGTGTCTTTGGAAACTCGGAACGTATTCTTCTAATCGTGGTGAAAGATCTTCAATATCTCCCATAAAGATCTTCCTTTTTTTACCTAAAAACCTTTCTTTATATCCTGGGGAAAAGAAAACATAAAAGGGTGAGCTCAAATGCTCAGTAAGGGTAAACAAAAGAAATATCAATCACATCATATACATAAGAACATAGCTTTTGGAAATCATAACCTGCAAAAGAGCTCATAATATCATAACATGGGATAAATCATAGAAGTGAAAATGAAATCATAACTTAAAACATTACTCATTGTGGCATACACACATAATCATAGAGAATCATTTCTTGTTAGTCAAGACTCATTGCCAAGACTATCTTAGTGGACAAAGTCCCTTTCTGAATCGAGTAATCCTCGTTTCAGTCCTGTTTCACTGAACCGGTATAACCTACCATTCCAGCCATGTCTATCTCATGAGATATAAAATCTTTACCCAATGCATTGGAGGGAGATATAGGTCCCACCCATCTCTTAATGAATCCTTTCTTATGTGTGCCACAAAATCATAAATCATACATCATTTCATAACCCATGTATTAAAAATGGGATTCTTAAACAACATGACATCATAAAACCATTCATATAAGATAAAGGAATTCATAAACATAATTCCATCACAACATAGTCAAATCAATGTAAAAATATGGATAGAAACAGAACCCTTTATTATCTTAGATGGAAAATAATTTTGATAAAACACTTGAAATGAATTCTTGAGGAAAATATCCTTTCTTCTTCAAAATCAATTTCTTTTCACAAAACATCATGCAATTTTAAAAGAAAGAGATTTTATTAAAAATAGTCATGAAATCTTTTGGAGTAAGCTTCATGAAAATAAGGCTTTATAAAACCGTAAAAATCCGTTCATGTCGTTTAAGTTAAAAAAAACATTCTTCGTACTTTTGTCGGAAAAGTCAAAAAGTACCTCGTATGAAAAAGCGACAAAAGATTCCTTTCATATTCTTTACAAAAAAACTCACCGAAGAGTAAAATTGGATTTAAACTATTGTAAGTGGATGGAAACAATATTACATATTGAAGGAACATGGATGTGGATGATAAAATACACCCCAGTAAATACTTACGAATAAACAATCTCGGATAAAAATGAGATTGTGATATTTTCCCTTACCTTAGGTCCGACTTGCTTTGTAAGTGTCCGAACCTCCTGTATAATGATTTAAATCATGTTATTGACTTATTAAAGAATCATATTCATTGTTATGATATCATATATGGTTCACTTATTACATTATATTACCCGTTCTTTTGTAAATTCCATGTTAAAGAAGCGTTTTGGGTAAAATCGTTTCATTTATCGTAGGTGTTTTGACTTGTTGTTCTTGACATCATTATTACTTATATCATGATTTACTTACTTCCAGAATATAAAATATGATTTGTATATCATATATATTCAGTATATATATATAAATAATAGGTAGATAAATAAAATGAAAAACACCGTTCATGGAGACGGTAGTCCGTACGTACGCATGAACGCTGTTTTTCTTTCCTTATTGTCTTTAAATGGAAGTAAGTAGATGACATACATATGTATATATACATAAATCCAGTAGCTTTATAATGTCATATATTTCATTATTATTTCTTATATATACATTATAATCATTCTTAAATGGTTAACATGGAGAATGAATCTCATCGCGTCGTGGAGACGGTAGTCCGTACGTACGCACGAGCGATGATATCATTTCTATAAATATTAAATTGAATTGGAGTGGATTATACAATATATCAGAATCAATATGATGTTGTAATAACTATGTATAGTTATTCTTTACACCATTATACCCATCCATATAAGGTGGCGGTGGAAAATAGATTACACCACGGCGTGGAGACGGTATTCCGTACGTACGCACGCGCGGTGATTTCTTTTTCCGTAGGATGGATAGATAGTGAAATAGGGTTGTTTCATACTTATAATAACATATCAGTATATGAGTGATACTGATGTTATTACTTCATAATGAAACAACCTAAGAAGAAGAAGTGGAAGAAGAAATAAAGATGAAAGAATTGGTAACGGTAATTACCTCTTCTTTGAAGTGCCTCTTTGAGAACTCCTCTTAGGGCACTAGAATTTGTCTTTGAGGAAGACCAGAACCTCTAGGATGTTTCTAGGGAAGTGGAGAAGAGATTTTGGCAGGGGTTGGCCGAGCTTGAGTGCTCAAATTGGTGTGAGGAGGAGGGGGAGGAGGTGTCCTTTTATAAGGGAGGAGAGGGGCACCTTAGGAATTCCAAAAAATATTAATTTATAATAAATCTAACCCCACTTAAAAACCTCCAAAAATGACTCATATTAGAAGATTAGATGAGCTAGGGTTGTAATCTCATCAACCAATTAAATTTAGACATGTTTGGATATTATTTTAAACCTTATCAATTAGATTTAACTCTAAGTTAAATAATTTAACTTTTACCGTGTCTTTTTGTTTTCTTTCACTATATGGTTAATAAACTTACTATAACATGCCAAACGAACCCAAAATTGTTTATTATTAATATATATATCCTTATCTAAGTCATTTGGCCGAACCTTAGATTTTTAGGAATAAAATAACAATTAATAATATAATATTTTATTTAAAAACTATTTTGTGTCAATTTTGACACTATTTGATATATGATTTTTGTGAAAGTCATAACAGAATTATATGTTCGAACCATGTTTATTAAATCAACATTAATATATCATAGTAACCTAGAAAATTAGTGGAATTCAATAAAAATCTCAAATTACATTTATTTTGGTGTTTATAACATCAATTATGTCAATATTTCATTAATAAGATAATTACTGCATCATCGTTGTGTCATAAATAAATTAAATTATTTGATGTCTAAAAATTACAAATAAAATACCATCATGTAGGAAATATTTTTAGCTTTCTAATGAATATTTACAATCGAATTTATCTTATGTATAACCCCATATTAAAAATGATTTACTTATTAAACTTTGATTTTAACTATTTTAACCCTTCTTTAAATAAATTAATAATAAATGTCCTAATCTAATCCAAGTGGGCCTAAATGGTCATATTTTATTCCTAAGTTTGTTTTTGGTCGAATTACACTTGTCCAATAGAATTAGGACATGTGTTAGGGTAATAGTAATATCATATTTACCCTTAGTTACCCTATTTACTATTAACCGCGGTAAAAAAAAGTAAAAAGTTACTATTCACCAAAAATTATTTTCATCTCATTGAACCAAATTTTAGTCCTTGATATTAACCGTGTCTCTCGGATTTTCGAAATTCCATTCACAGAAGCGGTAAAATTAAGTTTTATGCAAAATTCAGTTTTTAACCTACCACTTAGTAGTTTCACTATTCATCAAAAATTGATGTTTTTCAGAACAATGCCAAAATTTCATCCCAAGCTATATTTCATATTCCGAATTCAAAAATGATGTCTATTTTACCAAATTCATAACATAAAAGTTTCATTAATTAATTTTATAATTAAATCCCGCTGTTAAAACAAATAGCGTGTTTTTTAAGAAACAATATCTATCAAAAGATTGACACTTGTTTATGTCTAGTTTAAATGTGAAATTACATCCAATGACCAACATTGTATTAAATTGTAAAAATATATTCTAAATATACTTTAAAACCACTCAAATTAATAATTTATCACTATTAATTATTTCGATTAAAAAAGTTGTTTTTAATTATAATTTAGTAATTTTTCACTATTCATCAGAATATGAAAGTTATCCGAAAAGTACCAAAATTTCACCTTAGGCTAAATTCGATACTCCGAATCCAAGAATGAAGTTCATTTTGAAAAATAAGATTTACAGAATTTTAAAAAGTGGTTATTACTATTCATAACGGCTAGTTTTAATAATATTTTAATAGCACATCGTTGTTTAGTGAAACTCGGTATTGCGTATTACACACGCTATCGAGGAAGGTCGCGATTGCGTGTAATGCAAGTCAAGTCAAGGATGTGTGTTGTGCAAGCTCCTTTTGGTGTAGCGTACAACACAAGACATTAATAAAATTAAAAAGAATATTTTTTTATAAAATCTTGGGCTGTTACATTCTACCCCCCTTAAAATGAATTTCGCCCTCGAAATTCGTCGCGGTTATAAATGGTTTACTATTTGAAAGTTTCTTTAATAGAAACCCACATCGTAAAAGGGAATACCAAAACTTGGCTTTAAAAACTAAAGTATGAAATGTAACGATTACCCAAATAAACTAATCACTGGGTTTCCACATAGGTGAAAATATGGATATGGAAGAGAAATATAACCATCATGTTCTGATGGAGAGTGGTAGAGAACATGGCTATGGAAAATCCAGTAATCACAAATCCATAAATTTGTGACGATCTAAGGTACCATCTGATTCATCAGGTATAAGATCACTAGGACAACATTTTTGGTTTTCAAGATCATTTCCCTAAAGTTGAAAATTTGAATTAGAATAAATACTTACTTTATTTTGGTACAATCTCACTGTTGTTCGTGCCTTGAACAATTTCCACTTCATCTCTTAAATAAATGAAGTTGAATTTGTTATTCGTGAAGTGTTAGCAGATCATGTGATAGAATGACGGGTCATTCCATCTGTCTCAAACAAAAGGTTAGCAAAAATTATATACATAAGTCGATCTATAGTGAGATTAATCATATATGGTTCCTAAAATGGGCTTATATATCATATTGCTTAATATAATAACACTAGTTTCTACTAAACAGGGACTTCATGTAGGTCAGTGGTAGGCGATAAAGGCCAGTCGCACTTCGGTTGTGGGTTCGATTCCTACAGCCTTGTCCGAAGCGATGGGCTGTCGCCCGTCCTGAAGGTTGTCCCTTTTTCTAAAACTACGTTACTATAACATCCCATCAATAATATCGAAAATCTTATGTCCTTAAACAATACTAACTTATGTCCAACATAATCCAGTCTAATCTTTAGGCTTATACATAATACTGCAGTCCACTCTCATAATATAGTGATATCGATTACCAGAGATTTAATACTGTCGTTGATCCCCACATATCATAAGATATGTCTTGTTGGTCATATTCTAAACATTCAAAGTCCTTAATCATGTATTCTCTTGATTACCTTAGTGAAAACATGAATGCAGTTTAAAGTTAACACTTTCCACATACCAAAATCCTCAAAATTCTATATACTCAAACCATGATATCACTTAGTCCTTATATCAATCATGAGCTCATGAATACTATTAAACATTTCATTTTCTTATTTTCCCTTCATTATGCGCATATCATCTTATTTCCAAAAATATCTCAATCACTTTGAATACCACATTAAACCAATACATAAATATTCCAATACTCCATGATACAACATTATTTTGGAATCCCATTACATAAACACTTAATCATTCCACCACATCGTTATCATATTCAACATTGCCAATAGTGATCGCATGTGATTTCCCTTTGTCCTTTGCCTTCAGTGGTTGCTCATGTTGATCATCACTAACCCTTGGATTAGGGCAATTATTAGCATAATGCCCCATTTCCTTGCACTTGAAGCATTGAAGTGTTGGTGGTGCGTTCTCTGCAGTGTTTGCTTTATTCACATCATTAGAAACCCTTTTTCTATTACTTCGACACTCAGCTGCTCGATGACCTTCTTTTCCACACTTAAAACATTTTCTAGTCCCTTTAAGACAATCTCCACCATGCTTCTTTCCACACTTTGTGCATAAGGAAACATTCATCTTCTTTTCACCATTATTCTGAGATTTCTCCTTGAACTCCATCTTTCGTTTCTTGTCAAAACCATGAGATGGATATGTAACACCAACTTCCATTTCTACCTTGATAGCACAACGCACAATTTCTTCATAGCTACTGAAGTCTCTTATAGCTAATGCCCTTCGAAGACTTGGTTTTAAGCCACTGAAAAATCGATCAACTTTACTTTCAGGTTGGATGATAATGCCAGATGCATACCTTGCAAGTCTTGTAAAATTCGCTTCGTATATACCAACAGATTCATCATCCTTCTGTTTCAGCTCAAGAAACTCCTTTTCCATCTTTGTTCGAAGAATACGAGGGAAGTACTTACTGAAAAACAAGTTCTTGAACTCGTCCCATTCCATGGACTCAATTTCATCTCTTGGCCTCGTATTCTTGATAAGATTCCACCATTGATCAGCTTCACCTTCCAAACGATATACTGCTAAGATGACTTTATCATGTTCAGAACATTGAAGAACTGAAAATATCTTTTCAGTAGTACTAATCCATTGTTCAGCAACTAATGTATCAGTAGACCCACTGAAAGAAGGCGGACGCTGCCTCATGAAGGATTCAACGGAATGTTGCTCCTTCCTTTGCTCGTTTGGAAGTCCTGCATGATTCATAGCTTGAGAAAGTTGTGTGAGCATGGCTACAAGATTTTGCATTCCAGATCCCATATCGTTTGGTTGCTCAGGGGGACAATCATTGCATTGTCCATTGCATTGATCAACACGGTTCCTTCGGGTTCCAGCCATCGTCTAAAACCCCAAAAGAATAGTGTGAGAGGCAAAAATAATGCTAGGGAAAACAACATAATAAAGGGGTAGTACCCTAAATATCTAACATCTTAGGTTAAATTCTAAGATCGTTAGCGCAATTCTAGGACTATAACCTATACGTATACTTAACCTTAGAGACATCCCTAGACATACCTTAGAAATATCTCTAGGGATCTCACTAACGTTTTCGCATCCTAGTTTCCAAAGGTTGACTAAACCTTTCCTCTGATACCAACTGTAGAGACCCGAAGCCTGACGTACATGGACATTACATTACATTTGCGGAATACTTAGTACATAAAAAAAACACACACACAAGGATCGTAATAGTTTAGTGTCTTTGGAAACTCGGAACGTATTCTTCTAATCGTGGTGAAAGATCTTCAATATCTCCCATAAAGATCTTCCTTTTTTTACCTAAAAACCTTTCTTTATATCCTGGGGAAAAGAAAACATAAAAGGGTGAGCTCAAATTCTCAGTAAGGGTAAACAAAAGAAATATCAATCACATCATATACATAAGAACATAGCTTTTGGAAATCATAACCTGCAAAAGAGCTCATAATATCATAACATGGGATAAATCATAGAAGTGAAAATGAAATCATAACTTAAAACATTACTCATTGTGGCATACACACATAATCATAGAGAATCATTTCTTGTTAGTCAAGACTCATTGCCAAGACTATCTTAGTGGACAAAGTCCCTTTCTGAATCGAGTAATCCTCGTTTCAGTCCTGTTTCACTGAACCGGTATAACCTACCATTCCAGCCATGTCTATCTCATGAGATATAAAATCTTTACCCAATGCATTGGAGGGAGATATAGGTCCCACCCATCTCTTAATGAATCCTTTCTTATGTGTGCCACAAAATCATAAATCATACATCATTTCATAACCCATGTATTAAAAATGGGATTCTTAAACAACATGACATCATAAAACCATTCATATAAGATAAAGGAATTCATAAACATAATTCCATCACAACATAGTCAAATCAATGTAAAAATATGGATAGAAACAGAACCCTTTATTATCTTAGATGGAAAATAATTTTGATAAAACACTTGAAATGAATTCTTGAGGAAAATATCCTTTCTTCTTCAAAATCAATTTCTTTTCACAAAACATCATGCAATTTTAAAAGAAAGAGATTTTATTAAAAATAGTCATGAAATCTTTTGGAGTAAGCTTCATGAAAATAAGGCTTTATAAAACCGTAAAAATCCGTTCATGTCGTTTAAGTTAAAAAAAACATTCTTCGTACTTTTGTCGGAAAAGTCAAAAAGTACCTCGTATGAAAAAGCGACAAAAGATTCCTTTCATATTCTTTACAAAAAAACTCACCGAAGAGTAAAATTGGATTTAAACTATTGTAAGTGGATGGAAACAATATTACATATTGAAGGAACATGGATGTGGATGATAAAATACACCCCAGTAAATACTTACGAATAAACAATCTCGGATAAAAATGAGATTGTGATATTTTCCCTTACCTTAGGTCCGACTTGCTTTGTAAGTGTCCGAACCTCCTGTATAATGATTTAAATCATGTTATTGACTTATTACAGAATCATATTCATTGTTATGATATCATATATGGTTCACTTATTACATTATATTACCCGTTCTTTTGTAAATTCCATGTTAAAGAAGCGTTTTGGGTAAAATCGTTTCATTTATCGTAGGTGTTTTGACTTGTTGTTCTTGACATCATTATTACTTATATCATGATTTACTTACTTCCAGAATATAAAATATGATTTGTATATCATATATATTCAGTATATATATATAAATAATAGGTAGATAAATAAAATGAAAAACACCGTTCATGGAGACGGTAGTCCGTACGTACGCATGAACGCTGTTTTTCTTTCCTTATTGTCTTTAAATGGAAGTAAGTAGATGACATACATATGTATATATACATAAATCCAGTAGCTTTATAATGTCATATATTTCATTATTATTTCTTATATATACATTATAATCATTCTTAAATGGTTAACATGGAGAATGAATCTCATCGCGTCGTGGAGACGGTAGTCCGTACGTACGCACGAGCGATGATATCATTTCTATAAATATTAAATTGAATTGGAGTGGATTATACAATATATCAGAATCAATATGATGTTGTAATAACTATGTATAGTTATTCTTTACACCATTATACCCATCCATATAAGGTGGCGGTGGAAAATAGATTACACCACGGCGTGGAGACGGTATTCCGTACGTACGCACGCGCGGTGATTTCTTTTTCCGTAGGATGGATAGATAGTGAAATAGGGTTGTTTCATACTTATAATAACATATCAGTATATGAGTGATACTGATGTTATTACTTCATAATGAAACAACCTAAGAAGAAGAAGTGGAAGAAGAAATAAAGATGAAAGAATTGGTAACGGTAATTACCTCTTCTTTGAAGTGCCTCTTTGAGAACTCCTCTTAGGGCACTAGAATTTGTCTTTGAGGAAGACCAGAACCTCTAGGATGTTTCTAGGGAAGTGGAGAAGAGATTTTGGCAGGGGTTGGCCGAGCTTGAGTGCTCAAATTGGTGTGAGGAGGAGGGGGAGGAGGTGTCCTTTTATAAGGGAGGAGAGGGGCACCTTAGGAATTCCAAAAAATATTAATTTATAATAAATCTAACCCCACTTAAAAACCTCCAAAAATGACTCATATTCGAAGATTAGATGAGCTAGGGTTGTAATCTCATCAACCAATTAAATTTAGACATGTTTGGATATTATTTTAAACCTTATCAATTAGATTTAACTCTAAGTTAAATAATTTAACTTTTACCGTGTCTTTTTGTTTTCTTTCACTATATGGTTAATAAACTTACTATAACATGCCAAACGAACCCAAAATTGTTTATTATTAATATATATATCCTTATCTAAGTCATTTGGCCGAACCTTAGATTTTTAGGAATAAAATAACAATTAATAATATAATATTTTATTTAAAAACTATTTTGTGTCAATTTTGACACTATTTGATATATGATTTTTGTGAAAGTCATAACAGAATTATATGTTCGAACCATGTTTATTAAATCAACATTAATATATCATAGTAACCTAGAAAATTAGTGGAATTCAATAAAAATCTCAAATTACATTTATTTTGGTGTTTATAACATCAATTATGTCAATATTTCATTAATAAGATAATTACTGCATCATCGTTGTGTCATAAATAAATTAAATTATTTGATGTCTAAAAATTACAAATAAAATACCATCATGTAGGAAATATTTTTAGCTTTCTAATGAATATTTACAATCGAATTTATCTTATGTATAACCCCATATTAAAAATGATTTACTTATTAAACTTTGATTTTAACTATTTTAACCCTTCTTTAAATAAATTAATAATAAATGTCCTAATCTAATCCAAGTGGGCCTAAATGGTCATATTTTATTCCTAAGTTTGTTTTTGGTCGAATTACACTTGTCCAATAGAATTAGGACATGTGTTAGGGTAATAGTAATATCATATTTACCCTTAGTTACCCTATTTACTATTAACCGCGGTAAAAAAAAGTAAAAAGTTACTATTCACCAAAAATTATTTTCATCTCATTGAACCACATTTTAGTCCTTGATATTAACCGTGTCTCTCGGATTTTCGAAATTCCATTCACAGAAGCGGTAAAATTAAGTTTTATGCAAAATTCAGTTTTTAACCTACCACTTAGTAGTTTCACTATTCATCAAAAATTGATGTTTTTCAGAACAATGCCAAAATTTCATCCCAAGCTATATTTCATATTCCGAATTCAAAAATGATGTCTATTTTACCAAATTCATAACATAAAAGTTTCATTAATTAATTTTATAATTAAATCCCGCTGTTAAAACAAATAGCGTGTTTTTTAAGAAACAATATCTATCAAAAGATTGACACTTGTTTATGTCTAGTTTAAATGTGAAATTACATCCAATGACCAACATTGTATTAAATTGTAAAAATATATTCTAAATATACTTTAAAACCACTCAAATTAATAATTTATCACTATTAATTATTTCGATTAAAAAAGTTGTTTTTAATTATAATTTAGTAATTTTTCACTATTCATCAGAATATGAAAGTTATCCGAAAAGTACCAAAATTTCACCTTAGGCTAAATTCGATACTCCGAATCCAAGAATGAAGTTCATTTTGAAAAATAAGATTTACAGAATTTTAAAAAGTGGTTATTACTATTCATAACGGCTAGTTTTAATAATATTTTAATAGCACATCGTTGTTTAGTGAAACTCGGTATTGCGTATTACACACGCTATCGAGGAAGGTCGCGATTGCGTGTAATGCAAGTCAAGTCAAGGATGTGTGTTGTGCAAGCTCCTTTTGGTGTAGCGTACAACACAAGACATTAATAAAATTAAAAAGAATATTTTTTTATAAAATCTTGGGCTGTTACATTCTACCCCCCTTAAAATGAATTTCGCCCTCGAAATTCGTCGCGGTTATAAATGGTTTACTATTTGAAAGTTTCTTTAATAGAAACCCACATCGTAAAAGGGAATACCAAAACTTGGCTTTAAAAACTAAAGTATGAAATGTAACGATTACCCAAATAAACTAATCACTGGGTTTCCACATAGGTGAAAATATGGATATGGAAGAGAAATATAACCATCATGTTCTGATGGAGAGTGGTAGAGAACATGGCTATGGAAAATCCAGTAATCACAAATCCATAAATTTGTGACGATCTAAGGTACCATCTGATTCATCAGGTATAAGATCACTAGGACAACATTTTTGGTTTTCAAGATCATTTCCCTAAAGTTGAAAATTTGAATTAGAATAAATACTTACTTTATTTTGGTACAATCTCACTGTTGTTCGTGCCTTGAACAATTTCCACTTCATCTCTTAAATAAATGAAGTTGAATTTGTTATTCGTGAAGTGTTAGCAGATCATGTGATAGAATGACGGGTCATTCCATCTGTCTCAAACAAAAGGTTAGCAAAAATTATATACATAAGTCGATCTATAGTGAGATTAATCATATATGGTTCCTAAAATGGGCTTATATATCATATTGCTTAATATAATAACACTAGTTTCTACTAAACAGGGACTTCATGTAGGTCAGTGGTAGGCGATAAAGGCCAGTCGCACTTCGGTTGTGGGTTCGATTCCTACAGCCTTGTCCGAAGCGATGGGCTGTCGCCCGTCCTGAAGGTTGTCCCTTTTTCTAAAACTACGTTACTATAACATCCCATCAATAATATCGAAAATCTTATGTCCTTAAACAATACTAACTTATGTCCAACATAATCCAGTCTAATCTTTAGGCTTATACATAATACTGCAGTCCACTCTCATAATATAGTGATATCGATTACCAGAGATTTAATACTGTCGTTGATCCCCACATATCATAAGATATGTCTTGTTGGTCATATTCTAAACATTCAAAGTCCTTAATCATGTATTCTCTTGATTACCTTAGTGAAAACATGAATGCAGTTTAAAGTTAACACTTTCCACATACCAAAATCCTCAAAATTCTATATACTCAAACCATGATATCACTTAGTCCTTATATCAATCATGAGCTCATGAATACTATTAAACATTTCATTTTCTTATTTTCCCTTCATTATGCGCATATCATCTTATTTCCAAAAATATCTCAATCACTTTGAATACCACATTAAACCAATACATAAATATTCCAATACTCCATGATACAACATTATTTTGGAATCCCATTACATAAACACTTAATCATTCCACCACATCGTTATCATATTCAACATTGCCAATAGTGATCGCATGTGATTTCCCTTTGTCCTTTGCCTTCAGTGGTTGCTCATGTTGATCATCACTAACCCTTGGATTAGGGCAATTATTAGCATAATGCCCCATTTCCTTGCACTTGAAGCATTGAAGTGTTGGTGGTGCGTTCTCTGCAGTGTTTGCTTTATTCACATCATTAGAAACCCTTTTTCTATTACTTCGACACTCAGCTGCTCGATGACCTTCTTTTCCACACTTAAAACATTTTCTAGTCCCTTTAAGACAATCTCCACCATGCTTCTTTCCACACTTTGTGCATAAGGAAACATTCATCTTCTTTTCACCATTATTCTGAGATTTCTCCTTGAACTCCATCTTTCGTTTCTTGTCAAAACCATGAGATGGATATGTAACACCAACTTCCATTTCTACCTTGATAGCACAACGCACAATTTCTTCATAGCTACTGAAGTCTCTTATAGCTAATGCCCTTCGAAGACTTGGTTTTAAGCCACTGAAAAATCGATCAACTTTACTTTCAGGTTGGATGATAATGCCAGATGCATACCTTGCAAGTCTTGTAAAATTCGCTTCGTATATACCAACAGATTCATCATCCTTCTGTTTCAGCTCAAGAAACTCCTTTTCCATCTTTGTTCGAAGAATACGAGGGAAGTACTTACTGAAAAACAAGTTCTTGAACTCGTCCCATTCCATGGACTCAATTTCATCTCTTGGCCTCGTATTCTTGATAAGATTCCACCATTGATCAGCTTCACCTTCCAAACGATATACTGCTAAGATGACTTTATCATGTTCAGAACATTGAAGAACTGAAAATATCTTTTCAGTAGTACTAATCCATTGTTCAGCAACTAATGGATCAGTAGACCCACTGAAAGAAGGCGGACGCTGCCTCATGAAGGATTCAACGGAATGTTGCTCCTTCCTTTGCTCGTTTGGAAGTCCTGCATGATTCATAGCTTGAGAAAGTTGTGTGAGCATGGCTACAAGATTTTGCATTCCAGATCCCATATCGTTTGGTTGCTCAGGGGGACAATCATTGCATTGTCCATTGCATTGATCAACACGGTTCCTTCGGGTTCCAGCCATCGTCTAAAACCCCAAAAGAATAGTGTGAGAGGCAAAAATAATGCTAGGGAAAACAACATAATAAAGGGGTAGTACCCTAAATATCTAACATCTTAGGTTAAATTCTAAGATCGTTAGCGCAATTCTAGGACTATAACCTATACGTATACTTAACCTTAGAGACATCCCTAGACATACCTTAGAAATATCTCTAGGGATCTCACTAACGTTTTCGCATCCTAGTTTCCAAAGGTTGACTAAACCTTTCCTCTGATACCAACTGTAGAGACCCGAAGCCTGACGTACATGGACATTACATTACATTTGCGGAATACTTAGTACATAACAAAAACACACACACAAGGATCGTAATAGTTTAGTGTCTTTGGAAACTCGGAACGTATTCTTCTAATCGTGGTGAAAGATCTTCAATATCTCCCATAAAGATCTTCCTTTTTTTACCTAAAAACCTTTCTTTATATCCTGGGGAAAAGAAAACATAAAAGGGTGAGCTCAAATGCTCAGTAAGGGTAAACAAAAGAAATATCAATCACATCATATACATAAGAACATAGCTTTTGGAAATCATAACCTGCAAAAGAGCTCATAATATCATAACATGGGATAAATCATAGAAGTGAAAATGAAATCATAACTTAAAACATTACTCATTGTGGCATACACACATAATCATAGAGAATCATTTCTTGTTAGTCAAGACTCATTGCCAAGACTATCTTAGTGGACAAAGTCCCTTTCTGAATCGAGTAATCCTCGTTTCAGTCCTGTTTCACTGAACCGGTATAACCTACCATTCCAGCCATGTCTATCTCATGAGATATAAAATCTTTACCCAATGCATTGGAGGGAGATATAGGTCCCACCCATCTCTTAATGAATCCTTTCTTATGTGTGCCACAAAATCATAAATCATACATCATTTCATAACCCATGTATTAAAAATGGGATTCTTAAACAACATGACATCATAAAACCATTCATATAAGATAAAGGAATTCATAAACATAATTCCATCACAACATAGTCAAATCAATGTAAAAATATGGATAGAAACAGAACCCTTTATTATCTTAGATGGAAAATAATTTTGATAAAACACTTGAAATGAATTCTTGAGGAAAATATCCTTTCTTCTTCAAAATCAATTTCTTTTCACAAAACATCATGCAATTTTAAAAGAAAGAGATTTTATTAAAAATAGTCATGAAATCTTTTGGAGTAAGCTTCATGAAAATAAGGCTTTATAAAACCGTAAAAATCCGTTCATGTCGTTTAAGTTAAAAAAAAACATTCTTCGTACTTTTGTCGGAAAAGTCAAAAAGTACCTCGTATGAAAAAGCGACAAAAGATTCCTTTCATATTCTTTACAAAAAAACTCACCGAAGAGTAAAATTGGATTTAAACTATTGTAAGTGGATGGAAACAATATTACATATTGAAGGAACATGGATGTGGATGATAAAATACACCCCAGTAAATACTTACGAATAAACAATCTCGGATAAAAATGAGATTGTGATATTTTCCCTTACCTTAGGTCCGACTTGCTTTGTAAGTGTCCGAACCTCCTGTATAATGATTTAAATCATGTTATTGACTTATTACAGAATCATATTCATTGTTATGATATCATATATGGTTCACTTATTACATTATATTACCCGTTCTTTTGTAAATTCCATGTTAAAGAAGCGTTTTGGGTAAAATCGTTTCATTTATCGTAGGTGTTTTGACTTGTTGTTCTTGACATCATTATTACTTATATCATGATTTACTTACTTCCAGAATATAAAATATGATTTGTATATCATATATATTCAGTATATATATATAAATAATAGGTAGATAAATAAAATGAAAAACACCGTTCATGGAGACGGTAGTCCGTACGTACGCATGAACGCTGTTTTTCTTTCCTTATTGTCTTTAAATGGAAGTAAGTAGATGACATACATATGTATATATACATAAATCCAGTAGCTTTATAATGTCATATATTTCATTATTATTTCTTATATATACATTATAATCATTCTTAAATGGTTAACATGGAGAATGAATCTCATCGCGTCGTGGAGACGGTAGTCCGTACGTACGCACGAGCGATGATATCATTTCTATAAATATTGAATTGAATTGGAGTGGATTATACAATATATCAGAATCAATATGATGTTGTAATAACTATGTATAGTTATTCTTTACACCATTATACCCATCCATATAAGGTGGCGGTGGAAAATAGATTACACCACGGCGTGGAGACGGTATTCCGTACGTACGCACGCGCGGTGATTTCTTTTTCCGTAGGATGGATAGATAGTGAAATAGGGTTGTTTCATACTTATAATAACATATCAGTATATGAGTGATACTGATGTTATTACTTCATAATGAAACAACCTAAGAAGAAGAAGTGGAAGAAGAAATAAAGATGAAAGAATTGGTAACGGTAATTACCTCTTCTTTGAAGTGCCTCTTTGAGAACTCCTCTTAGGGCACTAGAATTTGTCTTTGAGGAAGACCAGAACCTCTAGGATGTTTCTAGGGAAGTGGAGAAGAGATTTTGGCAGGGGTTGGCCGAGCTTGAGTGCTCAAATTGGTGTGAGGAGGAGGGGGAGGAGGTGTCCTTTTATAAGGGAGGAGAGGGGCACCTTAGGAATTCCAAAAAATATTAATTTATAATAAATCTAACCCCACTTAAAAACCTCCAAAAATGACTCATATTCGAAGATTAGATGAGCTAGGGTTGTAATCTCATCAACCAATTAAATTTAGACATGTTTGGATATTATTTTAAACCTTATCAATTAGATTTAACTCTAAGTTAAATAATTTAACTTTTACCGTGTCTTTTTGTTTTCTTTCACTATATGGTTAATAAACTTACTATAACATGCCAAACGAACCCCAAATTGTTTATTATTAATATATATATCCTTATCTAAGTCATTTGGCCGAACCTTAGATTTTTAGGAATAAAATAACAATTAATAATATAATATTTTATTTAAAAACTATTTTGTGTCAATTTTGACACTATTTGATATATGATTTTTGTGAAAGTCATAACAGAATTATATGTTCGAACCATGTTTATTAAATCAACATTAATATATCATAGTAACCTAGAAAATTAGTGGAATTCAATAAAAATCTCAAATTACATTTATTTTGGAGTTTATAACATCAATTATGTCAATATTTCATTAATAAGATAATTACTGCATCATCATTGTGTCATAAATAAATTAAATTATTTGATGTCTAAAAATTACAAATAAAATACCATCATGTAGGAAATATTTTTAGCTTTCTAATGAATATTTAAAATCGAATTTATCTTATGTATAACCCCATATTAAAAATGATTTACTTATTAAACTTTGATTTTAACTATTTTAACCCTTCTTTAAATAAATTAATAATAAATGTCCTAATCTAATCCAAGTGGGCCTAAATGGTCATATTTTATTCCTAAGTTTGTTTTTGGTCGAATTACACTTGTCCAATAGAATTAGGACATGTGTTAGGGTAATAGTAATATCATATTTACCCTTAGTTACCCTATTTACTATTAACCGCGGTAAAAAAAAGTAAAAAGTTACTATTCACCAAAAATTATTTTCATCTCATTGAACCACATTTTAGTCCTTGATATTAACCGTGTCTCTCGGATTTTCGAAATTCCATTCACAGAAGAGGTAAAATTAAGTTTTATGCAAAATTTAGTTTTTAACCTACCACTTAGTAGTTTCACTATTCATCAAAAATTGATGTTTTTCAGAACAATGCCAAAATTTCATCCCAAGCTATATTTCATATTCCGAATTCAAAAATGATGTCTATTTTACCAAATTCATAACATAAAAGTTGCATTAATTAATTTTATAATTAAATCCCGCTGTTAAAACAAATAGCGTGTTTTTTAAGAAACAATATCTATCAAAAGATTGACACTTGTTTATGTCTAGTTTAAATGTGAAATTACATCCAATGACCAACATTGTATTAAATTGTAAAAATATATTCTAAATATACTTTAAAACCACTCAAATTAATAATTTATCACTATTAATTATTTCGATTAAAAAAGTTGTTTTTAATTATAATTTAGTAATTTTTCACTATTCATCAGAATATGAAAGTTATCCGAAAAGTACCAAAATTTCACCTTAGGCTAAATTCGATACTCCGAATCCAAGAATGAAGTTCATTTTGAAAAATAAGATTTACAGAATTTTAAAAAGTGGTTATTACTATTCATAACGGCTAGTTTTAATAATATTTTAATAGCACATCGTTGTTTAGTGAAACTCGGTATTGCGTATTACACACGCTATCGAGGAAGGTCGCGATTGCGTGTAATGCAAGTCAAGTCAAGGATGTGTGTTGTGCAAGCTCCTTTTGGTGTAGCGTACAACACAAGACATTAATAAAATTAAAAAGAATATTTTTTTATAAAATCTTGGGCTGTTACAATATTTATTTAACATGTTAAATTCAACTATATTTTAATTGAGGTTCTAGAAATACATAGTGTGTGACCCTCTAGGCCCCTTTCACTATGGCATTAAGTGGAATTGCCTAAAGACCAAGGTTAGCATCTAAAAACACGAAAAGGATCCCATAGAAAAATTAATTATTGTCATAATGACATATAACTCCATAAGAACATACACTATATAATATAATCCCTTTATTATAATATCTCTAATCAAGAAGGAAATACACTGGTGTCATCAACCTAGATGCTTGATGTTTTTTATTTGACTTTATAGAAATGAACTTATCGATAGAATACCATGGAAATAAACATAATAAAGTAGTTTAATTTTCATTAAAGGTCCTAGAATATCAGCATACATTAAAGATCCAAAGGGATAAATCCTTTTTCATAATATTCATTAATGTCATATTTTTCATGAATCACCCAACACACCCAACTTCACCATGAACTTATATTGTCATGGTTTACGATAATACATAAAATCACACAACTTAATATATTCATTAATAATAACATTAAAGTATATATACCATTAAAAACATACATATCTAAGAACATCCAATGACATATATACTTATGGATTTCCTACTATTAGGTCAAGTTCTCACACCCTCTTTTCTTGAGATTACCAAGGAATAACTTCACAAGAAGAAGTCTCAATGTCTTATGATCCCCTACCCTTGATATCATATATCATATGTGTCCCAAAAAATTATATCATCCATACATAAAAATTATATTTAAGAATACTATCATTACACTCATAGGTTCTCAATATAGCATGGAACTACTACGATCTTTCAGTGTAACAAGTACCATTATGAAATTATCACATAAAATGTCATATTGAAGAATAGTAATGATGTGGTAAAACATTATCAATATTTAAATTACATGAATATAGGTAATCATAAAGTATATAGAAGTTATTTATAGGGGTAATAAATCTAACACTCTTGATGGGATGACGGTGATAGGATGATGTGGTATATAGTGGGGGTCGTGCATGGTAGGAGCTCACAAGGATGATTCCCTTCATGTTCATGACACCTCAATATTATGGAAAAGTTATGTGTGGTTAAGATATAGATATGTAGTTGTGACTGTGGAATAATGTTAATGAGTATATTGCATCCTATGTTGATTGGGGTAGGTAGGGTTGTGGTATGACCCACATCAGATGTGTCTTGGTATATATGTTGTGTGGATATGGTTTTGATGATATATAAGGGATAAGTGTTCCAAAAAGGTTGTCATTAGGGTGTGAGAGAGACTAACCAGAGGGTAAGTGGGGTGGGGAACCCTCTTACTATATCCTTTGATATTGTTTTATTATATTAGGATGTGATATTTAGTGATTAATACTTAGTGAGGTTATAGGTAATTAACTTGGTAGATGCTTGTTGGTTATGCTATTTTTTCACTAGAGTATTAACATGCTTCTTCCACATTGTTCTCAAGAGGTCTTGAGGAGGATCCTATTGAGTATACCTTTATGGTCACCCCTATATATAAATATGTTTTTTTTCAAGATTATAAGGAGAGTTCTGAGATTGAGTTGGGTAGTACTAGCTTGGATCTTAGAGCTGTGGTTGGAGTTGCTGTATAGAAGTTTTACTTTTGGTACTTTATCTTGAAGACCCATATTTGTGTGACATTATCATGCATTACTATTATTGTGGGATGTTTGTTTATTTTATATTATAGTTTTGATTAGTGGTTTCATTATCTTTTTCCTAGGATTTATGAGGGTAATGCATCCCATTTTCATGCTTTATACTCTTGGTGCTAGTTGTTAACACATGGAATATTGGGGATGGGACTCAGGGGTCATTATCATTTCCAATGTATACCTAGGTGGGCTTCCCGGTGTAGGAGGGTTGTGATAGAGTGGTATCAGAGATTTGGTTGAGAGTTAATATATAGTTTCTAGTTATGAAATAATGAGTATTGCATGGGATTGGTTGGGAAATAGTGTTATTCAAACTTAGTGCACGATGTTTCAAGGTATACTAGTTATGAAATAGATGATTAGGTCCCCATATGATCTAATGCAATAGATTTAAGATTACTGAACACCCTAAGAGAGATAATATTGATTTTGGAATAAATACCTAGGATAGGTACATGAATCATATTTGTTTCTCTTATTTTTAAATTTAGGTTGATTTAGGGGAATTAAAATGAATCCAATTGAAATAAATTTTAAAAAATAAATCTAATTAAATAAATTTTATACTATCGGGCTTAAGAGTTTCTTTTATTTTTTTTGCAAGGATACCAGTCAGTTATCTCCCATGTATAGTTTAGGTTAGTGAGGTTGAGTAGAATGATCTAGTTAACCTCTATAAGATTGATCCATACGAGGTGGGTGAAGTTTGGAGGAGGGCATTATGCGAGTTCCAGTGTCAAGGATTAGCTAAGTACAAGGGAAGTATATCTGATTTATAGACTAAGTGGTAGAAGGAGGATCTTGAGATATCGTTTAGTTTGAACTAATATGGGGCATAGTATTGATTTTTTTTGTCTGTCGGTCATATATGGGTAGTATCATGAAAGTGGTAGATCGTATATATCGAGTAGTAGGAGGATACATATGCTTCATGGGATTATTTTTAGAGGCTGTTTTTGATGAGTTTCTATCATCAATGATGAGTATAACAAATATAAAGGAGATGTTATCCATTCAATAGGGGAGCTTGAGCATTCAAGAGATTAGTATCATATTTAAGGACCTTATTCACTTTTCCCTTGATCTTTTCCCCAATGAGTAGTCCATAGCATGATGGTTGGAAGAGGCACTACACCCAATTATTCGGTTTGGAGCCACCCCATTTACACTGTTTATATATTTAGAGGTGTAGAAGAAGGATTAAATGATTGAGGGTATGAATTCATAGCCAAGATCATCTTGATAGGGGAGTCATTATAACTCCTAAAGGAGTAGAGCTATTGATAGAGGATCTCAAGTAATATTTCCATCAAGGTTTCAACGAGTGGGGATTCAGCCTTAGTAGTTTTGTTCCTATATCTCTAGGGATAATAGTTCCCATAAATCCATAAATATTCTTATTCCAATGTGATTTGTCTTCATAGGTTATATCCATTGATTATTTTAGTTCATAAACATTATTGAGGCCCAATATGTTGTGGGTAGATATATATCTTACCCACCCTAATGATAGTTACCTAAGAGGACGTATCAATAGTAAAGAAAATAGGATTATGTTCTGCTATGAAGAGATGAAGATGGTAGAGGTTAGTACCATGTTGTACCTCTTTATCAGGGGTGTAAGTTTGATCATAAATGTAGGGGTAGTATTTAGTAGTGAGGTGGAGGAGCTAAATGTGTACAATTGAATTTTATAGAGATGTCATCACTCTATGGTCCAAAGATCATTTGAGGCACAATCTGTTTATCATCTACACTGGATTATTATTTATTCAATTATGGAGCTTCTTACTCTTTAATTATACCCAAATTGGTCTAATATTTTGGTCTTAAGTTGGATAGGCTTCTAGTTTCCCTAGTGTTGACTACTCCAGTTGGAGGTTATATTAGTTTTCATGATGTGTTTTAGCCTTGTGAGATGATGATGGGGATGCATCATTTATTTGGTTTTTTTCTTACTACAGCTACACCCCTAGGATGTTATACTTGGAATCAATTGGTTGTATTCTATGTGTTTAGTTATTGACTAATTCTAGAGTAGAGTTATATTCTATGTCAAGGAGGGATGATGTATGGTACACTTTGGCAAGATGAATTATTAGATGGGCCATAGGTTCTCAAAATATGTTAGTTTCTCAGATAAAAATGATGTATTTGGATTTGGTAGGGGTTCATGTAGTGGGGTTTCTTAAATCTATCAAGGTGTTCAAGATGTATTTACTATGGAGTTTTTAATGCTACCCCATTGATGTGATATCAAGTTTGGGATAAATTTTCAATTGGGTGTCTTCCTAATTTTTATGGATCCTTATTAGATGGAACTTTCTAAGCTATGGGAGTTGAGGATATATATTGATGATCTAAGATATAAGGGTTAATTTGTCCCAATGTTTCATCATGGGGTTATCCAGTGTTATTCTCCAAGAAGGGAAAAAATAGTCTGAGATTGTGTACAAACCACCAGAGTATGAAGCATGTGGATATCAAGAACTGTTACCCTCTTCTAATAATTAATGATTTATTTGGATAGTTTAAGAGTTTCATTTGGGTTTTGAAGATTAATCTATAATTCGGGTATCACTAGATGAGGGTGAAGGAGGAGGATGCCTCGAAGACTACTTTTAGGCATTGTTATGACCACTTTGAGTTTGTGGTTATGTTATTTTGTGTAAAAAAAAACTCTATATTTTTTATTTAAACTCATAAACTCCCTATTTTGTGAGATTCTGGATTAGTTCATGGTAGTTTTCATCAATGTAATACTCATATACTTGAATTTGGAGTAGGATAATACTAAACATATTAAGGATATTTAACAGTCCCTTCAGTTTTTCCTGCTTTATGGGAAGTTTTTCAAGTACAAGATTTAGATACATGAGGTTCATTTTATCATACTTGTGGTATCCCATAAAGTAGTGAAAATTGATCCTTTGAAGATTGATATAATTTTTTATTGAGTAGCGCTTAGGAATATTTCATAGGTACATAGTTTCCTTGGTCTTTTGGGATATTATTGGTGGTTTATATCCAATTTCTCTTGAATTATATCCCCATTTATAACCTTTACTTGGAAGATCCAAGTCTTTATTTAGATTGATCAATTTTATGCTACTTTTGACTAATTAAAGAATAGGTTGACCAGTGTTCTCTCCCTTTATATTCTAGAGGAGGGAGTGATGTTTTAGGTATTTAGTTACACTTATGATATCAGTTTGGGTTGCTTCTTGATGTAGTAGAGGGTAGTGATATCATATGGGGCTTGGCATTTACATTCCCATTATCGTAACTATTCCACCCATGATCTTGAGCTGGAGGAGGTAGTTTTTTCTCAAAATATATAGTGAAATTTTTTCATTGATGAGTGCTTTGTGGTATTCATAGATCACAATATACTGAGGTATATTTTCTCTCAATGGGATTTGAATATACTTTATTGGTGATGGGTGGAGTTCTTGTAGGACTATAACTTAGAGATCTCTCATGCCTAGTGGAAAGGGAATGTAGTTTCTAATACACTGAGTATAAAGTATTAGGGATATATTTTTCAGGAGTTTGAATATGCCTGGAAGATGATAGAGGATCTTACAATGATGGATCTTGTTGCAAAGGAGGCTGATTGTAGAGGTTTCCTTTTTTAAATTATAGTGAAATTATCTTTGATGCAACAAGTGCATGACTGTTAGTGGGGAGACTTAGAGGTGTAAGTGATGTGGTATCATTTCATTCATGTTGATTATTTAGAGGGAAGGTTTTAGGATGTTCAACATAAAATGATATTTTCGGGGAGGTTTTTTTCCATCGATGATGCGTGAGGTGGTTCTTCATGAATTTTATAGCTCAATATTGGCAGTGAATCCTAGCATATCCAAAATGAATAATTCCCTGAGGGGTAAACATTGGTGTATTAGGATTAAGTGGTTAGTATTAGAGTTTTTAACAACCCGATATTTTATGAAATTGTTTTTTCAAATAAATTTAATTTTTTCAATAGTTTGTGTTGCACAAAACACTAATTTTTAATGAAACAAGACATACTACTAAAATATTATTATTTAATATGATAGTTACCACCAAAAAATTGGAATGATAGGTATGAATATGATTAAATAAATTATAAAAATATATGGTTTACACATGTATATAAAATGAATTTTTTCTGACCAAGTAATTAAAAATGAAAATTAAAAAAAACCATTTTATGATAAAATAAATATTTTTCTAAATTTTTTTTATGTGTAGAAACATGTTTTATCTCAATGAATTAAATAAATAACTTTTGGTGAATGATTTTAATGAAATTTATATATTATATATTCATTCAAATGTTTAACATTCATCTTATATGTTTTCTAAGAATGAGATAAGAATAAATCCAATTTTATTTTTAAAAACTATTTTTCTAAAAAGAGTATTTTTTTCCATTTTCACTACTCTTTTAAAATTATTTTTTTCCACTTTTAGGAAATTTATTTGAAAAATTAACTTAATTTTTGAAATTAGAATGTAAAAATTACCTTGTATTTAATTTTTTAAAATTTTCTGAAAAAGATAAAATTTTCAATGAATATTGAAAATATTTGTGACATCCCACCCCTCACCCATTAGCAAGGGAAGAGGCAGAAGTGATACCAGGACTTAGGTAAAATGCCTAAGATACCAAAGGCTAGAAATAAATTCCAATTTCTTTATAAGAAATTAGTGTACAAATTTTCCATTGAAAATAAAACAACCAAACCAAAATAACCATAACCAAAAAACCTCTATATAATGCATGAGTACAAAATAAAACTCAATAAAACCAAACCAAACCAATTTATATCAGATTAAAATATGGAAAACAAGACCAAAAGAACTCAAAGACACGAAATACATCAACTAAGCAACTCCCAACCTGCTCCAAGCTCTAACTTTGCAGGCTATGCCCATGGTATCACGATGCATCACTAAAGAAATGATATACCTTTCCTTTACCTGTTCCTTAATATACAAAATATACAAATGCATCTAAGTTCCTAAGTAGGGGATGAGTCTAAAACTTAGTAGGTTTTCCTCAATGACACCCCTACTCACACCACTAGGATAGAACATGTTACCACATTTATATAAAATAGTTTAAAATAATTTAAAGAAGTTTATATCAAAGAAAAACACTTTTCAAAAAAAAAATAATTTTCCATGTAAAACAACCAAACAAGCCTTTAAAACCATTTTAAAATCCATTGGCATAATTAATACAAGGTTCCACATATGCACACACCCACACATGCGTGCCTAGGTGAAAATTCCATACTCATGAGCTATCTCTTGTTTATATAACAAGTCATTATAAGGTAACCATATACCAAGTTCCCTAATGAAACATGCCCCTTACACAGGGCCACATCAATGAAAATGAACTCACACTAACCATGTATTATAAATACCATGCCAAACCAACTATGACAATCCATTTCATTAAAAAAATTTATTGAAAAAATTTCTAAAAACATTTTACCATGTATCAAAACCAAACTATAATTTTAAAATTATCATTTTAAAATCATGAAATGTAGTGACCCAACCCTAATAATATTGGAGTTGGTGTCTACTACCATTATATTAGCATGATTGTGAAGAATAAAATCTCAAAGGATCAATCAGTTTAGTAGTATTGGTAAACTAGAAACATACATGAGTCTTTTATTACAAATGAATACACTAATTACAACATATATATATATATTTTCATTAAAGGATAACTTTATTTACACTTAGAATATCCTTTCATATCATTCTTAGTATAATTCTTGGATTCCTAGGGAAATGGAAAAAATAAGGGTGAACTCAAATGCTTAGTAAGGTTTAAGTACAAAGAAAGTAATCATGAATCAATAATCATATTAAATATGGAAAGGTAATAACTGAACACACATGCCATATAATCAATAAACTAATAAGGAAGTGCTTAAACAATAAGAAAAGTCAAATAACTAGAAACACATGCCATTAAAATAACTAGATAAGTCATAATCAATATAGAAATGTAAATAACCAAAAAACCCATGTCATTAATCAATAAATTGATAATTAAAATCATCTATATATTTTGTCATAGTGAAAATATCATGGATAATAAATGAAGGAAATGATTAACTATTGGATGCCATGTTTCCTAGGTATATGATACCTTTACCATAAAGACCATTCACAAGGAAGTTTAAAACATACTGGGTGAAAAACCCACTAAGGCTATCTGACTGACTTGTCCCATGATAATTTTGATACATCAATGGGATATCTATAACATGCCCCTATTTGTGTCATACCTATCCAAATAATTCCTCATATATTGAATAATCAATTTAATTTATGAATAATGCACCTTATCATATATTAATACTGTGTAAAAGATACATATTTATCAATATGTCCCCATATATCTAATAAATTTTAAATTAAACACTGTTTATAAAAATGGTATATGTATTAGGAAATAATTATATCCATGGTAAATTATATGAATATTTGGTAGAAATTTAATGTTTAATGATCATAGGAAATTGAATATTTCAAGGGGACTAAAAAAGGAATCAATATAGTGAATTTCAATAATATCCTTGGTCAAAGAAATCATAAAACATCTAGAGGAATAGTAATGATGGAATCAATACAAAATATCCCAAGTGGAGTAATCATAATGGGTTTTTGTCATTGATGAATATAAATACCATAAGAAAATGTTTAAATCATTATTGAGGAAAATATCATTTTTATTTTGAAAATAAATTTTAATTTAAAATAAAATTTAAAAAAAATTTCTTTAAAAATTTCTTTGAAAAATTTCTAAGTAATATTCAATTAAATAATGGTGGGTAATTCTATACATTCTATACAAAGTAAAAAGAACATTCCCTTTGCACGGTAAGAAGGTTAGAAAAGTGACTTTTTTAGAAAGATACAAGAAGTTTCCTTTGAAAAAATTTGTAAAATAAAAAAGGGTAATAATTTATTTAATAAATCATTTTTAAAATTTTAAAAAAAATTTTGAAAACATTTTTATAAAACATGGTTTTGAGAGAAATTGGATTTCCGACCGAAGAGAGAAATTAAGTTGGGTTTTCTTAAAAAAATTTCTAAAAAAGTTTGTGTACCAAAAAGTGAAAAAATAGTACCATTACTTAAAAAAAGTCATGAATAACCATATAAGAATAAAATGAATGGTTTTATTTAACAATTATCATATAAACCCCTTTAATTTAATTTCAATAATAAGCAATCTTGATTAGAATGAGATTGTAAAATAAACCCTTAAAAAGATCCTAATATTGAAGTGATAATTAATCATTGAATTGATTATGTGTATAAAATATAAATACACATATAAGAAGTGGAAATACATCAATATATATTCAAATTAATTATACACATAATCATATAATATTAATGATAATGAAGAAGTAATATAACCCAATGAAAAGAAATTTAGTTACGAAATTATTTTATACTTAGAAAATCTTAATTTAAATACACTTAGATGAAATAATTAAAATTGAAACTTAAAATACCATGATTAATTAATTATTCTTGATATTAAATTTCAAATGGGAATTTTACACACTATATAAATTAAATTAGGTGCATAATAATACAATATTCCTCAATGAAATGAAATTGAGACAAAATCCCTTACTATGCATTTTTTTTGGGTGAACATCATTTAAACTCTTGTATAATGGTTTTAAGAATGTAAATAAATTATTATAAAAATATAATTATATTTATAATATCATATATGATCTTCTTATAATATCACATTACCAGTTTTTTAATTATTTTCATCATTTCAAGTGTTAATTACATTATTTTTTGAGTATGTCTCAAATTTTTATTTTTAATTAATATTATTTAAGATAATTATTTAATCATATAAAGAATGAAAAACATGATTTAAATATTATATATATTAATTATTCATGCATTTATATTAATCTATAAAGTTTCAAGATAAGAAATTAAATACACCATTTATGGAGACAATATGCCTTATGTATGAATGAATGTTGTTTCCATTTTATTATCATATTAAAAGAATGAAAATTAAATGATATATATGTATATTATAATTATAGTATCATATTTATGTTATATATGTCACATATGTTTATTAAAACCACCCTTAAAACATTCCATGTATAACATGAATGAATCACATTGCTTTGTGGAGGTGGTAGTTCAGATGTCCACAAATGATGTTATCATATTACCACAAAATAGAAAGCATGAAGGTATGTGTTATATAAAAATTAAATAAGAATAAATACATTAAAAATATAATATATATTATATATAAACTATAAATCCATCATTATTACCAACCTTGGAAGGGGGTAATAGAATAATGAACAACATCGGTTTGTGAGGCGATAGTCCGCTGTACACATGAATGACGACTGTGTATCGCATTAGATGTATGTGTGTGTGAGTTTAGTTCATAAATTTAGCATAAAACAATATCATTATATTTTTGATACTTATGATATTATATAATCTTGAAATAAGAATAATTTGAGGGGTTGAGAATGAAATGAAACAAAAGTGATCGTTGAAGAATGTTACCTTTTATTCAGGTAACTCCTTTTGGTTTATACCAAAAACATCCTTAGTTTGATTTATGAAAAATGTGAGACTTATAGGATTATGGTATAGTTGTTTGTTATATATTTTTCATGTTTTGGATGAACTAAATATCTTTATATGTGTGAATAAGTGGGATGGGTGAGTGCCTTTTTATAGTGGAGGAGTGACATTCTTGTAAATTTTTGAAAGATGGAATTCCACCAATGTTTTTTCCATTTATATTGGCTCCAATAATAAAAAAATTCAATTAAATAGAGTATATGGTCGAAATATGTCCAGAAAATAGGTTTTTTACATGTTTCTAGTACATTTGTCCCATAAGTTTAAGGTTTAGTCCCTTGATAATCTAGTTTTTCTCTTAATCTCTGTAATTAATTTTAATTAAATTTACTAATAGTTTTGGTGAAAAGATAATTTTAAATTATTGAAAATTATAAATTATTCTTATTAAAAATATTGAATCAAAATTTCCAAATTCCAATCAAAAAAGTGGTTTAAATTAATTTAAAATTAATCCCGCAGACGGGACGACAAAACCAGTTATTAAAGTGAAAATGTTCAAAAGTTTGAAATGTTTTTATATCTACTTTTAATTTGAATTTGATTAAAATGACCTAAATTTGATCAATATATTTATAATTTATCTAATTTAACTTTAAAATAAATTCAAAATATAATTTAACCCTACAAATTCTTTAAAAGAAAAAACAGTTTTCAATTAAAATTTAGTATTTTTCAATATTCATCAAAAAATGAAACTTCTCATAAAAATATAAAAAATTCAACCTAAGATAATTTTATAGTTGAAATTTCAAAAATTAAATTTCTTTTATCATATTAATTTTATAGAAGTGTCAAAAATTTAGTTTTAAAATAGGTTCTCTATTAAAAGGTGGAAAAACTACCTTTATAAAAATATAGTTTTTTATGCATAAAATTGAATTTGTTCTTATATTGTGTGTATAAAATCTATTAGATGAATGTAAAAAATATTTTATTGAATATATAATATATAAATTTAATTAATATTATTTACTAATAGTAATTAGTTTAATTTATTAGGATAAAACACATTTTTGAGTATAAAAACATTCATTTATATTCAATTGGTTTTTATATTCATTTCTAATTAATTGGTAACCAATGAATTAATTTTATATTTTTGTAAAAAAAATATTTTAATAAGTTAGTTAATCTTATTCATAACCACTAATTTAATGTCTAGGTTATATCTTATTATATTAAATAATAATATTTTAATAATATATTATTATTTGGTAAAACACGGTCTTGCATGTAACGTAAGCTATCAAAGAAAGAATTTATTGCATGTAACTTAAGCTAAATAAGTATCATGTGCATTAAAAAATATAAAATATATTTAATTTATATTAAAATAGTGAATATATTGTAAAGTCTCAGGGTGTTTTATTCCCTTCTAAAATTGGTTTTGCATGCCATAGATGCTATCAAATACAATGTTCTTACATTAGAATTTTGGGGAATTACATTCTCCCCACCTTAATTAAATTGCATCCTTGAAATTTAAACTTTATCTTAGAAATCCAGGGTTTGATATTTGAAAATTCCATTTTTGAAAAACCCATATCATAAAATATTTTATAAAATATCCTCTTAATAAGAGAGAATGAGAAGTACAAATCTCACATGAATAACACGTAACTAGGTTTCTACGTAGGAGAACATTAGTGGAAGGTGAAAATATGGACTTGGAGAAAAAACATAAACAATTATAGGGAGTTATTTAGGTCATTTATCACTAATAATTGAATAATCATTATAAATATGAGTGCCTCAAAACCATAAATCTATGATTATTTAACAGACCATCAGTTCAACAAAAATGAAGGTATTAGGATAACATTTTTTTTAAGATCCTTTTCCTAATGTTGAGGAATTAATTTATTAACAAAAAATATAAGGAAATATACTTACTTGATATGTTTCAATTTTATAAAAATAATATCATCTTTTGGTTTTTCTTTGATAAAATTCTATTTCATCCCTTACTCCATGAAATGGATATCCTAAAATAAACTTTTTTTATGCCTGAAGCATTAAAATTTACTTTTAATAGATCATATGATACATGAAAGGGTGAAAAGTATTTTTTTATTTCTCTAAATATTTTCCAAAACCAATATTTTTAATAAATTAATCTCTAAAACTCAAAAGTAATACCTACTAGTTCATCATTAATATTCATTCATTTAAAATAATTACATATTAACCAGAACATTGTTGGGTCGTAGAGGATGGCAAGAGGGGGGGTGAATTGCCTTTTCAAAAATAATTAACAATTTAAAACAATTATCAATGCAGCGAAAATAAAAAAGGCAAGACACAATTTGATAACGAAGTTCAGCATAATTCCCAAGCCTACGTCTCCCCTCCCAACAAGAACCGTTGAGAGATTTATACGTTAGCTTGCTTTTTAATGGTTGTAGCAAGAAACCCACTAGCCATTTTAAGGTAGGCTAGAACACCTTCGTACAACTTGCTTTTTTATTATGGTTGTAGCAAGAAACCCAATTGAAAGAAATAATGGAAAAGAGAGGTTTGTTTTAGTCCAAACCTAATGAAGAACTAAACAAATAAAATAATACAAACACACAGAAGCCTTGAGCGCCAAAAGTGTGAGAGCAGCTGATGGAGAGGGAGCTTAAGCTTCAAGGATGGCAATGGATCACAAGAGGCCTTGAAGATTTGTTGTTAGAGCGTCAAGATATCAAAATATCATTCAGTAGTGTTCCCGGCATCCATGGTTTCTTATTTATAGGAGAAATACCCATAAACACTTCAATATGGCCGTTGGAGAGCTTTCGGAGCCGTTGGGGGTCAAAAGTACAAGTCTGGTCAAAGCCCAACGACTAGTTTGACTGGGCACACCGGCTGGCCGGTGGTTTCTCACCAGCTGGCCGGTGGTCCACCGGCTGGCCGGTGCTGAGCTCCCGGCTGGCCGGTGGTCCAGACAACAGGCTTTCTGTCTGGATTCTGTCTGGGTTCTACCAGCTGGCCGGTGGTCATCCACCGGTTGGCCGGTGGTACCAGGCAGTGGGCAAGCCTACTGCCTGGGTCCTTCGGCTGGCCGGTGGGCAACAACCGGTTGGCCGGTGCCCATACCGGCTGGCCGGTGCAATAGCACCGGCTGACCAGTGGATCTGGCAGAAAGCAATGCTTCTGCCAGAGACCACCGGCTGACCGGTGGTAATCCACCGGTTGGCCGGTGGACTCAGAGAGTCCATTATCAACTTTCTTGGGCCAACTCCTAGGCAACCATTTTCCTAGCATCAAAACACTTGAAAACAAGTTAGAACACGATGAGAGTGATTGTGATCATTAAAATCCAAGAGAGAGGGGTACAAAAATCTCCCCCTATTTTGATGATCACAATCACAAAAGAGAAAGCTTAAAAAAGGGTATGCCAATTGAAAACTTAAATAAACAATTTTGGACATGAAAATTTATTAGAGATCATTTCAAAAAATGAATTGAAGAGATGTACCTTGTATTGAAAATGATCTTAATCTAAAGAGAATGAGTCATTTTGAAATTGTAACCATAGGTCATTTTTTTTAAAGAAACAAATGAAATCAATAACATACCGGTTTAAAAAAAAAGATTTTGAACCTTTTTAAAAAGAGCACTTTAATCAAGTGAAATATGAAACTAGTAAACAGAGAAATTTCTCCCCCTTTGGGATTATCAAAATAGGAGGGAAAAAAATGAGAAGAAATTAGATAAACAAAAAATAAGGAGGTAAGTAATGAGGAAAAAAATGATAGATAAGACAACTTGAAATTTATAAAAGAGGAAACGTTACATAGAGAGTTCAAAACACAAATACAAAGACAAGTCAAAAACAGGAAAGGCTCTATTCACTCCTAGAGGGCCGAGAGTGACGACGACGCCTGAAGGTCGAAAGAGCTGGAGGAGCCTGGACCGCCTCGAAGCGAAGATCAAGAGAGTCGATCCGAGAATGGAGCTGATCAAACTGAGAGCTGAAGAAGGAAAACTGCAAGTCGAGCCGGGTCTCAATTTGATCCTAGAAGCGTAGGAATTGATCAGCTGTCACCGACAAGCCACCAGCATCAGCGGAAGGGGGCACAGCCTCAGCAGGATCAGGTGCATCATCATCCGCTCCAGCTTCCTCACCAGCATCAGCTGCAACATCACTTTCGCTGTCACCACTCCCTTCCTCTTCATCGTCATCACTGTCCTCACTGTCTGAAAGACGATAAGCAGCGGCAATATCAGGAGGCATGGCATGGGATGGAGGATGTGAATGAGTCTGAGGAGAGTAAGCCTTGAGAAGGCCATCCTTGTCAGTGATCCACTCCTGACGCCAAGGGTGCCAACGGATGTTCATCCGTTGCACCATCATAAAATTGATGATACTATCCTTCTTTGGCTGCTCAAAGGAAGTAGCATGGAGAGGCACATCAAGGAGGGTGAAGATTTTGGTCAAAAGGCGACTGAAAGGTAGAGTTTTGGATCAGCACGGGTGCTCAGCCACATAAGTCATGGCCCAGAACAGGAACCAGACCAAATTGAAATGAATCCCTCTTGTAATATAAGAGAGAAGATAAATATCAATAAATTTCACCGTATCGTGATCACCAATACGGGACGCAAGGGAGGTCTGAATAAGGCGCTCAATGATTTGATGGTTAGGGGTGAGCTGGGAGAGCTTGACAATTGGATTGTTGGGCTGTCCTGTGAGATGCTCAAGAGCGACAACTAAATCAAAATCAGGGTCCCGAGGAAACTCCCCCTGAGAAAATGCATGAGGCCCGACATGAGGAACTCCTAGCATTCTGGCAACCTCCACAGATGTGAAAGTGATAGGTTGCCCAAGAGCGGTGGTGGAAATGGTATCAGTGTCGTCAGAAACTGACCACGTCAAGTGAGCATAAAACTCTTTGACAAGTAAAGGATAAATAACATCCTTCTCAGGAGGTTCAAAAAAGGAATTCCAGTGTTGATATTCAATAATGGAAAAAAGCTCGAGACGAGCAGAAGAAAACCAAGAATAGTCAATCACTCTACCTGGAAGAATGACCTTGTCATGCCATATGTCCGGAAGTTGAGGAATTGAAGGAGGAGGAGGTGCTTCTTGAGCGATACCCTTTCCTTTGCGAGAAGAGCGAGGACCCATGAAGGCAAAAGGAGATAAAATGAGAGAGATTGAGAGAATAATAGAGTTTGAGAGGGCAAGGATGAAGAAGGGAGGCTAGGGCTTTGGAGGAGCCGTAGTTTTGGAGGAGACGCACGAGAGAGAGAGTGAAGAATGGGAGGGGAAGGGTTTAATTTTAATTTTAACCCTTCCTCCGGCCCGCCTAAAAAAGAAAGGCCCGACACCACTGGTTAACCGGTGATGTACCACCGGTTGACTGGTGGTATTAAAATTCATAAAATATAAAAAAAAAATAAAATAAAAAAGAGTTTAAATAAAAAAAACATAAACAAGCCAAAAGAGTCAAATATTTAATAGTTCTCATTGACGAATCATTCCTAACTCCCCCTTAATAAAATCAAAACGTTCAACCGGGAGCGGTTTGGTAAAAATATCAGCTAATTGGAAATCAGTAGAAATGAAGTCCAAAGTGATATCCCCTTTTTGAAAATGGTCACGAAGGAAATGATGCCTTAAGTCTATATGCTTTGTTCTATAATGTTGTATTGGATTCTTAGAAATACTAATGGCACTAGTGTTGTCACACCGAATAGGGACATGATCGTAGGAAAGGCCATAATCCAAGAGAGTGTGCTGCATCCAAATATTTTGGGCACAACAATTCCCAGCGGCTACGTACTCGGCCTCTGCAGTAGAGAGAGCAACACAGTTTTTCTTCTTACTACTCCACGATACAAGGGACTTGCCTAGCAGATGACAGGTTCCACTAGTACTCTTTCGATCTAATTGACATCCGCCAAAATCAGCATCCGAATATGAAGAAAGTTCGAAAGAAGTATTAGAAGGATAAAATAAACCAATGTTTTTGGATCCTCTTAAATACCTAAAAATCCTTTTGACTGATTTAAAATGAGATTCTTTGGGATTGGATTGAAAACAAGCACAAAGGAAAACAATGAACATGATGTCAGGACGGGTCACAGTTAGGTAAAGTAGACTCCCGATCATACTCCTATAAAGCTTGTTATCAACCAGTTTCCCGACTTCATCTAACGTAAGCTTACAGGAAGTACTCATGGGGGTACTAATTTCCTTTACTTGATCCATACCAAAATGACTTAAGATCTCGTTTGTGTATTTTCCTTGGCTTAGAAAAATACCTTTTGAATTTTGAAAGATTTGAAAACCGATAAAAAATTTCAATTCCCCCATAAAGCTCATTTCAAATTCTTTTCTCATTAAATCTGAAAAATCAGTACAAAGTGATTCTTTGGTAGAACCAAAGATAACATCATCGACGTAGATTTGGACGATTAAAAGATCTTTTGAAGAGTGTTTTAAAAATAGGGTACAATTAGCTTGACCCATTTTAAAATCATTTTCTAAAAGGAATTTTGTTAATCGCTCATACCAAGCCCGATGGGCTTGCTTTAAGCCATATAGAGCCTTGGTTAATTTAAAAACATGATTTGGAAATTTTGGATCTTCAAAACCAGGAGGTTGTTCAACAAAGATTTTTTCTGAAATAAAACCATTTAAAAAGGCGCTTTTAACATCCATTTGAAAAAGTTTGAAATTTAAGTGGGCGGTGAAAGCCAACAAGATCCTAATGGATTCCAATCTAGCAACGGGCGCAAAGTTTTCACCATAATCAATTCCTTCTTCTTGATTATAGCCCTTAGCTACTAGGCGAGCCTTGTTCTGGGTTATATTTCCTTGATCATCAAGTTTGTTCCTAAAAACCCATTTAGTGCCAATAATTAAATGATCATTGGGTCTTTCAACAAGAGTCCAAACATCATTTCTAGAGAATTGATTTAGTTGATCTTGCATTGCAAGAACCCAATTCTTATCATTAATGGCATCATTAATGGTTTGAGGCTATAGGTGAGAAATGAAGGCTTGATGTTCAACCTTGTTGAGGATTGATCTTCTAGTTTGAGTACCGTCTTGAAGATCACCTATAACATTTTCTAAAGGATGGTCTCTAGAAGATTTCCAAACCTTAGGCAAGGTGGAAGGCAAAGAAGGTGAAGAAGGTTCATGATCATCATCCTCCTTGAGAGGAGAATAGTAATCATTTAATTCAAGTTTATCAGGCTTATCTTCAACATCTTCAATGACCGGATGGGGTTTTGGAAGATTTTCATCAAACTTGACATGAGATGATTCTTCGATGGTTTTTGAACGTTTGTTGAAGACACGATAGGCTTTGCTTGAGTTGGAGTACCTAAGAAAAATACCTTCATCGGATTTGAAATCAAATTTCCCTAGGTTATCTTTTGTGTTAAGGATAAAGCATTTACAACCAAAAACTTTAAAATAACCAACTTTGGGAAATTTTCCTTTCTAAAGTTCATAGGGGGTTTTCTTAAGAAGGGGTCTTACAAGGACTATATTGATAGTATAACAGGCAGTGTTAACTGCCTCGGCCCAAAAATATTGAGGGAGATTGAATTCACTAAGGAGGGTTCGAGCAATTTCTTGGAGAGTTCAGTTTCTCCTTTCAACCACTCCATTTTGTTGTGGAGTCCTAGGGGCAGAGAAGGTGTGATTGTATCCTTGAGAGGAACACAATTCATTGAATTATTTGTTCTCGAATTCACCTCCATGGTCACTATGGAGCGATATAATTTTATATCCTTTTTCGTTTTCTACTTTCCTAGAGAATTTCAAAAAGGTTCTACAAGCATCATTTTTATGAGCTAAAAAGAAAACCCAAGTGAAGCGAGAAAAGTCATCTACTAGGACAAAGGTATAGGATTTTCCACCTAGACTTGCTATAGGGGTAGGACCAAAAAGATCAAGATGTAGGAGCTCAAGAGATTTTGAAGTGGACACTTCCTTCTTAGATTTGAAAGAAGACTTGTGTTGCTTGCCAAGTTGGCATGGCTCACAAATCAAATCTTTCTTAAACTTAAGTTTAGGAAGGTCACGGATGAGCTTGTTCTTATTAAGCTTTAGAAGTGAATGAGAGCTACAATGCCCCAACCTTCTATGCCAAAGCCAAGACTCATTGTCAAGAGAACTTAAACATTTAACACTTTGGCTAGCTAAAGATTTTAAATCAATAATGTAAACATTTTGAAAATGGGAAGCAGAAAATATCAATTTGTTTTGAAAATCAAACACATTGCATAAATCATTTTGAAAATTCACCGAAAAACCACTATCACAAATTTGACTAATGCTAATTAGATTATGTTTTAAACCTTTAACAAATAAAACATCTTTAATTAAAGAGGTGCTACCAAATACAATGGTGCCTATTCCGACGATCTTGCTTTTTGAATTGTCACCGAAGGTGACGTATCCTCCATCGAATTCTTCAAGGGAGTTGAACTCGGAGGGATCGCCACACATGTGCCTCGAGCATCCGCTGTCGAGATACCACGAGCCTTTCGAAGTCCTACTTCTTTGGCGTTTATCCTACAAAATCAAGAGAGAATAGATTTTGGTACCCATATAAGTTTGGGTCCGGAAAGATTAGCTAAAAGAGACTTTTGAACCCATATTTTTCTAGAGGGTTGCCATCTAAAATACTCATCCGAGTAGGTAATGGTTTTGGGGCTTCCATATCTTGCATTTTTACAATCACATTCATAAATCATGTGCCCGGTCTTTTTACAATAATTACAAAATTTATATTGAGAGCTCCCCCTTACAAAAGTAGTGGGTGCTCTAGAAGAAGTGGCTTGTTTGTTAAATCCAAGTCCATGTGTTGTTCTAGCCGAACGCTGAGAACCTAGTAATTTGGTCAAATTTTGTTCACCTTGGGTGAACTTGGCAAGAGACTCCCTTAGATATTTAATGGTTTAATTCAAAGAATCAACATTTGGAATATCTTGGATCTTAAGGGTAAGTTCCTCATTCTTTTTTAGAAGTTGTTCTTTTTCAGAAATGAGAATTTTATTTTTCCTTTTCAAAGCCATAAATTTAGAGGTAAGTTCGTGAAAACCTTCCTCTAATTGATCTCTCGCATTTTGGAGATCTTCATAGGACATGTCATTTTTTAAAGAGGAAGATTAGGAAGAGGAGTCGGAAGAAGATACCTCATCAAATTCCATTAGGCATTTCCCACCTTCATCGCTTGAGTCGCTTGAAGACATGGAGTCATCACTTGAACTCCATGTGGATGCTTTGAAAGCCTTCTTGTTTTTCTTTTCTTTTACCCTTTTCTTGAAAATGGAGCACTCCGGTTTGATGTGGCCTTTCTTTCCACATTCAAAGCATGTAACTTCATTCTCCGCTTTGGGCTCTTCCTTTCGTGCCCTTCGAAAGTTCTTCTTTTTCTTCATGAATTTTCTCATTTTTCTTGCTAGTTGAGCAATCTCGGATTCACTATCAGCGGAGGAGCTTTCTTCCTTTGCTTTGAGAGCAATGTTCTTTTTCTCCTTAAAGGTTTTACCTTCTTTATCGGCTTGCCTCTTCATGGTGATCTCGTAGGTCATGAGTGATCTAATGAGCTCTTCAACCGGCATTTTCTTGACATCTTTTGCTTCTTGAATTGCGGTCACCTTTGGTGCCCATGAGCTTGGTAGGACCCAAAGAATCTTCTTGACCATCATTTCTGCAGAAACATCCTCACCAAGAGATTTTCTTCCATTGCAAATGTTAGTAAAACGAGTAAACATTTCAGTAATTGATTCGTGTGGGTGCATGGTGAAACTTTCAAAATCTTGGCGATACATGTCTAATCTAGTATCTTTGACTTTGTTAGTGCCCTCATGGGTTACTTCTAAAAGTTTCCAAATTTCATAAGAAGAGGAGCAAGTAGAAACACAGTTGAATTCATTACGGTCTAGCCCACAATGAAGAGCATTCATGGCTTTGCCATCAAGATCGAAATTGGCAATGTCTTCGGGGGTCCATTTGGACTCATCCTTGTTAGATAAAGTATAGCCTTGCATTACAATCCTATAGATAGGATAACCAATGCTTCTAAGAAAAGTAATCATGCGAGTTTTCCAATAAGTGTAATCGGTTCCATCAAAGAATGGAGCCCGAGTCATAGAATACCCTTCGGGAGCATGTGAGGAATTATCCATCACTAAGGTTCTTAAGTTTGTAACTGGTTAAGGTATTACACAAACTCCTCCTCTGATACCAAATGTTTGGTCGTAGAGGATGGCAAGAGGGGGGGTGAATTGCCTTTTCAAAAATAATTAACAATTTAAAACAATTATCAATGCAGCGGAAATAAAAAAGGCAAGACACAATTTGATAACGAAGTTCGGCTTAATTCCCAAGCCTACATCTCCGCTCCCAACAAGAACCATTGAGAGATTTATACGTCAGCTTGATTTTTAATGGTTGTGGCAAGAAACCCACTAGCCGTTTTAAGGTAGGCTAGAACACCTTCGTACAGCTTGCTTTTTTATTATGGTTGTAGCAAGAAACCCAATTGAAAGAAAGAATGGAAAGGAGAGGTTTGTTTTAATACAAACCCAATGAAGAACTAAACAAATAAAATAATACAAACACACAGAAGCCTTGAGCGCCAAAAGTGTGAGAGCAGCTGATGGAGAGGGAGATCAAGCTTCAAGGATGGCAATGGATCACAAGAGGCCTTGGAGATTTGTCGTTAGAGCATCAAGATATTAAAATATCATTCAGTAGTGTTCCCGGCATCCATGGTTTCTTATTTATAGGAGAAATACCCATAAAAACTTCAATATGGCCGTTGGAGAGCTTTCGGAGCCGTTGGGTGTCAAAAGTACAAGTCTGGTCAAATCCCAACGGCTAGTTTGACTGGGCACACTGGCTGGCCGGTGGTTTCTCACCAGCTGGCCGGTGGTCCACCGGCTGGCCGGTGCTGAGCTCCCAGCTGGCCGGTGGTCCAGACAGCAGGCTTTCTATCTGGGTTCTGTCTGGGTTCTACCGGCTGGCCGGTGGTCATCCACCGGTTGGCCGGTGGTACCAGGCAGTGGGCAAGCCTACTGCCTGGGTCCTTCAGCTGGCTGGTGGGCAACAACCGGTTGGCCGGTGCCCATACCGGCTGGCCGGTGGTAATCCACCGGTTGGCCGGTGGACTCAGAGAGTCCATTATCAACTTTCTTGGGCCAACTCCTGGGCAACCATTTTCCTAGCATCAAAACACTTGAAAACAAGTTAGAACACGATGAGAGTGATTGTGATCATTAAAATACAAGAGAGAGGGGTACATATGTAGGCCTATGGTAGGAGTGAAACCCTTATCGTCCCTCATTCATGGGTTTAAGACCCACTACCTTTTCAGAATTTATGGGTTGTCACCCGACATACAAGTTTTCCTTTTTCTAAAACCATATTAATATAATTTCCAAAATAAATATGATGGACATCCTTGAAATTTAATCATTAAATAAAATTTTAACTAAGGTTTTCTATACAACCCCAATACATAAATACTTTATCTATTTAATTCCACATAGGTCCTTCCTTGGTCTAGAGTTTATCCTTTATAATAAGGCACTGACTTAGGTTATTCCTAGGTTCCCCACATTTAATGAAAATAACTATAAATGGATCCTTAGGATGATATTTATTTCCTTTCATCATAACCTTCATTTTTCCTTAACAATAATTTTCTTTATTTCCTTCTTTCCCACCCATACAATATTTCTTCATTCCATTGAAACAATTTTCTGGGTGTCTCCTATATTTCTTATATGATGGAAATTAATCCATATTTTCTCCATGGTCTCCACCACTCAAGCTCTTATAAAACTCCATCCTTATCTTCTTTGGTGATAACAAGAGTTTGTTAAGGTATATGTTAGTATTCATATTTTGGAAAAAATGGCCAGGCATGAACATGACATTTTTCACTCCTATCAACATCCCATTTTTTCACTCATTATCACCACCTTGTCCCTCATGTTTAATGTTAACATGATTACCTTGGGTTACATCCATTGAATAAAACCAAAAACATAGTGTGAGAAAAAATTATCATACTAAAAAAACCATACATATTATTTTTAGGATGTCTAAATCATAACACATGATTTTTAATCTAATACATATCTGGTTTAACCTAGTTCATTAATTTTAATTATTTATTGAAATACCTCATAATGGTTTATAAATAAAATGTATACTATCATAATAATATCCCTCATGAGTGTCAAAATAGGTGTGTAGTAAGGCCCATTATTGCGTACTAAGTTATACTTGAGTCAATACCAATGTGACCTTTTTAGAGTTATTACCCCTAGGTACATATGTTCCAAAACCACATCCACTTGTAGTACCCATACAAGGATGTATTTATAGGTAAGCCACATAATATATATCTAACTGAAACTTTATTATGTTCTTCTATACTTATCCTCAAATTATACCTTAGGGTTATGTTATATACTCTTTGTTTTCTTAAATATAGTTTCCAAGGTTTCTACTAAACTTCATTTGATACCAAATTTAGTGACCTGACCTCAGTAATCCTAGATATGGTTTCTAAAACCATTAAATTAGAATTATTTTGAAGAATAAAATCCCCATAGATTGATTAGTTTAGTAGTCTTGGTAAACCAGATACATACACAAGTCTTTTATTACAAATGAATATACTATTTACAATATATATTTTTTTCATTCAAGGATAAATTTATTCCCACTTAGCATATCATTTCATATCTTTGTTAGAACACTTATTAGATTATCAAGGAAAGGAAATAAAATAAGGGTGATCACAAATGCTCAGTATGGGTTAAGTACAATGGAAGTAATCATGAATTGATAAGAATTTTCAATATGACTAGGTAATAACCGAACACACATGGAATATAATCAATAAACTAAGAAGGAAGTTCATAAAAAATATGGGAAGGTAAATAACTAGAAACACATGCCATTCAAATAACTGGATTTGGAATAATAAATATGGAAAGGTAATTAATTGAAAATGCATTCCATTAGTCAATAAATTGAGAATGAAATGCATCCATAGATTTTGTCATAGTGAAAATCTCACCAATAATAATAACTGAATCTGGATGAAAGAAATGATTAATTATTAGATTCCATGTTTCCTAGGTACATGATAACTTTACCATCAAGAACTTTCACAAGAAAATTTAAAACTTACTAGGTAAAAAACCAACTAAGGCTAGCCAACTAACTTGCCCCATGATACTATCGATGCATCAAGGGGCTATCTATAATGGTCCCCACCCATGTCATACCTATACAAATCATTCCTCATATATCAAATAATAAATTTAATTCATCAAAAATGTTCCTTATCAAATATTCGTATTGAGTAAAAGATACAGATTTATCAATATGTCCCTAAATATCAAATAACTTTCAAATTAAACACCATATGTAAAAATGGTATACAGTTTAGGAAATAATTATATCCATGATAAATGATATGGATATTTGGTGGAAATTTAATGTTTAATGATCATAGGGAATTGAATATTTCAAGGGGACTGAAAAAAATAATAAATGTAGTGAATTTCAATAATATCCTTGTTCAAATAAATTATAAACCATCTAGAGGAAGAATAAGGATGACATCATTACAGAATATCCCAAGTGAAGTAAGGATAAAGGGTTATTGTTGTTGATGAATAGAAATACCATAAAATTATTTTTAAAAAATTCTTGAGGAAATATACTTTTAATTTTGAAAATATATTTTATTTTAAAATAAATTTTAAAAACATTTTCTTTAAAAATATATTTGAAAATTTTCAAATTAAGCTTTAATGAAATTATGGTGGGTAATTCTGTACATTCTATACAAGGTAAAAAGAACATTCCTTTTTAATAGTAAAAATAATAGAAAAGTTTTTTGTTTGGAAAGAGAAAATAAGTTTCCTTTGAAAACATTTGTAAAATAAAAAAGGGTAAAAATTTATTTAATAAATTATTTTGAAAAGTTTAAAAACATTTTTGAAAACATTATTATAAAACATGGTTTTGAGAGAAAACATATTTCCCACTGAAGAGAGAAATGAAGTCAAGTTTTCTTAAAAAACATTTTATAAAACATTTCAAGTACCAAAGAGTAGAAAAATGGTACTATTAATTAAAAAATATCACGAGTAACTAGATAAAAAGAAAATTAAAGGGTTTATTAAACAATTATCATATAAATTACTTTAATTTAATTTCAAGAATAATCAATCTCAATTAGAATAATATTGTGAAATTAACCCTTAAAATGATCATAATGTAGAAGTGATAATTAATCAATGAATTGATTATATGTATCAACTATAAACCTAAATATAATAAGTGTAAATAAATCAATAGATAGTCAAAGTAATTATACACATAATCATAGAATATTAATGGTAATGAGGAAGCAATATAACCCATTGAAAATAAATTGAGTTATGGAATTCTTTCCACTTGGAAAATATTAATTCAAATCCCCTTATATGAAATAATTAAAATTTAAACTTAAAATATCCTGAATAATAATTTATTCATGATATTATATGTCAAATGTCCAATTTATACTCCTTATAAAATAAATTAGTTGCATAATAATACAATATGCCTCAATGAAATGAAATTGAGATAAAATCCCTTAACTTACATTTACTTTTGGGTGAACGTCATTTGACATCCTTTATAATGGTATTAAGCATGAAAATAACATATAAAAAAACCATAATTATAATTATAATGTTATATACAATCTTCTTATAATATTTTATTACCTGTTTTTTAATTATTTTCATCGTTTCAGGTGTTAATTGCCTTGTTTCTTGAGTATGTATCGATTGGTTATTTTTCATTCCTATTATTTAGATCATGATTTTATCATCTCAAAAATGTGAAACATTATTTAAATATTATATATATTCAATATATATTTTTTTATATTAATTTATAATGTTTGGATATAAGAAATGAAATACACTGTTCATGGAGACGGTAGGCTGTACGTATGCATGAATGTTATTTCCATTTTTTTTATTATATTAAAATAATGAAAAGTAAATGGTATATAGGTATATTATAATTAAAATATCATATTTATTTTATATATGTAACATATTTTTATTAAAACCATCCTTAATACATTCCTTGTATAGTGTGAATGAATCACATCGCTTTTATGAGGTGGTAGTCCAAGCGTCCATAAATGATGTTATCTTATTCCCACAAAATAGAAAGAATGAAGTTATTAAAATAATGAAAATTAAATGGTATATAGGTATATTATAATTAAAATATCATATTTATGTCATATATTTCACATATTTTTATTAAAACCATTTTTAATACATTCCTTGTATAGCATGAATGAATCACATTGCTTTGTGGAGGCGGTAGTCCACACGTCCACAAATGATGTTATCATATTCCTACAAAATGAAATTCATGAATTTAAGTATTATATAAAAATTAAATAAGTGTAAAGAAATTATAAATATTATAAATATCCTATATAATCTATAAATCCATCATTATTATCAACCTTGGAAGGTGGTAATGGAATAACGGACCACATCAGTTCATGTAGTGGAAGTCCACCGTACACATGAACGATGATTGCGTATCCCATTTGATGGATGTGTGCATAATTTTAGGTCATAAAATTAGTATAAAAATAACTCATTATATTTAGTATAATGAAGTTATCATATATAAATTAAATAAGAATAATTTAATGGGTGGATAATGAAATGAAACAAAAGTGATTGTTGAAGAACATTGCATCTTATTTGGGAAACTCCTTTTCGTTCATACCAAAAGAATTCCTTAGTTCAATTTATAAACAAATTTTGGCTTCTAATATGAGGGGAGGGATGTTTTGGAGCTATTTTGAAGGTTTTTTATGATCCAAATAGCCTTATCGGTATGAATAAGCGGGAGAGGTGAGTGACTTTTTATAGTGGAGGAGTGACATTCTTGTAAATTTTTGAAAGAGGGAATTTCACGCACGTTTTCTCCATGTAAAGTGGATCCAATAATGAACTCAATTATTTAAAATGGGGGATATAGTATAAATATGTCCTTAAAATAGGATTTTTATATGTTTCTAGGTCATTTTGGCCCTTAAGTTTAAGTTTTAGTCACTTGTTAAGCTAGTCTTTCTATTAATTAATGTAATTAATTTTAATTACATTAAATAATATTATTGGTAACAAAATAATTTGAAATTATTAGAAATTATAAATTATTATGATTAAAAATATAGAATCTATTTTTACAAATTCAAATCACATAATTGGTAGAAATTAATTTAAAATTAATCTCACAGATGGGATGTCATAGCGAGTTTTTAAAGTAAAAATATTCAAAAGTTAGAAATGTTTTTATAAAAAATTTCATTGTTAAATTGATTAAAATTACCTATATTGTATAAATAGATTTATAATTTATATAATTTAACTTTAAAACCAAATAAAAATAAAATTTAACCTTTTAAATTATTTAAATGAAAAAGCGATTTTCAATTAAAATTCAATATTTTTCACTATTCATCAAAAAATAAAACTTCTCATAAAAATACATAAAAATAACCCTAAGATAAATTTGAAGTTATTATTTCAAAAATAAACTTTATTTTTCATATAAAATTCATAAATGTGTCAAAATTTAGTTTTAAAACATGTGTTCCATTAAAAGGTGGGAAAATTACCTTTATAAAAATAGAGTTTTTTATATGTAAAATTGCATTTATTCTTATCTTATGACAATAAAATCTATTGGATGAATGTAAAAAATATTTTACTAAATATATAATATATAAATTTCATTAATATCATTCAATAATAGTAATTAGTTTAATTTATTAGGATAAAACACCTTTACGAGCATAAAAACATTGCTTTTATATTCAATTAGTTTTTATATTCATTTATAATTAATTACTATCAAATAAATTCATTTCATATTTGTTTAAACCATATAATTTATAATTTAGTTAACATTATTCCTAATCTCTAATTTAATATATAGTTTATATCTTATTATATTAAATAATAATATTTTAATAATATATTTTTATTTGGTAAAACTCAGTCTTGCGTGTAACACAATCTATCAAAGAATGACTTTGTTGCACATAACTCAAGCTAAATCAGTATCTCACGAATTTCAAGATATAAAATATGTTGAATTTATTTTAAAATATTGAATATATTATTAAGTCTTGGGATGATATATTCCCTTCTATAGTTGGTGTTGCATTCCATACACGCTATTGAATACAATGTTCTTACATTAGAATTTTGGGGGCATTAAATTCTCCCCATATTGATTAAATTTCATCGTCTCAATTTAAAATTTATCTTGTTAATCTGGGGTTTGATATTTGAAAATTCACTTTTTAAAAAACCCACATTGTAAAAGAGTTTATAAAATATCTTCTTAATAAGAGAGAATGAGAAGTTCAAAGTTCACATGGAATAATATATAACTAGGTTTTCTACATTGGAGAACATTAGTGTAAAGTGAAAATATAGACTTGGAGAAAAAATGTAAATAATTATAAGGAGTGATTGAGGTCATTGATCATAAATAGAGGAATGATAAATGGAAAGTTAAGGACCTCAATTCCATAAAACTATGATGATTTAGAAGACTATTGGTTTAATAAAAATGAATGTATTAGGATAAAATTTTTGTTTTAAGATCCTTTTCATAATTATGTGGAATTAATTTATTGAATAAGAATATAAGGAAATATATTTACTTGATAAATTTTAATTTCACAAGAACAATTTCATATTTTATTTGTACTTCAATAAAATTATAATTCATCCCTTAATCCATGATTAGGATATCCTAAAATGAACTTTTTTTATGTCTAAATCACAAAAATTCACTTTTAATAGATAGTAAGATACATGAAAGGGTGAAAGTATTTTTATCTTTCTATAAATATTTTCCAAAACCAATATGTTTAATACATTAATATATAAAACTCAAAATTAATACCTAATGGTTCATCATTAATATTCATTCGTTAAAAATAATGACATATTAATTAGGACATTAAATAGGCTAGTGGTAGACACAAAACCCTTATCATCCTTAAGTCATGGGTTCAAGCCCTACCACCTTACCAAATTTGATGGGTTTTCACCTGATATATAGGTTTTCTTTTTTTTGAAACCATATTAATGTAATTTTCAAAATAAATATGATATACGTCCTTGAAATTTAATCATTAAATATCCTTTTAACTAAGGTTTTCAATAAAACCCCAATACATAAATACTTTAACCATTTATTTCCACATAGGTCTTTCCTTGGTCTAGAGGTTATCCTTTAGAAGAAAGAATTGACTCAGGTAATTCCCAGGTTTCCCATATTTAAGGCAATTAACTATAATTGGATACTCAAGATGAGATATATTTACTTATATCACACCCTTCATTTTTCCTCAAAAATATTTTCTTTATTCCCTTCTTTACCACACATAAATCATTTCACCATTCCATTAAGACAGTTTTCTAGGTATCTCCTTCCACATTTCTTACATGATGGAAATCAAGGCTTCTTTTATCCATGGTCTCCACCATTGGAGCTCTTAGAAAACTCAATGTTTCTCTTATTTGGTGAGTTAAAGAGATATTTAAGGTATATATTGTTAATCATATTTCAGAAAAAATGATTAGGGATGAATATGATATCTTTAAATCCTATCAACATCACATTTGGTCACTAATTATCACCACCTTGTCTATCATGTTTAATGTTAATATAATTTCTTCAGGTTCTATCCATTAACTAAAACCAAAAACATATCATGAGAATCAATTATCATAGTGGAAAAACCATATAATAATTTTTAGGATGTCTAAATCTTGACAAATTATTTTTAACATAAGACACCTAAGGTTTAACATAGGTCATTCATTATCATTATTTATTCAAATCCTTTATAATGGTTTGTAAAGAAAATGTGAATTATCCTAAGAATATACCCTAGGAGTGTCAAATTAGGTGTATAGTAATGCATGTTGGCCGGTACCAAGTTACGCTTGAGTTAAACCCGACACACCATTTTTGGAGTTATTACTCCTAGGTACATCTATTCTAGAATCACATCTACTTGTATTATCCAAATAGGGATGTATTTCTAGGAAAACTACATAACCTATATATAATCAAAAATTAGAATTTTCTTCTATACTTATTCACAAATTATACCTTAGGGTTTTGTTCTCTAATCTATTTTTTTCCTAAATCTAGTTCCCATGGTTTCTAATTAGCTTCCTTTGATACCAACAATAGCGAATCAACCCTAGTAATCCCATAGTCGATGTCTACTACCATTACATTGGCATGATTATAGGGAATAAAATCCCAAAGTATTGATCAATGTAGTAATATTTGTAAACCAAACACATACATGAACACTAATTAAAACATATTTTTTTTCTTATGAGGATAAATTTATTCCCACTTAGCATATCCTTTCATATATTTCTTAGTACACTTCTTGAATTTTCAAGGAAAGGAAACAAAATAAGGGCAATCTAAAATGATCAGTAAGGTTTAAGTAGAAAAAAGTAATCATGAATCAATAATTATATTCAGTATGATAGAGTAATTATTGGAAAAATTCCATATAATCAATAAAATAAGAAAGAAGTGAATAAACAACATGGAAAGTTAAATAACTAGAAACACATGCCATTAAAATAATTTGATAATACATAATCAATATGGCAAGGTAAATAACTAAATCCTCATTCCATTAATCAATAAACTAAGAATGAAATGAATCTATATATTTTTTCATAGTGAAAATATCATGTATATTAATAATTGAATTTAAATGAAGGTAATGCTTAATTATTGGATTCCATGTTTCCTAGGTACATGATACCTTCACTGTCAAGAACTTTCAAAAGACAGTTTAAAACACACTAGGTGAAAAATCCAATAAATCTAACCAACTAACTCATCCCATGAGACTACTGATGCATCGAGGGGATATCTATAACTGGTCCCCACCAGTGTCGTACCTATACAATTTTTTTTCATATATCAAATAATTGATTTTATTCATGAATAAGATGTCTTATCAAATATCTTTATTGGGTAAAAGATACAGATTTATCAATATTTCTCCAGATTTCAAATAACATTCATAGTAAACACCATATGTAAAAATGGTATATGGTTTAGGTAATAATCATATCCATGATAAATGATATTGATATTTGGGGGAAATTTAATGTTTAATAATCATAAGAAATTTAATATTTTAAGGGGACTAAAAAAAAGGAATCAAGGTTGTAATTTCAATACTATCCCTAGTCAAAGAAATCATAAACCATCCAGAGGATAAATAAGTATGGTATCCATACAACATATCCCAAGTGTAGTAAGGATAAAGGTTTGTTGTCATTGATTAATAGAAATACCATAAAAACATATTTAAAACATTCTTAAAGAAAATATCCTTTTCATTTTGAAAATAAATTTTCTTTTAAAATCAATTTTAAAACATTTTCTTTAAAAAAATATATTTGAAAAATTTTCAGAGCTTGTAACTTAGTGGTAAAGGATTTTTCTTGGAATCCAAAAGACCCAAGATCAAATCTGAGTAGGGATGAATTTCTAGGTACTGTATTAGTACTGTAGCAGTGGTGACATTGTAGTAGTGGGGGTACTATAGCGGTGGTGGGATAGTAGTAGTACTATTCACTGAAAGGACCTTTTAGGCCAAAAAATTGGCTTTAGGGCCTTATATTTGGGCTTTCATGCCCCTAGGCCTACAAGATATGTAATGATTCCCCCTTTACCCAATCAAAAAAATAGGTCTTTGCTTTAATAATAAAAATGAGGCTTCGACCCCAACTTAAAAAAAAATATTTGAAAAATTGAAAAGGAATATTCAAATAAATGACAATGGGTAATTTCATACAAGTCATACATGGTAAAAAGAACATTCCTTTTACATGGTAAAAAGGATAGAAAAGTGCCTTGTTCGGAAAGAGACAAGAAATTTCCATTGATTTTTTAAATAAAAAATGGGTAAAAATGTCTTTAATAAATTATTTTGAAAATTTTTAATTTTTTTAATTTTTTTTTATAAAACATTTTTTTGAGTGAAAATATATTTCCAACTGAAGAGAGAAATAAAGCCGAGTTTTCTTAAAAAAAAATTTCTAAAAAATTTTGGGTTCTAAAGAGTGAAAAAATGGAACTATTACTTGAAAAAGGTCATGAATCACCATATGAGAAGAAAATTAAATGGTTTATTAAACAATGATCATATAAATTCATTAATGGAGTTTCAAGAATAAGTAATATTGATTAGAATGAGATTGTGAAATAAACCCTTAAAATGATCATAACGTTGAAGTGAGAATTAGTCAATGAATTGATTATGTGTATCAAATTTAAATAAAAATATAAGAAGTGTAAATAAATTAATATATATTCAAATTAATTATAAATATAGTCATATAATATTAATGATAATGAAGAAGAAATATAACCCAATGAAAAGAAATTGAGTTTTGAAATTATTTTCCACTTGTTAACTCTTAATTAAAATCCAATTAGATAAAATAATTTAAATTTAAACTTAAAATACCATGAATAATGAATTATTAATGACATTACATGTTAAATGGGAAGTTAATACACCATATAAAAGAAATTAGGTGCATAATAATACAATATTCCTTAATGAAATGAAATTGAGATGAAATCCCTTACTTCGAGTTTCCTTTTGGGTGAAAATACTTTAACCTTATGTATAATGGTATTAAGCATGTCAATAACTTATACCATAACCATAATTATATTTATAATATCATATATAATCTTCTTATAGTATCTTAGTACCTATTTGTTAATTATTTTCATTGTTTCGGGTGTTAATTACCTTATTTTTCAAGCATGTATCGATTTGTTATTTTTCATTCCTGTTACTTAGATCATGATTTAATCATCTAAAAAATATAAAACATGATGTAAATATTATACATATTCATTATATATGTATTTATAATAATCCATAAATTTTGGAAATAGGAAATGAAATACACTATTCATGGAGATGATAGGCCGTACGAAAGCATGAACGCTGTTTCTATTTTCTTATCATATTAAAAAAATGAAAATTAAATGATATATATGTATATTATAATTACAATATAATATTTTTTGGAGATACTCCTTATTATGTTAGGATACGGATGAGCCCGTAAAGGGAGTTGCGGGTTAGGTCTCCACCTCGTCACTGCCTTCTTCCCAGTTTCGCTCAGACGGTGGTGACTTCTCCTCGGTCTTCTCGGTGTGCTCGTGCTGCGGTGGTGGCTTCCATAGTAAAGGGTGGACCCAATTTGGAGGTTCAGTGTTCATTCTTCCATAGAGAGGGTGTTTGAGATTCCATATGGCTTTGGGGTGGTGCTCCGGCTCTTCCGCGTCTAGGGGTCGAGATCCGGTGCGACGTCGTGGTCATAGACCTTCACTACGGTGAGGGGGTTCCCAATCTGGTGGGTTGGGGTCATGGTTCAACACTTCGCGGAGGTGAGGTCTTAATCCAGTGTGTTGGGGTCTTGTCTTTACAGTGAAAGGGGATCCCAATCCGGTGCATTGAGGTGGTGATCCACTTGTTCTACGGTGTTGGGGGCGTGCTCAGGTGTGGTCGTAGTTTTGTGCACCGTGGTGTTTTTCTCTGGTGGCGAGGGTCATGACCACTCTTATGCAATGGTGGGGTCATGTTTTGGCTGCCTCTCAGTGCTGAGATCATCTTCTTTAGTGTACATGGAGTCCAATCCTTCTTCCATGGGTGGATCGTGATCTGGTCTTCCTACGTTGGGGCCACGTTTCTAATCCTTAGTGAACGAGCTAGGTTATGTCATCTGTGATGTGCTCCGGTAGGGGGTTTCTTGGTTGTCCTACTGTTCTATCTTCATTTAGGTTTGATGGTGGAGATGAGACGTTTTCATTATGTCTGTATGGAGTTGAAGAAGGTTTCTTGGTGTGTTGAACCTTATGTCTTGCATCGGTTTATTTGGAATGGTGGTAGTTGTATGCTTGAATGGTTTGTTTTTTGAAGGTGGGAAGTTTGTGATACTAGACTCAAATTCATGATTTGACTCCATAGGAGGTTTTAGAGCTGGCGGTCTATCCTTGTAGTGTTTTTTGGATTTGGTTGTTTGAGAGGGTATGGCACCAGCCATCATATCGGGCCTAAGCTTTGACTCAGGACACTTGCTTACCGAATTAATTTACAATGGTGGAGAGATTCTTTATATTCAAATACTAGGGAGGAGCAGTTTAGTGATTTCATCATGGTTTTTACTCTTTATTCCTTCGAGTGTGAGTGTCCTATATCCATGACGTCCTTGGGTTTCCACCCCCTTTATCCCTTAAAAGGGCTCCTTATCATATAATAAAAAAATTTTTAAGGCCTTTGGGCCATTGGATGATGGATTAAAGTATCATATTTATGTCATATATGTCAAATATTTTTACTAAAACTATCCTTAACACATTCCATGTATATCATGAATGAATCACATCACTTTTAGGAGACGGTAGTCCACAAGTCCACAAACGATGTTATCGTATTCCCACACAATGGAAAGCATGAAGGTATGTATTATATAAAAATTATAAAAGCATAAAGAAATTATAAATATCATATATATCATATATAAACTATAAATACATCATTATTCTCAACCTTTTAAGGTGGTAATGGAAGAACGAATGACATCGGTTTGCATGGCCTTAGTCCGCCATACACACAAACGATGAATGCGTATCCCATTTGATGGATGTGTGTGTGAGTGTAGGTTGTAACCTTATAATAACAACATATAAGAATATTTATGATAATTAGGTTATTATATAATCATTAAATAATAATAATTTAGGGGGTTTATAGAGAAATTAAACAAAAGTGATCATTGAAGAATGTTACCTTTTATTTGGGTAACTCCTTTTGGTTTATACCAAAAAAGATACTTAGTTTGATTTATTCTCAAAGTGAAGGTTATAAGATGAGGATAGATATATTTTTTGGAGATATTTTTGGGAGGTTTTTTATGAGCCGATTTTTTTTAGAGGTGTGAATAAGTGGGAGGGACGAGTGCCTTTTTATTGTGGAGGAGGAGTGGCATTCTATTAAATTTTTGAAAGAGGGAATTACAACCATGCTTTCCCATGTAAAGTGGCTCCAATAATGAACCTAATTATATAAAATATAGTATATGGTATAAATATTTCCATAAAATAGGTTTTTGAAATGTTTCTAGGTCATTTTGGCCCTTAAGTTTAAGGTTTAGTTCCCTATTAAGCTAGTTTTCCTCTTAATTGCTGTAATTAATTTTAATTAAATTTACTAATATTATTGGTCAAAAACTAATTTGAACTTATTAGAAATTTTAAATTATTATTATTACAAATATGGAATAAAATTCTCCAAATTCCATTCACATAAGTGGCTAAAATTAATTTAGAAATAATCCTATAGACGAGATGAAAAAACAGGGTTTTAAAGTGAAAACGTTTAAAAGTTTGATATGTTTTATATTCAATTTCATTGTGAAATTGATTAAAATAAACTAAATTGGATAAAAATATGTATAATTGATCTAATTTAACTTTAAAAACAATTAAAAATATAATTTAATCTTATAAATTATTTAAATAAAAAATAAGTTTTGAATTAAAATTTAGTATTTTCACTATTCATCAAAAAATGAAACTTCATAGAAAAATAAAAAAATTCACCCTAAGATAATTTTGACATTAATATTTTAAAAATGAATTTTATTTTTTCATATAAAATTTATGAAATATTCAAAATTTAGTTTTAAAATAGGTGCACCATTAAAAGGCGGCAAAATTGCCTTTATAAAAATATAGTTTTTTATGCGTAAAATTGCATTTGTTCTTATATTATACCTATCAAATATATTGGATGTATGTAAAAAATATTTTATTGAATATATAATATATAAATTTCATTAAGATCATTCAATAATAGTAATTTATTTAATTTATTAGGATAAAACACCTTTACGAGCATAAAAACATTTCCTTTATATTCAATTAGTTTTTATATTCTTTTCTAATTCTTTGGTAACCAATGAATTCATTTTATATTTGTGTAAAAATATATTTTCGCAAGTTAGTTAATACTATTAATTACATATAATTTGACATATAGTTTATATATTATTATATTAAATAATAATATTTTAATAATATATTTTTGTTTGATAAAACTCAGTCTTGCATGTAACGTAAGCTATCGAAGAAAGACTTTATTTCATGTAATGAAATCTAACTCAGTATCACGTGAATTTGAAGCTATAAAATATATTGAATTTATTTTAAAAAATTGGATATATGATAAAGTCTCAAGATATTATATTCTCTTCTGCACATGGTGTTGTGTGTTACACACACTATCATATACAATGTTCTTACATTAGAATTTTAGGGCGTTACATGAACCAAAAGCATAGTCCATAAAACGATGCAATTCACACAATTCCTAAAAACCATAAATAAATAGGTTTTCCATAAAAATTATACATCAATTTCACAATTAAACTCAAACAATTAAATCAATTTAAAATCAATCCTTTAAGTTATAATAATAGGATTTGAGAGAGAATCCACCTACCTCTCAACGTTGAAAAAACCAAATAACGACTCAAAACTCCAAAAATAAACCTTGAAACTCTTAAAAATGTCATTAAATCTTGTTACCTATCATCTAAACAATCATATATCATCATTATTGGCATAATAAAACATGTATCTATCCCCAATAGATTAGATCCATTATTCTAGAGGGAAGAAGAAGAAGGCTAAGGAAAAAAAATAAAGAACGATCACTTACCAATAAATACGGCCTCCAACGCACCTAGATTCACCTAGGAATCACTCTCAGGTCAATAGGATTGGTATCCATAGCCTTTGTAGGGAGAGAAATTTGTTAAATGTCCCAATTAGGGGAAAAATGAGAGGCTTAGTGGGTAAATCAAGTGAGATCCATAAATTTTATATTTAATTTATAATGGTGCATGGTTAGGGCACATGGTTTGGAAAACCATGAACTAACCATGCATTAGCCACTACTACCAAAACAAACTCACACATTTGTATTTCATAATTATTAAAATTGTGTTCTAACCATGATAAACCACTTTTTCCATCTTTACACAATTTATCCTGGTTGGATGCATGGTTTGGCCAAACTATGCGCCTAACCGTGTGCCTACCCAGTGCCCACTGTTTTAATTACATGGTTTCCTAAAAGGTTTTGTATAGTTTCTACTAATCATGATCAAACTACATATCTCTAGAAATTTCTCAAAAATATTCCAAGTATCCTTCAAAACTCAAAAAACTTAATATATACTAAAAATACATAAATAAAGTGTCAAGTACTTGAAAATGGGGGTGATACATTCTCTTCACCATTGGTCTTTCCATACCTGGAAAGTTGAAAACCACCATTGTACTGAAAGAGTTCAATCCATTTTTGTACCATTTCCTTATCATGCTCCCATGTTTCTTTCTAAATTTGACCATGCTACCATGAAACCTACACCAGACCGATTCTTTTCCCACTCATGACTTTCTCTTACCTATCCACAATATGCACTGGAACATGAATCAACATAGAATATAGATCTAGGTCAAAGTGATCCCATCAACTCACATGGTCATTATTAGTTTGATACACATTTAATTGAGATACATGAAAGAAATTATTCATAGAAATAAACCTTGGTGGCAAATCCAACAGATATTCTACCTCACACACCCATTAAAGTATCTTAAAAGGGCCAATATATTGAGGATATAACTTTACAAGATTCCAAAAATGATGATGAAAAAGACTTGGAGATATTCTCAAGAAAATATAATCACTTACCTTAAATGAAAATTAATTTCGACGATGATCCACATATAATTTCTGACAACTCTGATCCATCTCCATTCTATTCTTGATCAACTGAATCTTCTCTATTTTCTCTTGGATAAGGCTTGGTTCAACCGGTGAAGTATCACCTGTTTCCACCTAAAAAAGTGGATAATAACAAGGATTTCCATACAATGATTCAAAATGATCCTTATGTATCAAGGCTTGATAAATTTCATTATACTAGAACTCCACTAACAGTATGTACTCCTCCCATGAGCCACTAAAGTCTATTACACAAGCCCTAATAATTTCTTACAAAATTTGTATCATCATTTTGGATTTACCATTAATTTGAGGATAATATGCTATGCTCATATTCAACTAAGTCCCAAGGAATTGTTGTAAATATTTCTAAAAATGATACATAAACTTTAGATCTTGGTCTGATACTATCAAAATTAGTATTCCATTCCTTTTTACCACTTCTCAAATATAGATTTTTCACAAGTATTCCACCATATTAGATTCAAGAATAGGGATTAAATGATCCAAATTCATGAGATGATCCACTATCACCCATATGTAATCATGTTTTCAAACCATCCTTGGTAGAGTTATTAAAAAATACATATCCAACATACATGTTGGCTGTTGGTTCTCAACCTTAACCTTCTAAAAGGTGAGGAATCTCCAAACAAACCCATACACTTCCCTTTTCATGCCAACCCACCAAAACTGGGCTTTCAATTCCTTATACATCTTTTTTATTCCAGGATGAACAACCAATCTCTAATGGTGGTAAATATTAAGGATTTGTTTATGATAGACCAAAGTTATGACTATTCAATCTCAAGACAATAAAACTAATATTCTATCAAGTTTCCATCTCTCAATGGAATCCTCACCATTAAGTTTTGAACTCATAAAAATACATTCAGAATAAGATGACTGTGCCTCTTTTACCTTCTCAACCAAACTAGGAAAAAAACTGGAAAGAATACCGTAACACTACCTCAATTTTTACAATCTTAGTTCATATCACCAATATCAACTTCCATTGATCTAAATTCATTTTCACTAACTAAATATTTGACATTTTAATTAATGAATCTACCACCAAATTTACTTTACCCAATTTATAAATTAAGTCAAAGTCAAACATTTGACAATACTCCATCTATCTTATTTTTATCATATTTAAATTTCTTTGTGAGAAAATTTGTTTCATGCTCTTATGATTTGTAAAAATAGTAACTTTCTCACCAAAGAGTTAATGATGCCAAGTCTTTAAAGCATGGACAAAAATAAATAATTTTAAATCATATGTTGGGTATATCTTCTCATGAAACCATAACTATCATGATCCATAAGAAACAAAATGATCTCCCTATATGAGAATATACCCCAACCTAGATCCCAATACATCACAATACACCACATATCCTTGTCCTGATTATAGAAATATCAATATCAGTGATGATGTAAGGAAAAATTTAAACTCTTGAAAATACTTATGACATTCCACATTCCATTATAATGGAATAATTTTCCTTTTCAAATATATCATTGGAAATTCTAGTTTTGAAAAATCCTAAACAAAATGTCAGTAATGAACATCTAGTCCAAGGAAACTACTTATTATGAAAACATTATTTGGTAGTTTCCAAGAGATCACAACCTCTATCTTTTTAGATCCATAGAAACAACTTTTTTAGAGATAACATGGATAATGAAATGTGTATCTTGTATCCAAAAATAACACTTTGAATGTTTAGTATACAGATAATGATCCCACAAGATACCAAACACTATTGCTAAGTGTTTCTTATGCTCAACCTTTGTCATATAATACACTAGCATGTCATACAAATACAACAACACAAAATTATCTTGATATATTTGAAATATTTGATTCATTAATGGAATAAATATACATGGTTCATTCGTATGACCTAAATTCACAACCATATACTCATAATGGACATATCTACTCCTAAAAGTTGTTTTCAGAATATCCTCCTTCCGAAGCCACAATTGGTGATATCCCAAATGCAAGTCAATTTTAGAGAACCACTGATCTCCCCTCAATTGATAAAAAAGATCATCAATGCATGGAATAGGATAATGATTCTTTATCATAACATGGTTAAGCTTATGATAATCTACACACACCCTAAGAGTTCTATTTTCATTTGTTACAAACAAAACTGGTGCTGCCCATAAGGACATACTAGGCTGAACAAACACTTTTATTTCCAAATCATCAAAATAAATTTCAATTACCTTAGTTTTTTTGGTTCTATATGATAATATAGAAGTGATATAGGATTGTTCCCTGGTAAAATATCAATCGTAAGCTCCAATTCTCTTTTGGTTGGAAACCTGGAGAAGTTATCAGGAAAAACATCAGGAAATTGATCTATTTCAGTCAAAAAATTGCTATTATTGGTCTCATCCATCGATGCTAAGGTCAAAGATACCAACTGGTATGAGATAGTTTCAAAAACTGGTTGCAAAAATACTATTCCACTTGTTTTTACATTTCTCTCTCCTCTAAAGATATTCTCAACACCATCATCAGTTGTAAAACTAACCCTTTAAGTATAAAAATTGATGTGAGATTTGAACATTTTCAACCAATTATACCCAGTATTATTTCATAGACATCAATATCAATCAAAAATAAATCCCAAATCAACTCATACCCATCGATAGTTATAGAACATGCTCTATATATAAAGGTTTGAAATTCTATTTATCCAAGAGGAGTTTGAAGTTTTATAACACAAGGCATCATATCAACATGTAAATCTAGAAGATCAATAACACAATAAGAAATAAACAAATTTGATGAACTCATATCAAACAAATCTTGTATAAGGGTAAAATTCAAAATAATTGTACCTCTCACCATCAAAGGTCTAGATTGATCTTCCATGATCATTTTATAGGATCCATACAATTGCTTAATCACTACACATTTCTCTTTGTTTCCCTATTGAGATTACCCTGGTTGAGGATTCATGGTATTCCTAGAATCACCATGTCTTAATCAATTCTACTGATAAGATCTATTCTACTACACTCATCCCATTGAAGCAAATGATGCCTGAGAAGAATAAGAAATGTTCCCAACACCCAACCTTTGAGAACTATGATAAGAGCACTAAAGGCGTCCCATATAGTTGTAATTGTGGTTTTCCCTAGGTGGTTCCATACAATCTTGTTTCATATGCTCAAAATAACCACACTAAAAGCATCCAATATTTACTATTTCATTTAGGATGAATATTCACTAACCCCACTATCTGATTTAGTGTTATACTGTTAACTTAGAAATAGGTGTCCCTCTTCTGCTTATTCCCAGTATTAGAGTTCCCACCATTTCCCATAGGTATCATCATGCTTCCTCCACCTGCATTACCTAAGATGTATATTTATGACACCATCACTATATTGAACATATCTATATAATCCATTACTCAAATCATGGTAATCTTTGAGTGAGTTTCTAGACTCAACCCCAATTCAAATATGCGTGCCTTCAAGGACACATTGCACAAAATTTGGGTGTTTAGCAGAATAAGTTCACAAATTTAGCTGCATAATCTATTATTGAGAGATTATCCTACTTCATACTAAATAAATAAATTGTTCTAGAAATTATGAACATGTGAGGATTGAGTTGTTTGTTAAACAATTCTTAAAAATCCTCCCATATAATTCCTTGGTCCAATTTATCCTGAAATTATAAATCCCACCACTACCGTGTTAGATCTTCCACCATATATGTTTTTAAATTAACTTTTAACATAGTTGGTGTGCCAAGGAAATCAAATATTTTATTCATCATATTTATCCACACTTCTACGTTTTCCAGTTCTGAATCATCCTAAAATATTGGTGGATTTTTCTTTTGGAACTGAAAGAAATAATCCACTTTCCTTGGTTCATACCTTATTTTCCCACTATCCATGGCTGGAAAATCCTGGATAATACTCTGAACCAATTTTTGGTTCACCTTTGGCTTAGGTGCAACCACATTTTTAGTAGCTACTTTCGGTTGGTTTCTACGATGCCTACAAGGTTCCATTTTCTATAACCCAAAGAAAATTCCATTTAGTATCACTCTTTAGGAACTAAAGGCTTATGAATTTCAAATATATCACATCACACATATCACAAAAAGGATTTTCAAAATTTAATAATTCACACGTTCATACTATTTTTAAAAATTCCACCATGCTCTTTGAAAATCAAACAATTTTCAACTATTTTAAAAATAAACAATTTTTAACCAAATCATAAATCATTACTCAAAATAAATTATGAAATCCTATTGGGAAGTTATTATTATTAATGAATGTCATGATCTTATCTTTGGATAAACCCATGATGATGAGGTAACAAATATTAAGAGTGCCTTAAACACTCATGTACCCAAACTTTCTGGTAACTTGAAGTTTAGCATAAATTAATTAGCTATGCCTTTTTTATGCTCTAAATTTCAAGTTTAGATGATCCAAATCATTGATATTAACCAAAATAAAGGAATAAACAAGAATTATTTCCCAACTCCAGGACCAAACAAACTGATACCATTTGTAACATCCCATCCATTACCCATTGGCCAAGGAAGAGGAGGGTGTGCTACCAGGCCTTAGGTGACATCCCCGAGAGACCAAAGACTAGAAATAAATTCCAATTTATTTATAAGAAATTGGGGGATGATTTTACCTTTGAAAATAAAACAACTAAACCAAAATAACCATAACCAAACAACCTCTATATGATGTGTGAGTATAAAATACAACTCAAGAAAACCAAACCAAACATATTTATATCAAAGTATAATGCAGAAACTAAGAAAAAAAACTTAAAGACCGAAGAAATAAACTCATAAACTCCCAACCTTCTCCAAGATCCAACTCTATAAGCCATTCCCATGTTATTATGATGCATTAATAAATAAATGAGATACCTTGCCTTTACATTTTTATCAATATACAACATCTACAAACACACCAAAGTTCCCAAGTAGGGGGTGAGTATAAAACTTAGTAGGTTTTACCCAATGGCTTCCCAAATCATGACAATAGGATAGAAAATGTTATTAAATGTATAAAAATAGTTTAAAATAATTTAAAGCAGTTTATATAAAAGCTAAATATTTTTATAAAAAAAATAGTTTTCTCTGGAAAACAACCAAACAATTCATTAAAACAATTTCTCAAATCAATTGAGATACCCAATACATGGTTCCACATATCCACACACCCAAACATTCATGGCCAGGTGAAATTTTCATACTCATGATCAGTCTATCTTTTATATATCAAGTCATCACAAGGTAACCATATACCAAGTGACCCAATGACACATGCCCCTTCCATAGGGTCACATCATTGTAAATGAACCCATGCCAACTATTTATTCTAAATACCATGCTAAACCAATTATGCCAAGAAATTTCATTAAAAAATTTATTTTATTAAAAAAATTTCTACAAACATATTTCTAAGAATAAAAACCAAACTATAATTTTAAAATCATGAACCAAAAGCACATCCACAAAACTACCCAATTTCCTCCAATGACCCGTAGGCCTAAGATTTTTTTTATTATAAGATAAACCCCCTTCTAAGGGAAGAAAAGGGGAAAAACTGAACAGACTTCAGGACTTAAAACAAACATGACTCGAAGATCAAGAAAATAAAACTCAGACTGACACCTTTGAACTTCCCCTCCCCAGCATTTAAAACATGATAAGGCTCTCCACTATGCAAGACTGTACGGCAAGCAAGTGTCCTGTGATAAAGCACAAGACCGATCTGATGGCTGATGCCATACCCTCTCAAACATCCAATCCCATACAGCCTGCATAAGTGAACTGCCTACTTTGAATCCTCCTCTGAAGCCAATTCCTTGAGGTCAAGTCCGACTGAATCTTCAAAATCTGAGCATCGAAAACTAACCCCAAAAAAATCTAAAAAGTTCAAAGCATATGAGGTTCCAAACATCACCATAAACTGTCAGCCTGAAAAAACCCCGCCGCACTCCACAAGACACCCCAACCACCACAGGCGAAGAGGTCCGAAAGATAATCCAAAGGATGCGAATCCAATCCATCGTCACCTAGGACTGGATGGACCAAATCCGTGCCAAGGGAATGCCACCGATGAGGGAATATTGATCATCCTGCAATAGAAATGTCACTCTAGAATTGGATCTACTCCAATCGAAACCAAGACAGCACCCCAATCAGGTTCTAAAGCAAGCCGGTGGTGCCGAGAGAACCGGGAAGGGGCAGGGTTAAACCAGCCACAACAAACCAGAATCAAAATCACCAAATTCACAGAATAAAGACAAATCTGCAGGAAACCAAACCAACAAGCCATAGAAAAAAAAACAACCGCACCTAGATCAAGATCCTCCCCCCTCCAAGGCACTGTAGATTAAGAATGGAGCTACACCAGGAACCCAATGAAGACAACACCTGGCCATGCCAGACAAAACAGAATCGAAACCAAACCGTTGACGCCAAACGAACCAAGACATACCGAACCATGACGATCAGAGCGAAGCCTGCCCAAGATATCGTCGGGAGGTTGAGCCGCGAAGATGCTGAAGACCAGGCCAAGACGACAGGACTTCGTCGCCTGAGTCAAATTCTGTGCTTCACCGAGCTACGTTACCACTGAAGACACAGAGACCATGAAACTCCGCTCGATCTTGTCGCGCCACACCGAGATCAGATGCATCTCATTGAGCCGATACCATAGAGGCCTCCAATATGAACCATGCTGGAGGGGGAAGGGAAAGCACACCCAGTCGAAACCCTAGGCACCATGGATGAGAGGGAAGGAGCCGCTCCGAGGCCCACTACCCAATTTCCACAATTCAAAAAAACCATCACTAAAGAGGTCTTCTATAAAAAATAACACATCAATTTCATAATGAAATTCAAGAAATTTAGTCAATTTGAAATAAATCATTCAAGTTCAAATAATATTAGTTGAGATAGAATCCACCTACCTCCCAAACATTGTAAAAACCAAATAATGACACAAAACTTGAAAAACCAACCTTGAAACTCTAAAAAATGTGCTTGAATCTTGTTCCATATCATCAAAACAATAATATATCAAAATTATTGGCATAAAAAAACATTTAAATATCCCCAATGGATTATATATATTATTATAAGATAGGGAATAAGAATAAAACTATGAAAAATGATGAATAACGACCGCTTACTAACAAATCCAGCCTCCAATGCACCTAGATTTACCAAGGTTTCACTCCCAAATCAAGAGGAACGATATCAAAAACCTTGGGAGGTAAAAGAATTCGTGAAATGAACTTATTAGGGAAAAAATGAGAGGATTATGGGGGTAAACTGAGTGAGATGCATAAATTTCATATTTAGTTTATAATGGTTCATAGTTAGGGTGCATAGTTAGGCAAACCATGCACTAGTCACTACCTCCAAACCCACCTTTTGTGGTTGGATAACATAGTCATAAAAAATGTGTTTCAACTATAATAAACTAATATTTATATAATTTCATAGTTTATCCTGGGTGACTTCATAGTTTGGCCAAACCGTGAACCTAACCGCACGCCAACCCAGTGCCCATTGTTTCAATTGCACGGTTTCCTGAAAGGTGTTGCACGATTTCTACTAACCATGATCGAACCGTGCACCTCCATAAAAGACCCAAAAATATTCCAAATCTCCTTAAGACCTCACAAAACCTAACCTAATCACTTTATATACTTAAAATACATAAATAAAGGGTCAAGTACCTAAAACTGGGGGTGCTACAATACTGGTTTTTATTAAAAAAATTCTTTTTCATTCAAAGCATTTATAAGATACATTTTATTTTAATATAGTTTTAAAAGTAATATTATTTCAGTTATATATATATTAATACAATTTAGGTCATATTTAATATATTTAATACTGAATTTTTATATAAAAACTTTTGAAACTTTTGAAACTTTTCTCTTTGGTAAACCTCTTTTTCGGTATGTTTGTAGGATTAATTTCTAAATTAAAATTTTCCACTTTTGTGAATGGAATTTGGAAATATGGATCAAATAATTTTTATAATAATAATTTATATTATATAATAAGGTCAACTTAATTTTTTACCATAATTAATAGTAAAAGTAGTAAAAAATAATTATTGTAGTTAAGGTTTAAATGAGTTTACTCAGGGGTTAAACTGAAAAGATAAGGGGTAAAATGACCTATAAATTTTTATAAAACCTATTTCATGGAAATATTTATACCTTATAACCTATAAGGTTAGATAATGTTCCATTTTGGATCCTATTTTCTTGTGAAAAATGTGGATACACATTTTTATTTTCAAAAATTAAAAGTGTGCCACTCACATCACTTATAAAAGGAAACTCCCTATCCTATCCTATCCACAATTAAAAAACTATTTATATAGGAAAATACTTAACCAAATTTATTTCATAATTACCTCCCCACATACTAGATAAATTGGTGAGATCATAAATCCAATCTAGGAAGGTTTCAGGTTAAATCTAAATAGGTTGTCAGAAGAAGAGATATTTTTTAACTATACATTTTTGTTCTACTTATTATTATACCTCATTCAAATATTTTCCAAATATTATAAAATAATAAAAATAGTTTATAATATATAATGATATATTATTATTTTAATTAAATAAACTATATCTATCTCCACTATCATAAAATGAGATATGAAATCATCATTCACGTGTATGGAAGACTACCGCCTTACAAACCAATGTTATTTGTTTTCTATTTCCACCCATCACGGCTAGATATAATTATGGATTTAATTTTTATATGATATATTTATTATATTATTATAATTATTGAATTATAATATCACATCAAGATTTTTACCTTCCAACCCATTGGAAAACAATAATGTCGCTCGTATGTACATTGAACTATCGCCTCGCAAACTGGTGCGATTTGTTTTTCATTTATCTTTTACTAGCATGGTAATAAGGATATATTAAATTAATATATAATATATTTTTAAAATAATTATAATTTTTTAATTATAATATCACATACAACTTTTTAAGTTCCATCCTTTAGGGGATACGATAACATCATTCATGTGTACGATGGAATGCCACCTCACGAAGCGATGTGATTCGTTTTTCAATAACAATTTGAATAGAAGGTAATTAGGGTAAATTTAATAAATATATATGATATATATGATATAAAAATTATTCTATAATGTTAATATATTATTTACATTTCTTTAATTTCATTTTTTGAGAAAATGGAAATAATGTTAATGCATATGCACGACCAGCCGTCTCCATAAATGATGTATTTAATTTTATATCTCTAAATTTTAAGGATTACTATAAATAAATATATACTGAATATATATTATATTTATATCATGGTTAAAATTTTTTATATTATAAAACCATGATCAAATTAATAGGACCAAGAATAACAAATCAAAACATACATGAGAAACAAGCATTTATGACCTGAAACGTGATTTTAATAATGAATTGTTAATAAACTGGTAATACAAGGTCATAAGTAAATCATATATGGTATGATATATATACATATGTTTATATAATATATGTATAATAATATTATATTTATTATACAGGAGGTTTTAATGTGACCAAAGTAAGTTGAGACTTAAGATAAGGGATTTCTGTCTCACTTTTATTTTATGTGAGACAAACGCCACATTAAACATATGTTTCTATTATGTGGTGTATATACAACCCATGAATATATTTTATGATTATTACCTTAAAAATTAAATGGATTTACATATATATTTTAAGATTTCTCTTTAATGGGGTTTATGGTTTCAAAGTTACCAATGCGGTAAGATATTTTTGTCTCAATTTGTCTTCTTTGGGATATATGTTATGTTATTCACTTATCTTCTTTCATGAGGTGTATATAAAACCAATTTGGCATGTAAAATCATGAATTTATTTATTATCATGATATTTTAAGTTTCATGTAATGTTATTCCTTAATGGTTCTTATGATTCAAAGTTACCAAAGTGGTAAGGGTTTTATTATACAATCTCATCATTTATCAGGATTATTTATGTTATGCTTATGATGATGAAATATTATGATCTATCTCTCAATAAATTAATATTTTTTTATCCTATGGTTATTTACTAATAATAAATATTTCCCTTTATTTTACTCTCTTTATACACTCAATATTCAAAAAGAATGTTTTTAGAGAAAACCGACTTTATTTCACTCACTGGTATAAAACCCTTTTCCATCTATATCAATGATTCTAAAAATAATTTTAAAATTGTTTTAGTGTTCCTATATGATTGTTTAAAGTCAATTTTACCCATTTTTGGATTTTTTAAATTTTTTTAAAAGGAACATTCTTGCTGTTTTCAAAAAGCAAGACCCACTTAGCTTTTACTAAAAATGTGAAAGGAATCCTTATTTTAATGTACATGACATAAAAAGTATTGATAGTTGTCATGATAACTAAACGAGTTAAATATTCCCTTAAAAGTTTCAAGTTTCTTTTTAAAGAAAATTTTCCTTGGTATTTGGGAAATTTTTAGATTTTAAATAAATTATTTGAAATTGAAAATTTATTTTCCTCAAGAAATGTTTTAAATGATTTTTAAAGATTATTTTATATGATTACATGGTTATTTTCAAAGAATAGTATTTTTAAAAATATTTTATGTTTTAAAAAGTGAATTTAAAAATGGAAAGGATATTTTCCTCAATAAATATTCCAAGTGATATTTAAAAATCATTTTCTATTTAAGACGATATCCATTGATGTTGCTTATGATTTACTAGGGATATGATCCAAGGATATGATTCATATTATTTTTATGTATAGTTTGTGTTTATAATGTAGAGATGTTTATGAAACCCATTTCTTTTCCACAATTTATTATATTATTAAATGTTTTATTAATCCCATTTCTTTTCATTGGTTTCAATATAATGAATAATTTATGAAGCCCATTTATTTTCATGGGTTTTGTTATGATAAATATGTTATGAAGCCTATTTATTTTCATGGGTTTTAAAATGATGAATGTTTTATGATCACGTAGTACACTTATGTATAGTTTTTATTATGTGATAGGGGTTACATTATAACCAAGGATGATAGTTATTTATAACCAAATATAGGAAGGACCTATATCTCTCTTCAATGCATTGGGTAATGATTTATTTTCTATGAGATCAGAGGGTACATGAGAGGTTATCCCAATCTCAAAAAGAGGGTACATGAGAGGTTATCCCAATCCTAAATTTGGTACATGGGTGGTTATCCTAAGCCTAACATGTTATGACTATCTTAGTGGGTAGCCCTGACATAATGTTTTCTATACTTATCTGTATTCCACAATTCTATGTATTATTCCAATTTATGTTATCATGTATCATGTTCTTTGATTTACTTATGATTCATATCTTATAAACTGCCAATATTTATGCTATGACTCAAGATTTTGATCTTTAATATGAAGGGTATGGTTTTCATGTGTTATGATGATGTTCTGATACCCTTATACTCATATTATGTTTTCATATTCCACAAGTTTACCCTTACTGAGCATCTGAGCTCTCCTTTTATTATGTTTAATTTCCCTAGGTTATAAAGAAATATTTTAAGTAGGGTATGTTCATGAATAATATAAAAGGTGAATATATTTATGAGAGATATTGAAGATATTTTACTAAATAAGAATATTGTGTACCTAGTATCCAAAGGAACTAAACCATTATGATCATTGGGTGTGTATTTGTGAAATGTATTGAATATTTATCTAGAAAAGATATGATATTTATGTATGAAAATCTCAGGTTGCTATAGTTAGTATTGGAGAAAAGGTTTAGTTAACCTTTGGAAACTAGAATGAGAAAAATTTAGTGATATCCCTAAGGATATGTCTAAGGATATGTCTTGGGATATGTATAAGGATATGTATAAGGATAATTATAAGTATAAGAAAATAGCTTGGAATATTGGTTAAGGGTAGAGTGAGTTATTTCCTAGAAATAATTCCATTTTTGGATACTAAAAGTGGATGTAGTTTTGGAAAAAAATGTACCTAGGGGTAATAAATCTGAAAAAGGAACTTTATTCTTGAATCAAGCATTACCTGGTACACGACAATGGGCCTTATTAAACACTTGGTTTGAAAATCACATGAGATATGTTTTGGAAATTAAAAAACTCTTTATGAACCATTATGGAGGATTCGAATAATGAACTTAAATGACCTTGGTTAATCCTAAGGTGTCATAAATTGAAAATATGGTTTCATGATTTAGTCATCCTATACATTATTTTTCATGATTATATGGTTTTCCCACTATGATTATAGTTTATCACACTATGATTTTGGGTTTTAGTCAATGGTGGGAACCAAAATAAACTTGATTAATGTTGAATGTGATAGAAAATGTGTTGATGAGAAACCAAATGGGATAATGACTGGATTAAAGGATATTGTGATTATGAATAATATGTTATCATGATATATGATTAAAAAAATGCACATTAACCAATTCTTAGACTCACGAAAAAAGAAAAGGATATATTTTCTTAAGTGTTCAATAGTGGAGACCACAGAGGAAAGAAGATCAAGTTTGCTATGCGTTGATAATGTGGGAAGATGCACCCAAGTGGTTGTCTTAGAGGAACAAGAAGATGTTTTGAGTTTGGAAAAGAATGACACAAAGCAATTAATTACATAGTAATAATGAAAAGTTTAGTTAATACAATGGATAATAATAATGGTCTCCCTAAGGTATTATCAATGGTTGAATGTTTTAAAAGTGGAAATTATGGGAATTATGAAAATCAATGTCCTAGTGGGAAAGATTTTAAAGAGAATTAGAAAGGTTATATAATTAATAGTTATATTGCTAATAATTAAGTGACTACAAATGAAATATGATATGAAATATGTGTTATGAAATACGATGAAAAATCCTAGTTAATGGTGTATGAATAAAGTGAAATGATTGATGTATTTATGTATTGGGATTCAATTAATTATGTTTTATAAGAATTTTTATCAGCAATATTTTGGTTATTAGAATCATGAAACATCAATGGATTGTTCCGTATTAGTTTTTCATTAATTATTTTCAATGATATATTGAATAGTACAAATGAACTAGAAATTTAATTTAATGGCATGGTAATATTTTATGAAAAAACACTTGATTAAGGGAAGATAACCCTTAATATGTTCATGATTTTGAGATAATAGTTTTTAGTTTGGATAAAGAGATGATTGATATGGATAAATTAAATTGGATAGTATTGATTACCTTGGAACCAATTAATGATTTAATGAAAAAGTGTTTTATGTTATCCTTAATGGAGTTTAAAACATTTGTTTTATTTAAGGAATATATTTAATAATATCTTATTTTATTTAATGAATGTCATATTTTCATTGAGGTTTTATGGTAATTCTTCTTATTACCGTGATTTATAATAATATATGACCAAGGTATTCACATATTTTGCACATGACCATTAAAAGATACTTAATTATATTTGGGGGATTAATGTTAAGTTGATTTTAGTAAATTTAGTGACCTTCTTTATAAATTTTTAAATTTTGAAGGGTCATAAGGTTAACCATTTATGTAATGGTTTAAGTTGAACTTTGGAAGAGGTTTTATAGATTTATGTATTATTTCACCATATGAAGATTTATGAATATTGGGTAACCTGTGCTAACCATTTTGCTTTTGATAATAAAAAGAGATATAAGAAATGAATTATTATTATTTTATGGATCTTATTATCTATTAGTGCTCTAGACAGAAAAAATTCATCTCTTAGAGTAAGTGATGAAGTGGAAATTGATCAAGGAACAAAAAAAGGATGAGTTTGTGCTTATGAAATAGAATGAAATCAATTAAGTATATATTCACATGAAAATTACTCAACTTTAGGATAGGGGTCTTGAAATAAAATGTTATACATTTAACTTCATTTTTTTATGAATTAATGATATTTTTATCTATCATATATTTATTGATTTGTGGTTGTTAACTTTTTATTGACCATGTTCTTTATCACTCTCTATCAATATTTTGGTGTTATTTTTCTTTTCTATGTACATATTTTCACTTACTAATAATTTTATATTATATATAAACATAGTTATGTTTTATTCTAGGTGACATTTTCACATCTTTTTCTCTCTTTTTAAGAAGATGTTTTATTAACCCTTTTTATGATGTGGGTTTCCCACAATAGGATTTTCAAATGTTAAAAACTTGATTATGATGAATAATTTCAAACTGGGAGGATGAAATTTATTTAAAGGGGTAGAATAAAAAAACTTGAGATTTTATGAAATTATTTTTTTAAAATAAATTTAATTTCTTCAATAGCTTGTGTTACACACAAAATTGAGTTTTAATAAAAGGTGAAAAACTACTAAAACATTATTATTTAATATGATAGTTATCACATAGTAGTTAGAATGGATGGTATGAATAGAATTAACTAAATTATAAAAATATATGGCTTAAAAATTTATATAAAATGAATTATTTGGTGAACGTATAATTATAAATGAAAATTTTAAAAAACTATTTGAAGATAAAGGAAATCATATTCTAAAAAACTATTTTTATGCACAAAAAATGTTTTATCAAAATAAATTATATTAACAACTTTTGGTGAATGATTTTAATTAAATTTATATATTATATATTCATTAAAATTTTTAAAATTCATATTATGTCTTTTATAATTATGAGATAAGAATAAATCCAATTTTATGCTTAAAAATTGTATTTTTCTAAAAAACAGTTTTGTTGCCTTTGGCGAAATTATTTTAAAATTATTTTTTAAAATTTAATTTTTTTAGAAAACTAAATTAATTTTTTAAATCATAATTCCAAAGTTATATTGGATTTAATTACTGATAATTGTTTGAAAAGATAAAATTTTCAGTGAATAGTAAAAAATAATGGGTTTTTATTAAAAAGCAGTCTTTTCATTCAAAGTATTTACATGATAAATATTATTTTAACATGGTTTTAAAAGTAAAACTAGTTAATATATATATATATATATAATAATCTAATTTAGTTAATTGGAATCAATTTTTTATTGAATTTTTATATAACAACTTTTTAAACATTTGAACGTTTCTCTTTAGAAAACATCTTTTTCATCATGTATGTGGGATTAATTTTTAAATTAAAATTTACACTTATATGAATGGAATTTAAAAAAATGGAATAAATATTTGGAATAAAAATAATTTATATTATATAATAAGGTTAACTTAATTTTTTACTATAATGAATAATAAAAATAGTAAAAATTAATTACCTCATTTATGGTTTAATCGGGTTTACCCGGTGGTTAAACTAAAAATATAAGGGATAAAGTAAACTATAAACTTGTAAAAAAACTATTTTATGAAAATATTTATACCTTATTACATCTAAGGATCCATAATGGACTATTTTGGATCCTTTTGGTATGTGGAAAACTTGGGTACACCTTTTTATTTTCAAAAATTACAAGTATACCACTCACCTTCATTATAAAAGGCCACCCCCTATTCTCTCATATTCATACTTCAAAAAACATTTGGTTAGAAAAATACCTAGTAAAAAGTATTACATAATTACATAACCACATCCTATAGGCATTAGTGAGATTATAAATCTAATCTAGTAAGGATTTAGGTTAAACCTAATGAGGTTGTCTGAAGAAGATATAAAGTTTTTAACTATGCATTTTTGTTTTACTTATTCTTATAAATCCATAAAATATTTTAAAATTATGATAAAATAATATAAAAATTATATTATATATAATGTGTTTTTATTTTTTTAATTTAATAATCTATATCTATCTCCACTTCTATCAAATGAGATATGAAATCATCATTCATGTCTACGACGAACTACTGCCTCGCAAACCGATGTTACTAATTTTCCATCACCACCTCTCAAGGATAGATATAATGATTTATTTAATTTTTATATGATATATTTATGATATTATTATACTTATGAAATTAAAATACCATATATAAATTCTTACCTTCCAACCTATTGGAAAATAATAACGTCACTCGTGTGTACGACGAACTACCGCCTCGCGAACTGATATGAGGTGTTTTTCATTTATTTTTTACTTAGATGGTAATAATGATATATTAAATGAATATATATTATATTTTTAAAATAATTATACTTATTTAATTATGATATCACATATACCTTCTTACTTTATATTCAGTGGGGGATAAAACAATGTTGTTCATGTGTATGGTGGAGTACCGCCTCACGAAGCATTGTGATTTGTTTTTCACTAATTATTTGAATGGATGGTAATTATGGTAAATTTAATGGATATATGTGATATATATAATGTAAAAATTTTCTATTTAATGGTAATATACTATTTACCTTTCTTTTATTTCATTCATAGAAAAAATGGAAACAATGTTCATTCGTACGTACAACCTACCGTCTCCATGAACGATGTATTTCATTTTCTATCTATAACTTTTAAGGATTACTATAAATACATATATAATGAATATATAGGATATTTATTTCAAGTTTAAAATTATTTATATTATGGAACCATGATTAAATTAATATTACCAAAAATAAAAAATCAAAACATACACGAGAAATAATACAGTTATTACCCGAAACATGATTTTAACAATGAATTGTTAATAAAAAGGTAATTAAAGGTCATAAGTAAATTATATTTGGTATGATATATATATATATATTTATGGTTATTTATTATATTTATAATAAAATTATATTTATTATATAGTATATTTTAACATGTATGAAGGAATTCTAGACTTAAGGTAAGAGATTTTTGTCTCACTTTTATTTTCTGTGAGAAAAAATACATATTCACCATGTGTTTATTTCATGTGGGTCATATATTTCCCATGAATTTATTTTATGATTATTATCCTAAAAATTAATATAATTTAGATATCCATTTGATGATATGTCTTTCACAGGGTTTACAGTTTTAAAGTTACCAATATAGAAAGAGATTTTTGTCTCAATTTGTCTTCTTTGGGACATACATTATGTTATGCATGTAACTTATTTTATGAGGTGTATATATAGATAATTTGACATGTAATATCATGAATTTATTTATTTTCATGATATTTTAAGTTTCATTTAATGTTATTCCTTCACGGGGATTATGATTCAAAGTTACCAAAGTGGTAAGGGTTTTATGATACAATATCATTATTTATTGTAATTGTTTATTCTTATTATTATTATGATGAAATATTATGATATATATATCAATAAATTCATAATATTCTTATCCTATAGTTATTTCTTAATAATACATATTTTCAATTCATTTTCCTCTCTTTATACACTTAAGATTCCAAAAGAGTGATTTTAAAGAAAATCAATTTTATTTCACTCTCCAGTAAAAAAACCCTTTTCTTCCCTATAAATGTTTTATAAAAATGTTTTTATAAATTATTTAATGTTCATATATGTTTATTTAAATTCAATTTTACTATTTTTTGTATTTTTTACAAATTTGTTTAAAAGGAATCTTCATGTCATTTTCAAAAAAAAGGCCTGTTTGACCTGTACTAAAAATATAAATGGAATATTTGTTTTAATGTACATGAAAATAATATTATTTTCAACTATCATTACCACTAAATTAGTTAAATATTCCCTTATAAATTTTAAGGTTATTTTCAAATAAAATATTTTCCTTAATATTTGGTAAATTTTTAGATTATAAGTAAATGATTTCAAAGTAAAAAGGTATTTTTCCCAAGAAAAATTTTAAAGGTTTTTTAAAGATTTAGTTAGATGTTTCTAAGGTTATTTTAAAAGAAGAGTAATTTAAATTTTTTTTATATTTTAAAAAGTTTTTTTCAAATTTGGAAAGCTATTGTCCTCAAGAAAATTTCCAAGTGATTTTTCAAAATCATTTTCTATTTGAGACGACATTATTTGATGTTTCTTATACTTTATTGGGAATATAATCCAAGGATAACATTATTGTTATTTTTATAGTTAATTTATTGTTTATGATTAAGAGATTTTTATAGAACCAATTTCATTTCCACACATTATGCTATTATGAAATGTTTTATGAATCCCATTTATTTTCATGTGTTTTGATATAATGAATGAATTATGAAGCCCATTTATTTTTATGGGTTCTGATATGATAAATGTGTTATGATGACCATTTATTTTCATAGGTTCTGATATAATGAATGTTTTATGATATTTTTCCACACTTATGTATAGTTTTCATTATGTGATAGTGGTTACATTATAACCAAGGATAGTGGTTATGTTATAACCAAAGATGGGTGGGACCTATATATCCCTTCAATGCATCGGGTAATGATTTATGTTCTATGAGCTTAGATGTTACATGATAGGTTATCCCAATATTGAAAATAGGGTACCCGGGAGGTTATCCCAAGACCAAATTAGGTACACATGTGATTAGCCCAAGCTTAACATGTTATAAATGTATTGGTGGGAAACCATGACATAATGTCTTTTATAATTATGGTATGACAAAATTAAATGTCTTATATCAATGTTATGATTTAATAGATCATGTTATTTGATTTCATTATGATTCATGTCTTATGAACTACTAATATTTATTCCACAAATCTAGATTTTTATCTTTGATATTCAATGTATGGTTTTCATATATTATTATCATGTTCTCATACACTTTTAATCATTTTATGTTTATATATTTTCCATGTTTACCCTTATTGAGAATATGATATCACCCTTTCTTATGTTTCCTTTACCCAGGTTATGAAGATAGGTTTTAAGTAGGGTATATTTATGAAGTGTAAAAAAGGGGAATATCTTTATGGGAGATGTTTAATATCTTTCACTAAATAAGAAGATTGTGTACCTAGTCTCCAAAGGCACTAAATCATTATAGTACTTAGGCATGTATTTGTAAAATTTATTAAATATCCTTCTAAAAAAGTTGTGATATTTATGAATGAAAATCTTGGGTCACTAAAAAGTTAATATCATGATGCTTGATCTGTCAGTAGGTGAAGGCAGAACATCATGCTCTAGGAAGTTTTTTGTATCCATTAGATGTACTTGAGTGGAAATATAAGGATATATTGATTGATTTTATCACTAGTTTACCTCAAACCAAATATTAATGTTATTTTATAAGTACAATTGTGGTTTATTTGACTAAATTAATGTATTTAATCATAATTATAGAGTTAAGAACTACAGATTTCCTAGAGATATAGTATGTGAATGAGTTAGTACAACATTATGAGCTACTAGGGACTATCATCTTTGATTAGGATCCTTATTTTACCACATGGGTCTGGGGAAGTATTTAACATGATTATAGCTTGTAATTATGCCTTAACACTTATTTACAAATATTTATCAATATTAAATTAGAATTAATTAATTTTAGAGCTTTTATAGGTGGTCTTATTGATATCTATTGTGCTATACTAAGATTGGGGAGTCAGTGATCCTTTGACCCGATGAGTTCTAAGCATGACATAGAAGGTTCAAATGATTTGGGAGTGTATGAAGGAAACACATGATTGCCATAATTCTCATGATGATCATATGAGTATTCATATAGACTTCAAGGTTAGAGATAATTACTTCCTTTGAGTTTCCCCTTATCATGAGAAATAGAGGTTGGTTCGATGAAGTAAGATCTTCCCCAATTTATCAGTCCTTTCATGGTATTGTAGTGTGTTGGTAAGGTGAAATATCGATTTGAACTCCCCACATAGTTGGATTGGGTCCCTGATATCTTTTATATATCACATATTCATTAACATCTTCATGATGATTCCCATATCATTGATTTGGGGGTGGGGGTGGGAATCAAGGATAATATGATGTTCGTTGAATGGACGATCAAGATTTAGGATCATCGGGAGAAGGTTCTACATAGATAAGGTATCCCATTGGGTTTTTAGTGGAGGCATGGTGGTTTAGAGAAGAGTACATGGGAATGTTATTCGTGGACACACACTCAATATACCAAGTTTTTTTGAGTTTTTTGTCTGTTAATAATGGGATATTTGAATTGGCACAGGATTGGTTAAAATGATTTTTTATGGATATTTTATTTGAGGTTGATCCTTTTGCTTCCTTTTAAGTTTGATTGATAGTGTTGTTTTATTTTAGAGGTATCTCCCAAGGTAATCTTTGGAATGGTGGTTGTTTTTTCATCTTAGCTTGGTTTTAATTCTCTTGGATTAGAATTTTTTAAGAGGTATCTGATGTAATGAACCAACCATTTAAACCCATTAATCTATGAAATTTGGGTGTTAAAGTTTTAAAGTGGGATATTTGGGTTGTTTTAGAGATGGAGATTTGAGTTTTGGCTTTATGGGTTCCAAAACACCCATGGCAGTAGGTGTAGCAATGGCCATAGTGAGGCCCGTTTTGAATCTATGTCCATGGGAGTAGGATGTTGAGGTGCTTGGTGAACCCAAAGAGTGAAACAACTATTTTTAGGGGTGTGGTGTTTGGAGTATTTCCCTATGTAAAATGGGGAAGGGATCCACACTTATAGTGGAGGGAGTGGTGTCACTAGGATAATGAATATTTACTTTTTGGAATGTGGATCACTACTCCCTTGAGTGTATTCATTTTTGTAGACTTGGTAATGGTAGTATAGAGTTAAGGATATGGTAAAATATGTGGGGAGGAATGGAAATAAGGAGCATGGTTTCACCATGCTATGGTCTTGGCCATTGTGAGTTGAAACAATAAGGAAATTTCCTTTACACTAAGTTCAATAGACACAGTGGTCCTCTGGGGTTTGAAACAACATCTTCCAGGCTAGGGTGCATGTCATGGTACTTAACAAACCTATCTAAAGTAGTTTTAGAAAGAGTGTGAGGTTTTATGGGGATAAGTTCATTTCAATTGATTGAAAACTCATATCTCATTTTGATCAAATGCACCACAATCATGGTTGAAGTCACCACACCATAATGGAGGATTTCTAGTTTATCTATATAAATAAGGGTCAAGTATTCTATGCTTTATATTTTATTTTATCCATAAGAACCCAAAATGACCCTAGAACCTCTTAGTTATCCTTATTCATTTATATTGAGGGTTTAAACCTCTTAGTTCATTGGGATTGAACCCTCTTGATTCAACATACTATCTTTTCCTCTTCTTCCTTATCCCATTTTGTTCCATAGATTTTCTATGGTGAGGATTCTATAGTTTTGGTTGATAATTAATCATTATTTAATGGTGATTCTATATGGATTGATTTTGAGGTGGTTTCCATTAATTTTGTAGTTAGTTGGTCCTTCAAACTCCCATTATTATTTATTACTCTCTTGAAGCCTCACACCATGATAGAGGATTTGATAAATATATTTATCTTTGTATATACCATGGAAGTATCATTCATTTCATTTATTTGAAAGGATGCTAAAAATTTATTTAATAAAAATAAATAATTATACATAATGATATTTTTTTTGGAAGGGGGTTACTTTCATGTGGTTTAATGTTTTTCCATGTTATTGCCCATATTATTATTATTTTTTCATTATTGTTGCTGGGATTTTTGTGTTTTTATTATGTTTTACTATTGGAATAAAATTTTATAAAATATTAATCACATAAATAAGGCAATGAATTGTTTTTGTTAAATCTATAATTTTTATATTAACACCTATACAAGGGATGTTGAAATATTGAGAAGGCATGCTTTAAAATAGAAATTAAAATAGAGGTTAAAGTTGAAATTAGTCACTAAATGATGTTATTATAATTTCAATGTTTTTTTTAATGTGTTTTTATTTTGGGGGATGTTGTGTGGGGATTATGTGGTGGATATGAGGATTTGTCATGTGTTGGGAATTGGGGCTATGATTTATTGGTTAGTAAAGTAAATGTTTGTTGATGTGCGATATCTAGGATAATGTGATGGATTTTTCATGAGATGTGGGGAGGTTGATGTGATGGATGTTTGTATGGTGAGAGGGTGGTATCATTGTTTCATAGTGGTTATGAAATATGAATGGTAATATAAAATCTAGTAATGGGTATGGGATTAAATTTAATAGGAGGTAACTAAAATTAAATAATTGTAATGGATGAGAATGGTTGTTATTAAAAATATAATTCATATGGAATAATAAACATAATTTGGTTGGTAAATGGTAAATCTAGACATTTTGAAATTATATGATTAAATAGGAAATCATAAATGTTAATTGTGACTATTTTTATATTAAGTGGGGTTGTTTTTGTGGTTTAGTAATTTGAAATGATTTTTGGGGTGTGGTAGCGATATTAAATGGGTTTGATAGGTGTGGTAGTGTGGTTTTAGTGAGAACAATGTAGGTGGGAATTGTGTGAGTTCTAATAATATACATGTATTTTCCTTTTGATTTTTCATACTCACCTAACATGAGTTAGATAACCTTACAAATTCCCAAATTATTTGGGTTTCAGGTGTCTTCCCCAAACATCTATGTTGGTGAGGGAGTGGATGGTTGACAAGTCCCTATTTTATTATCTCTTTTATAGAAATGGAAAAGGTTGTGATGACCCAAGGGTTATGTTTTCTTGATGGAATTATTATGATATGATGTCATGGTATATAGTATGGTTTATGCATGGTAGGAGGAGGGAATGAGGTTAATTTCCTTCATGTTCATGATAACTTACTATTATAGAAATTTTATGCGTGGTTAAGATGTGGATATGCGGTTGTGGTAATAAATTAGTGCCAAAGAGTACATTGGACCCCATGTAGGTTGGGGTAGGTAGGGTTTTGGTATGATACCCATCATATGTGATTTGGTATATCTATTTTGTGGATTTGGTTATGATAATATGGAAGAAATAGGAGCAACAATACATTTTCCATTAGGGCATAAGAGAGAAAATGTAACAGCCCGAGATTTTATGAAAACTATTCTTTTTAATTTTATTAATGTCTTGTGTTGTACTCTACACCAAAAGGAGCTTGCACAACATGCATCCTTGACTTTCCTTGCATTACACGCAATCGCGACCTTCCTCGATAGCGTGTGTAGTACGCAATACCGAGTTTCACTAAACAACGATATGCTATTAAAATATTATTAAAACTAGCTGTTATGAATAGTAATAACCACTTTTTGAAATTTTATAAATTTTATTTTTTCAAAATGGACTTCATTTTTGGATTCGGAATATCGAAATTAGCCTAGGGTGAAATTTTGGTATTTTTCTGAAAACTTTCAATTTTTGATGAATAGTGAAACCACTAAGTGGTAGGTTAAAAACTGAATTTTGCATAAAACTTAATTTTACCGCTTCTGTGAATGGAATTTCAAAAATCCGACAGACACGGTTGATATCAGTAAGTAAAATGTGGTTCAATGAGATAAAAATAATTTTTTGGTGAATAGTAACTTTTTATTTTTTTTATCGCGGTTAATAGTAAATAGGGTAACTAAGGGTAAATATGATATTACTATTACCCTAACACATGTCCCAATTCTAATGGATAAGTGTAATTCGACCAAAAACAACCTTATGAATATAATATGACCATTTAGGCTCACTTGGATTAGATTAGGACATTTATTATTAATTTATTTAAAGAAGGGTTAAAATAGTTAAAATCAAAGTTTAATAAGTAAATCATTTTTAATATGGGGTTATACATAATATAAATTCGACTATAAATATTCATTATAAAGCTAAAAAGATTTCCTACATAATGGTATTTTATTTGTAATTTTTAGACATTAAATAATTTAATTTATATATGACACAATGATGATGCACTAATTATCTTATTAATGAAATATTGACATAATTGATGTTATAAACATCAAAATAAATGTAATTTGAGACGTTTTTTAAATTCCACTAATTTTATAGGTTACTATGATATATTATTGTCGATTTAATCAACTTTGTTCGAACATATAATTCTGTTATGACTTTCACAAAAATCATATATCAAATAGTGTCAAAATTGACACAAAATAGTTTTTAAATAAAATATTATATTACTAATTGTTATTTTATTCCTAAAAATCTAAGGTTCGGCCAAATGACTTAGATAACGATATATATATTAATAATAAACAATTTGGGGTTCTTTTGGCATGTTATAGTAAGTCTATTAACCATATAGTGAAAGAAAACAAAAGGACACGGTAAAAGTTAAATTATTTAACTTAGAGTTAAATCTAATTGATAAGGTTAAAATAATACACTAAACTTGTCTAAATCATATTGGTTGATATGATTTCGACCCATACCCACCTTATCTTCTAAATAAGACCCTTTGGAACCATTATAAACCGATTTTGACTTAAATATAAAATAATATTTTGAGATATTCCTAAGGTGCCCCTCTCCTCCCTTATAAAAGGGAACCTCCTCCCCCTCCTCCTCACACCAATTTGAGCACTCAAGCTCGGCCAACCCCTACCAAAATCCCTTCTCCACTTCCCTAGAATAATCCTAGAGGTCCTGGTATTCTTCAAAGACCAATCTTAGTTCCCTAAGTGGAGGATTCAAAGAGGTGTTCCAAAGAAGAGGTAATATCCATTACCGATCTTTTCAATTTCTTTCTTCTTCAACTTCTTCTTCTTTAGTTGTTTCATGACAAAGTAATAACATCAGTATTAATTACATACTGATATGTTATTATAAATATGAAACAAACCTAATTCACCTTCTATCCATCCTACGGAAAAATGAAATCACTGCGCGTGCGTACGTACGGAATACCGTCTCCACGCCGTGGTGTAATCTATTTTCCGCCACCACCTTAATAGGATGGGTATAATGGTGTAATGAGTAACTATATATGATTATTATAAAGTGATATTGATACTGAAATAATATTCATACACTTTAACACAATTCCACGACCATGGGAACGATATCATCGCTCGTGCGTACGTACGGACTACCGTCTCCACGACGCGATGAGATTCATTCTCCACATTAACCATTCATGAATGATTATAAAGAATATATAATAAGTACTAATGAAATATATGACATAATAATGATACTAGATTTATGTATATTTATATTTATGTCATCTACTTAATTCCATTCAATTCAATAAGGAAATGAAAACAACGTTCAAGCGTACGTACAGACTACCGTCTCCATGAACGGTGTATTTCATTCCATTATCAATATATTATATATATATGTATATTCTGAATATATATTATATATAAATCATGTTTTAAATTCTGTATATAAGTAATCATGATCCAAGTAATCATATTAATAATTACAAGTTAAAAACACGAACGACAAATAAGACGATTTTACCCAAAATTCTACTTTAACATGAATTTACAAAAGACCGGGTAATATAAAGCCATAAGAGAACCATATATGATATCATAAAAATGAATATGATTCAGTAATAAGTCAATAACATTATGTAAATCATTATACAGGAGGTTCGGACACGTACAAAGCAAGTCGGACCTAAGGTAAGGGATAAATTTTCAATCTCATTTTTATCCGAGATTGCTTATACTTAAGTATTTACTGGGGTTACGTTTAACATCCATGACCATGTTTTCTAGAAATGTTTTTATAAAATGATTACCATTCTTCCATGAATGTTTAAAGTCATTTTTACCCTTTATTGACTTTTTACCACATTGTATGAATGGAATCTTTCCTTTCGTTACCATATAAGGTACTTTTTGACTTTTCCGACAAAAGTACGAGGAGAATATTATTTTTAACTTATACGGCGTGAAAGGATTTTTACAGTTTCATAAAACCTCATTTTCAAGAAGCTTCCTCTACAATATTGCATGATTATTTTCAACAAAACCCTTATCTTTTAAAATTTCATGGAATTTTGTTAAAAGAAAATGATTTTAAAGAAGAAAGGATATTTTCCTCAAGAATTAATTTCGAGTGTTTTTCTCAAAACTATTTTCCATCTAAGATGACATTATTTGATATGTATGTTTCAAGTAAAATGTCTCTATGATTTAAATGGTTTCAATATTCTTATGATTGAATGATATCAATTGTTTATGGATTATGATGGCATGATGTTTAAGATTATGCAATGATGTATGATTTATGATTTTGTGGCACACATAAGAATGGTATCATTATGAGATGGGTGGGACCTATATCTCCCTCCAATGCATTGGGTAAAGATTTTATATCTCATGAGATAGACATGGCTAGAACGGTAGGTTATACCGGTTCAGTGAAACAGGACTGGAACGAGGGTTACTCGATTCAGAAAGGGACTTTGTCCACTAAGATAGTCTTGGCAATGAGTATTGACTAACAAGAAATGATTTTCTATGATTATGTGTGTATGCCACAAAGTTTCAAGTTTTAAGTTATGATTATTGTGATTACATTTCACTGCCATGATTTATCCCATGTTATGAAATTATGCTCTCTTTTGCAGGTTAAGATTTCCAAAATGTTATGTTCTTATGAATATGATGTGATTGATATTTATTTTGTTTACCCTTACTGAGCATTTGAGCTCACCCTTTTATGTTTTCTTTTCCCCAGGATATAAAGAAAGGTTTTAGGTAGAAAAAAAGGACGATCTTTATGAGAGATATTGAAGATCTTTCACCACGATTAGAAGATTATACTCCGAGATTCCAAAGACACTAAAATATTACGATCCTTGTGTGTGTGTTTTTGTTATGTACTAAGTATTCCGAAAATGTAATGTAATGTCAATGTACGTCAGGCTTCGGGTCTCTACAGTTGGTATCAGAGGAAAGGTTTAGTCAACCTTTGGAAACTAGGATGCGAGAACTTTAGTGAGATCCCTAGAGATATTTCTAAGGTATGTCTAGGGATGTCTCTAAGGTTAAGTATACGTATAGGTTATAGTCCTAGAATTGCGCTAATGATCTTAGAATTAAACCTAAGATGTTAGATATTGAAGGTACTCCCCCTTTATTATGTTGTTTTCCCTAGCATGATTTTTGCCTCTCACACTATTCTTTTTGGGTTTTAGACGATGGCTGGAACCCGAAGGAACCGTGTTGATCAATGCAATGGACAATGCAATGATTGTCCTCCTAAACAAACAAATGTTATGGGAGATGGAGTGCAAAATATTATTGCTATACTAACACAAGCTATGAATCATTCTGGACTTCCAAATGAGCAGAGAAGGGAACAATATTCTATTAAGTCCTTCATGAGGCAACGTCCACCTTCTTTCAGTGGGTCTTCTGATCCACTTGTGGCTGAACAATGGATCAGTACTACTGAAAAGATATTTTCAGTTCTTCAATGTTCTGAACATGATAAAGTCATCTTAGCAGTATATCGTATGGAAGGTGAAGCTGATCAATGGTGGAATCTTATCAAGAATACTAGTCCAAGAGATGAAATTGAGTCCATGGAATGGGACGAGTTCAAGAACTTGTTTTTCAGTAAGTACTTCCCTCGTATTCTTCGAACAAAGATGTAGAAAGAGTTTCTTGAACTGAAGTAAAGGGATGATGAATCTGTTGGTACCTATGAAGCAAATTTTACAAGACTTGAAAGGTACGCTTCTGTTATTATCATCCAACCTGAAAGTAAAGTTGATCGATTTTTCAGTGGCTTAAAACCAAATCTTCGAAGGGCATTAGCTATAAGAGACTTCAGTAGATATGAAGAGATTGTGTGTTGTGCTATCAAGGTAGAAATGGAAGTTGGTGTTACATATCCATCTCATGGTTTTGACAAGAAACGAAAGATGGAGTTCAAGGAGAAATCTCAGAATAATGGTGAAAAGAAGATGAATGTTTCCTTATGCACAAAGTGTGGAAAGAAGCATGGTGGAGATTTTCTTAAAGGGACTAGAAAATGTTTTAAGTGTGGAAAAGAAGGTCATCGAGCTGCTGAGTGTCTAAGTAGGGTTTCTAATGATGTGAATAAAGCAAACACTGCAGAGAACGCACCACCAACACTTCAATGCTTCAAGTGCAAGGAAATGGGGCATTATGCTAATAAATTCCCTAATACAGGGGTTAGTGATGATCAACATGAGCAACCACTGAAGGCAAAGGACAAAGGAAAGTCACATTCGATCACTATTGGCGATGTTGAATATGACAATGATGTGGTGGAATGATTAAGTGTTTATGTAATGGGATTCCAAAATAATATTGTATCATGGAGTATTGAAATATTTATGTATTGGTCTAATGTGGTATTCAATGTGATTGAGATATTTTTGGAAAAAGAATGATATGCGCATAATGAAGGGAAAACAAGAAAATTAAATATTTGACAGTATTCATGAGCTCATGATTGATATAAGGACTAAGTGATATCATGGTCTGAGTATATAGAATTCTGAGGATTTTGGTATGTGGAAAGTGTTAACTTTTAACTACATTCAAGTTTTCACTAAGGTTCAACGGGTATCCAAGAGAATACATGATTAAGGACTTTGAATGTTTGGAATGTGACCAACAAAACATATCTTATGATATATGGGGTTCAACGATGGTATTAAATCTCTGGTAATCGTCTTCACTATGAGAGTGGACTGCAGTATTATGGATAAACCTAAAGATTGAAATGGATTATGTTGGACATAAATTAGTATTGTTTAAGGATAGAAGTTTTTTTCTCGATATTATTGATGGGATATTATAGTAATATAGTTTTAGAAAAAGGAAAACCTGCTGGACGGGCGACAGCCCATCGCGTCGGAGAAGGCTATGGGAATCGAACCCACAACCGAAGTGCGACTAGCCTTTATCGCCTACCACTGGCCTACAGGAAGTCCCTCTTTATTAGAAACTAGTTTTATTTTATTAAGCAGTACGATATATGAAGTATAAGTCCATTTTAGGAACCATATATGATTAATCTCACTATAGATCGACTTATGTATATAATTTTTGCTAACCTTTTGTTTGAGACAGATGGAATGACCCGTCATTCTATCACATGATCTGCTAACACTTCACGAATAAAAAATTCAACTTCATTTATTTAAGAGATGAAGTGGAAATTGTTCAAGGCACGAACAACAGTGAGATTGTACCAAAATAAAGTAAGTATTTATTCTAATTCAAATTTTCATCTTTAGGGAAATGATCTTGAAAACCAAAAATGTTGTCCTAGTGCTCTTATATCTAATGAATCAGATGGTACCTTAGATCGTCACAAATTTATGGCTTTGTGATTGATGGCTTTTCCATAGCCATGTTCTCTACCACTCTCCATCAGAACATGATGGTTAGATTTCTCTTCCATATCCATATTTTCACCTATGTGGAAACCCAGTTATTAGTTTATTTGGGTAATCGTTACATTTCATACATTAGTTTTTAAAGACAAGTTTTGGTATTCCTTTTTACGATGTGGGTTTCTATTAAAGAAACTTTAGAATAGTAAACTATTTATAACCCCGACGAATTTCGAGGGCGAAATTCATTTTAAGGGGGGTAGAATGTAACAGCCCGAGATTTTATGAAAACTATTCTTTTTAATTTTATTAATGTATTGTGTTGTACTCTACACCAAAAGGAGCTTGCATAACACGCATCCTTGACTTGCCTTGCATTACACGCAATCACGACCTTCCTCGATAGAGTGTGTAGTACGCAATACCGAGTTTCACTAAACAACGATATGCTATTAAAATATTATTAAAACTAGCTGTTATGAATAGTAATAACCACTTTTTGAAATTTTATAAATTTTATTTTTTCAAAATGGACTTCATTTTTGGATTCGGAATATCGAAATTAGCATAGGGTGAAATTTTGGTATTTTTCTGAAAACTTTCAATTTTTGATGAATAGTGAAACCACTAAGTGGTAGGTTAAAAACTGAATTTTGCATAAAACTTAATTTTACCGCTTGTGTGAATGGAATTTCGAAAATCCGACAGACACGGTTGATATCAGTAAGTAAAATGTGGTTCAATGAGATAAAAATAATTTTTTGGTGAATAGTAACTTTTTATTTTTTTTACCGCGGTTAATAGTAAATAGGGTAACTAAGGGTATATATGATATTACTATTACCCTAAAACATGTCCCAATTCTAATGGATAAGTGTAATTAGACCAAAAACAACCTTATGAATATAATATGACCATTTAGGCCCACTTGGATTAGATTAGGACATTTATTATTAATTTATTTAAAGAAGGGTTAAAATAGTTAAAATCAAAGTTTAATAAGTAAATCATTTTTAATATGGGGTTATACATACGATAAATTCGACTATAAATATTCCTTAGAAAGCTAAAAAGATTTCCTACATAATGGTATTTTATTTGTAATTTTTAGACATTAAATAATTTAATTTATATATGACACAATGATGATGCAGTAATTATCTTATTAATGAAATATTGACATAATTGATGTTATAAACACCAAAATAAATGTAATTTGAGACTTTTTTTGAATTACACTAATTTTCTAGGTTACTATGATATATTATTATTGATTTAATCAACTTGTTTCGAACATATAATTCTGTTATGACTTTCACAAAAATCATATATCAAATAGTGTCAAAATTGACACAAAATAGTTTTTAAATAAAATATTATATTACTAATTGTTATTTTATTCCTAAAAATCTAAGGTTCGGCCAAATGACTTAGATAATGATATATATATTAATAATAAACAATTTGGGGTTCGTTTGGCATGTTATAGTAAGTGTATTAACCATATAGTGAAAGAAAACAAAAGGACACGGTAAAAGTTAAATTATTTAACTTAGAGTTAAATCTAATTGATAAGGTTAAAATAATACACTAAACTTGTCTAAATCCTATTGGTTGATAGTATTTAGACCCATACCCACCTTATCTTCGAAATAAGACCCTTTGGAACCATTATAAACCGATTTTGACTTAAATATAAAATAATATTTTGAGATATTCCTAAGGTGCCCCTCTCCTCCCTTATAAAAGGGCACCTCCTCCCCCTCCTCCTCACACAAATTTGAGCACTAAAGCTCGGCCAAACCCTGACAAAATCCCTTCTCCACTTCCCTAGAATAATCCTAGAGGTCCTGGTCTTCTTCAAAGACCAATCTTAGTTCCCTAAGTGGAGGATTCAAAGAGGCGTTCCAAAGAAGAGGTAATATCCATTACCGATCTTTTCAATTTCTTTCTTCTTCAACTTCTTCTTATTTAGTTGTTTCATGAGAAAGTAATAACATCAGTATTACTTACATACTGATATGTTATTATAAATATGAAACAACCCTAATTCACCTTCTATCCATCCTACGGAAAAATGAAATCACTGCGCGTGCGTACGTACGGAATACCGTCTCCACGCTGTGGTGTAATCTATTTTCCGCCACCACCTTAATAGGATGGGTATAATGGTGTAATGAGTAACTATATATGATTATTATAAAGTGATATTGATACTGAAATAATATTCATACACTTTAACACAATTCCACGACCATGGGAACGATATCATCGCTCGTGCGTACGTACGGACTACCGTCTCCACGACGCGATGAGATTCATTCTCCACATTAACCATTCATGAATGATTATAAAGAATATATAATAAGTACTAATGAAATATATGACATAATAATGATACTGGATTTATGTATATTTATATGTATGTCATCTACTTAATTCCATTCAATTCAATAAGGAAATGAAAACAGCGTTCAAGCGTACGTACGGACTACCGTATCCATGAACAATGTATTTCATTCCATTATCAATATATTATATATATATGTATATTCTGAATATATATTATATATAAATCATGTTTTAAATTCTGGATATAAGTAATCATGATCCAAGTAATCATATTAATAATTACAAGTTAAAAACACGAACGACAAATAAGACAATTTTACCCAAAATGCTACTTTAACATGAATTTACAAAAGACCGGGTAATATAAAGCCATAAGAGAACCATATATGATATCATAAAAATGAATATGATTCTGTAATAAGTCAATAACATTATGTAAATCATTATACAGGAGGTTCGGACACGTACAAAGCAAGTCGGACCTAAGGTAAGGGATAAATTTTCAATCTCATTTTTATCCGAGATTGCTTATACTTAAGTATTTACTGGGGTTACGTTTAACATCCATGACCATGTTTTCTAGAAATGTTTTTATAAAATGATTACCATTCTTCCATGAATGTTTAAAGTCATTTTTACCCTTTATTGACTTTTTACCACATTGTATGAATGGAATCTTTCCTTTGGTTACCATATAAGGTACTTTTTGACTTTTCCGACAAAAGTACGAGGAGAATGTTATTTTTAACTTATACGGCGTGAAAGGATTTTTACGGTTTCATAAAACCTCATTTACAAGAAGCTTCCTCTACAAGATTGCATGATTATTTTCAACAAAACCCTTATCTTTTAAAATTTCATGGAATTTTGTTAAAAGAAAATGATTTTAAAGAAGAAAGGATATTTTCCTCAAGAATTCATTTCGAGTGTTTTTCTCAAAACTATTTTCCATCTAAGATGACATTATTTGATATGTATGTTTCAAGTAAAATGTCTCTATGATTTAAATGGTTTCAATATTCTTATGATTGAATGATATCAATTGTTTATGGATTATGATGGCATGATGTTTAAGATTATGCAATGATGTATGATTTATGATTTTGTGGCACACATAAGAATGGTATCATTATGAGATGGGTGGGACCTATATCTCCCTCCAATGCATTGGGTAAAGATTTTATATCTCATGAGATAGACATGGCTGGAACGGTAGGTTATACCGGTTCAGTGAAACAGGACTGGAATGAGGGTTACTCGATTCAGAAAGGGACTTTGTCCACTAAGATAGTCTTGGCAATGAGTCTTGACTAACAAGAAATGATTTTCTATGATTATGTGTGTATGCAACAAAGTTTCAAGTTTTAAGTTATGATTATTGTGATTACATTTCACTGCCATGATTTATCCCATGTTATGAAATTATGCTCTCTTTTGCAGGTTAAGATTTCCAAAATGTTATGTTCTTATGAATATGATGTGATTGATATTTATTTTGTTTACCCTTACTGAGCATTTGAGCTCACCCTTTTATGTTTTCTTTTCCCCAGGATATAAAGAAAGGTTTTAGGTAGAAAAAAAGGAAGATCTTTATGGGAGATATTGAAGATCTTTCACCACGATTAGAAGATTATACTCCGAGATTCCAAAGACACTAAACAATTACGATCCTTGTGTGTGTGTTTTTGTTATGTACTAAGTATTCCGCAAATGTAATGTAATGTCAATGTACGTCAGGCTTCGGGTCTCTACAGTTGGTATCAGAGGAAAGTTTTAGTCAACCTTTGGAAACTAGGATGCGAGAACTTTAGTGAGATCCCTAGAGATATTTCTAAGGTATGTCTAGGGATGTCTCTAAGGTTAAGTATACGTATAGGTTATAGTCCTAGAATTGCGCTAACGATCTTAGAATTAAACCTAAGATGTTAGATATTGAAGGTACTCCCCCTTTATTATGTTGTTTTCCCTAGCATGATTTTTGCCTCTCACACTATTCTTTTTTGGTTTTAGACGATGGCTGGAACCCGAAGGAACCGTGTTGATCAATGCAATGGACAATGCAATGATTGTCCTCCTGAACAAACAAATGTTATGGGACATGGAGTGCAAAATCTTATTGCTATACTAACACAAGCTATGAATCATTCTGGACTTCCAAATGAGCAGAGAAGGGAACAATATTCTATTGAGTCCTTCATGAGGCAACGTCCACCTTCTTTCAGTGGGTCTTTTGATCCACTTGTGGCTGAACAATGGATCAGTACTACTGAAAAGATATTTTCAGTTCTTCAATGTTCTGAACATGATAAAGTCATCTTAGCAGTATATCGTATGGAAGGTGAAGCTGATCAATGGTGGAATCTTATCAAGAATACTAGGCCAAGAGATGAAATTGAGTCCATGGAATGGTACGAGTTCAAGAACTTGTTTTTCAGTTAGTATTTCCCTCGTATTCTTCGAACAAAGATGGAGAAAGAGTTTCTTGAACTGAAGCAAAGGGATGATGAATCTGTTGGTACCTATGAAGCAAATTTTACAAGACTTGCAAGGTACGCTTCTGGTATTATCATCCAACCTGAAAGTAAAGTTGATCGATTTTTCAGTGGCTTAAAACCAAGTCTTCGAAGGGCATTAGCTATAAGAGACTTCAGTAGCTATGAAGAGATTGTGCGTTGTGCTATCAAGGTAGAAATGGAAGTTGGTGTTACATATCCATCTCATGGTTTTGACAAGAAACGAAAGATGGAGTTCAAGGAGAAATCTCAGATTAATGGTGAAAAGAAGATGAATGTTTCCTTATGCACAAAGTGTGGAAAGAAGCATGGTGGAGATTGTCTTAAAGGGACTAGAAAATGTTTTAAGTGTGGAAAAGAAGGTCATCGAGCTGCTGAGTGTCGAAGTAGGGTTTCTAATGATGTGAATAAAGCAAACACTGCAGAGAACGCACCACCAACACTTCAATGCTTCAAGTGCAAGGAAATGGGGAATTATGCTAATAAATTCCCTAATACAGGGGTTAGTGATGATCAACATGAGCAACCACTGAAGGCAAAGGACAAAGGAAAGTCACATGTGATCACTATTGGCGATGTTGAATATGACAACGATGTGGTGGAATGATTAAGTGTTTATGTAATGGGATTCCAGAATAATATTGTATCATGGAGTATTGAAATATTTATGTATTGGTCTAATGTGGTATTCAATGTGATTGAGATATTTTTGGAAAAAGAATGATATGCGCATAATGAAGGGAAAACGAGAAAATTAAATATTTGACAGTATTCATGAGCTCATGATTGATATAAGGACTAAGTGATATCATGGTTCGAGTATATAGAATTCTGAGGATTTTGGTATGTGGAAAGTGTTAACTTTTAACTGCATTCAAGTTTTCACTAAGGTTCAACGGGTATCCAAGAGAATACATGATTAAGGACTTTGAATGTTTGGAATGTGACCAACAAAACATATCTTATGATATATGGGGTTCAACGATGGTATTAAATCTCTGGTAATCGTCTTCACTATGAGAGTGGACTGTAGTATTATGGATAAGCCTAAAGATTGAAATGGATTATGTTGGACATAAATTAGTATTGTTTAAGGATAAAAGTTTTTTTTCGATATTATTGATGGGATATTATAGTAATATAGTTTTAGAAAAAGGAAAACCTGCAGGACGGGCGACAGCCCATCGCGTCAGACAAGGCTATGGGAATCGAACCCACAACCGAAGTGCGACTGGCCTTTATCGCCTACCACTGGCCTACAGGAAGTCCCTCTTTAGTAGAAACTAGTTTTATTTTATTAAGCAGTACGATATATGAAGTATAAGTCCATTTTAGGAACCATATATGATTAATCTCACTATAGATCGACTTATGTATATAATTTTTTCTAACCTTTTGTTTGAGACAGATGGAATGACCCGTCATTCTATCACATGATCTGCTAACACTTCACGAATAACAAATTCAACTTCATTTATTTAAGAGATGAAGTGGAAATTGTTCAAGGCATGAACAACAGTGAGATTGTACCAAAATAAAGTAAGTATTTATTCTAATTCAAATTTTCAACTTTAGGGAAATGATATTGAAAACCAAAAATGTTGTCCTAGTGCTCTTATATCTAATGAATCAGATGGTACCTTAGATCGTCACAAATTTATGGCTTTGTGATTGCTGGCTTTTCCATAGCCATGTTCTCTACCACTCTCCATCAGAACATGATGGTTAGATTTCTCTTCCATATCCATATTTTCACCAATGTGGAAACCCAGTGATTAGTTTATTTGGGTAATCATTACATTTCATACTTTAGTTTTTAAAGACAAGTTTTGGTATTCCTTTTAACGATGTGGGTTTCTATTAAAGAAACTTTAGAATAGTAAACTATTTATAACCCCGACGAATTTCGAGGGCGAAATTCATTTTAAGGGGGGTAGAATGTAACAGCCCGAGATTTTATGAAAACTATTCTTTTTAATTTTATTAATGTCTTGTGTTGTACTCTACACCAAAAGGAGCTTGCACAACACGCATCCTTGACTTGCCTTGCATTACACGCAATCGCGACCTTCCTCGATAGCCTGTGTACTACGCAATACCGAGTTTCACTAAACAACGATATGCTGTTAAAATATTATTAAAACTAGCTGTTATGAATAGTAATAACCACTTTTTGAAATTTTATAAATTTTATTTTTTCAAAATGGACTTCATTTTTGGATTCGGAATATCGAAATTAGCCTAGGGTGAAATTTTGGTATTTTTCTGAAAACTTTCAATTTTTGATGAATAGTGAAACCACTAAGTGGTAGGTTAAAAACTGACTTTTACATAAAACTTAATTTTACCGCTTCTGTGAATGGAATTTCGAAAATCCGACAGATACGATTGATATTAGTAAGTAAAATTTGGTTCAATGAGATAAAAATAATTTTTTGGTGAATAGTAACTTTTTATTTTTTTTACCACGGTAATAGTAAATAGGGTAACTAAGGGTAAATATGATATTACTATTACCCTAAAACATGTCCCAATTCTAATGGATAAGTGTAATTCGACCAAAAACAACCTTATGAATATAATATGACCATTTAGGCCCACTTGGATTAGATTAGGACATTTATTATTAATTTATTTAAAGAAGGGTTAAAATAGTTAAAATCAAAGTTTAATAAGTAAATCATTTTTAATATGGGGTTATACATAAGATAAATTAGACTATAAATATTCCTTAGAAAGCTAAAAATATTTCCTACATAATGGTATTTTATTTGTAATTTTTAGACATTAAATAATTTAATTTATATATGACACAATGATGATGCAGTAATTATCTTATTAATGAAATATTGACATAATTGATGTTATAAACACCAAAATAAATGTAATTTGAGACTTTTTTTGAATTAAAATAATTTTATAGGTTACTATGATATATTATTGTTGATTTAATCAACTTGTTTCGAACATATAATTCTGTTATGACTTTCAAAAAAATCATATATCAAATAGTGTCAAAATTGACACAAAATAGTTTTTAAATCAAATATTATATTACTAATTGTTATTTTATTCCTAAAAATATAAGGTTCGAACAAATGACTTAGATAAGGATATATATATTAATAATAAACAATTTGGGGTTCGTTTGGCATGTTATAGTAAGTGTATTAACCATATAGTGAAAGAAAACAAAAGGACACGGTAAAAGTTAAATTATTTAACTTAGAGTTAAATCTAATTGATAAGGTTAAAATAATACCCTAAACTTGTCTAAATACTATTGGTTGATAGGATTTCGACCCATACCCATCTTATCTTCGAAATAAGACCCTTTGGAACCATTATAAACCGATTTTGACTTAAATATAAAATAATATTTTGAGATATTCCTAAGGTGCCCCTCTCCTCCCTTATAAAAGGGCACCTCCTCCCTCTCATCCTCACACCAATTTGAGCACTCAATCTCGGACAACCCCTACCAAAATCCCTTCTCCACTTCCCTAGAATAATCCTAGAGGTCCTGGTCTTCTTCAAAGACCAATCTTAGTTCCCTAAGTGGAGGATTCAAAGAGGCGTTCCAAAGAAGAGGTAATATCCATTACCGATCTTTTCAATTTCTTTCTTCTTCAACTTCTTCTTATTTAGTTGTTTCCTGACAAAGTAATAACATCAGTATTACTTACATACTGATATGTTATTATAAATATGAAACAACCCTAATTCACCTTCTATCCATCCTACGGAAAAATGAAATCACTGCGCGTGCGTACGTACGGAATACCGTCTCCATGCCGTGGTGTAATCTATTTTCCGCCACCACCTTAATAGGATGGGTATAATGGTGTAATGAGTAACTATCTATGATTATTATAAAGTGATATTGATACTGAAATAATATTCATACACTTTAACACAATTCCACGACCATGGGAACGATATCATCGCTCGTGCGTACGTACGGACTACCGTCTCCACGACGCGATGAGATTCATTCTCCACATTAACCATTCATGAATGATTATAAAGAATATATAATAAGTACTAATTAAATATATGACATAATAATGATACTGGATTTATGTATATTTATATGTATGTCATCTACTTAATTCCATTCAATTCAATAAGGAAATGAAAACAACGTTCAAGCGTACGTACGGACTACCGTATCCATGAACGGTGTATTTGATTCCATTATCAATATATTATATATATATGTATATTCTGAATATATATTATATATAAATCATGTTTTAAATTCTGGATATAAGTAATCATGATCCAAGTAATCATATTAATAATTACAAGTTAAAAACACGAACAACAAATAAGACAATTTTACCCAAAATGCTACTTTAACATGAATTTACAAAAGACCGGGTAATATAAATCCATAAGAGAACCATATATGATATCATAAAAATGAATATGATTCTGTAATAAGTCAATAACATTATGTAAATCATTATACAGGAGGTTTGGACACGTACAAAGCAAGTCGGACCTAAGGTAAGGGATAAATTTTCAATCTCATTTTTATCCGAGATTGCTTATACTTAAGTATTTACTGGGGTTACGTTTAACATCCATGACCATGTTTTCTAGAAATGTTTTTATAAAATTATTAACATTCTTCCATGAATGTTTAAAGTCATTTTTACCCTTTATTGACTTTTTACCACATTGTATGAATGGAATCTTTCCTTTGGTTACCATATAAGGTACTTTTTGACTTTTCCGACAAAAGTACGAGGAGAATGTTATTTTTAACTTATACGGCGTGAAAGGATTTTTACGGTTTCATAAAACCTCATTTACAAGAAGCTTCCTCTACAAGATTGCATGATTATTTTCAACAAAACCCTTATCTTTTAAAATTTCATGGAATTTTGTTAAAAGAAAATGATTTTAAAGAAGAAAGGATATTTTCCTCAAGAATTCATTTCGAGTGTTTTTCTCAAAACTATTTTCCATCTAAGATGAAATTATTTGATATGTATGTTTCAAGTAAAATGTCTCTATGATTTAAATGGTTTCAATATTCTTATGATTGAATGATATCAATTGTTTATGGATTATGATGGCATGATGTTTAAGATTATGCAATGATGTATGATTTATGATTTTGTGGCACACATAAGAATGGTATCATTATGAGATGGGTGGGACCTATATCTCCCTCCAATGCATTGGGTAAAGATTTTATATCTCATGAGATAGACATGGCTGGAACGGTAGGTTATACCGGTTCAGTGAAACAGGACTGGAACGAGGGTTACTCGATTCAAAAAGGGACTTTGTCCACTAAGATAGTCTTGGCAATGAGTCTTGACTAACAAGAAATGATTTTCTATGATTATGTGTGTATGCCACAAAGTTTCAAGTTTTAAGTTATGATTATTGTGATTACATTTCACTGCCATGATTTATCCCATGTTATGAAATTATGCTCTCTTTTGCAGGTTAAGATTTCCAAAATGTTATGTTCTTATGAATATGATGTGATTGATATTTATTTTGTTTACCCTTACTGAGCATTTGAGCTCACCCTTTTATGTTTTCTTTTCCCCAGGATATAAAGAAAGGTTTTAGGTAGAAAAAAAAGGAAGATCTTTATGGGAGATATTGAAGATCTTTCACCACGATTAGAAGATTATACTCCGAGATTCCAAAGACACTAAACAATTACGATCCTTGTGTGTGTGTTTTTGTTATGTACTAAGTATTCCGCAAATGTAATGTAATGTCAATGTACGTCAGGCTTCGGGTCTATACAGACAAACCTGTGGAGAAGTGGTGTAGGGAACCCTGTTTCTATATACTTTGGTATTATTTTGTTATATTTGGATGTGATATTTGGTGGGTGATCCATAGTGAGGTTATTAGGTAGCTAGATTGGTAGATGATTGTTGGTTCTGTTAGTTGTTCATAGGATCATTAATATACTTCTTCCACCTTGTACATGAAAGATCTTAAGAAGGATCCTATAGAGTATACCTATATGCATTCATGTTGGAGCGTGCACACACACACGCACCCCCCCACACTTTAATGTTACTAGGTTTAGTTTAGAGACCAAGTTGGGAAGTACTAGATCATAGAATGGAGATATGGTTGGATTTTCTACCTAGTTTTGTTACTTTTGGTACTTTATCTTAGAGACATGTATTTGTGTAATATTATTATACATCATGGTTATTGTGGGATATTGATTTATTTTTTTTGGTATGGTGTTGGTTGGTGACTTAATTATCTTGTTCCTAATATTTATTATAGAAATACCTTCCATTTTTATGTTTTATACCCTCAGTTCTAGTTGCAAACTTAGGGCCTATTGGAGGCTGGCCCTGGGGGTCACTCTTATCTTCACTACAGGCCTAGGAGGGATTCCCAGTGGGGGTGGGTCATAAAATTGGTTCTATTATTTCAATATATATTCTTCACTATAAAACTCTTCTAACTTAATCCACATATCCTTAGAAAACTTTCAGTAGACCATCTTCTTAGATACATCCTCTTCCAGATCATCCTTTAGGGATTTCTTGACACAATGATCAATCTCTAAATTTATTTGATCGGCCTCAAACACAATTACATGAATAATTTAAAAAATAAGTCCAATTAACAAGATATAATTAGGGATTCCAATATGTACTTCTGAATATAACATAAAATTCATCTTATAATTAGATTAACAATTCCCAGCAAATAAAGTATTTTTCACTATAGAAACCAAATCTCGCATAATATCCCAATTTATAAAAGTTAAATATGTTAGTTTTAATATATTGAAGAAACTATTGGCTATGATACTAATTTTTTTAACCCAATACACCTTGAGTAGGGGGGATTAGGGTGTTAGTGAATTTAAACTTTCTTACCTCTACTATTTCCCTTCAGATATTTTTATCTTATTATAAGTAAGACTATTTAGCCTTTTATTACTTTTAATTTTTCAAATGCATCTATTACAAGCGTCATACACATGTAGTGAAAGTAAAACATGAAGGGAAAAATAAATTTTACATGGTTCACCCACAGTAGGCTACATCCAATGATCATACACTCATTATTATTCTAGTGTAGCAAAAATACATTATAACATACTATTTTTGTGGATAAAAAGTTTAGGTGAAGTCACTTATAATAGCCTAAAAACATGGCCAAATAATTACATGACATAAAGAAAATATTTCATTATAACACATACCCATGATATTTTAGGTTTAGAGTTTTAGATAATTAGGAAAAAACATTAACTAAAAAAACCCATTTATTTTTATATTAATGGAAAATTTTCCCACTATATAAGAAAACTTTTAATGCATAAAAGTCTTCAATATATCCTACAAATTTTCTACACAAGATAATGTTCTAGACATACCACACATGTTATTTTCTTTCATTACCTAGAGAAAATGAAATATAAGAAGGGGGTGAGATAAAATGCTCAATAAGGGAATAGTTGAAATAAATCATGATGGTTAGGTAATATATATATGATAGGAATCATAACATGATATCATAAAGAGTTTGACCATAAGCTTGGAAACATGGAATAAAGGAATAATACTAAGGGATCTTGGAATAATAAATATTTTGAAATAATATAAAAAAATACATCATAAGTAATAGTCAAGGCTCACCGTGGTGTCCATCATCACATAGTGTAAAAATTACCATAGTGGATTAGGTTCACTCCCCATTTCCATAAACATAGTGGAAAAAGTTCTACGGTGGCTTACGTTTGCTCCCTAATATCATACAGAACATATCATGAGATATAAAGCTTAACCTAATGCATTGTAGGGATATATAATTTCAAAACCACCTATAAAATAATGAAAATACTAATATTTACATGCATATGTGTGACACATGAATAAAATAACACACATATAAAGCATAAGCATGATAAAACCTATGAGAAATAAGTGGGTTTTATAATATTCTCTAAAAGTATAAATGAAGGCTATATTATAAGTATTACAAAGAAATAATTAATTAAATAATTTTTTATGTTCATATTTTAATAAATAAACATATGTCTTGAACATTTAGTTCCTATGTAGGAAAATTATGAGAATGATCAAGGAGAAGTAAGAATAAAAATAAACCACATAAGTGATTTTTTTTGAAATAATCATATGATATTTTACAAAAGAAAATAACTTATAATTTCCCTTTACAATTGAATTTAAATAGTATGGTTTTACATAAAATAATTAGGGTTTTAAAAATCTATTCATGGTGAAAAAACATTTAATATAGGAGACACATGTCATGAAATAAGAAATCAGAAGGTCCCCTTTCTATATTTTAAAAAGACCTTTGTTGAAATTCCAATCATAAAAAGTATAGTAAAAATTTATTTTTAAAAGAGGATAAGGGAAATATGAATGTAAAATAAGATAAAACATTATTAGTTTTCCAATTAAAAAGGATAATATTTATAGGAAGATAAATTATGGATAAGGATGAGAAACCATTGTTAAGGAGGATATGAAATATTCTAAAAAATAATGTACTTTTTGTGGATAAAATTCATCAAGGTAAGATATTTAAATTTTAAAATTCATTTAACATAGATAGGTATATAAATTTAAATAAAAATTATTAGGATGAAATAAAAAAATCATAAAATTATAAATTCAAATATGAAATATAATAACTAAAAAAGGGGGGTTGAGTTAAACAAAACCCTTACAAATTTTGTAATTTTGAATCTAAACCCCATGATAAAATGAACTTGGAATAGAGAATTGAAAATCATGAAATATAAGTGAATCATGATTAAAAATATTAAAGGGTTAGTATATACACCATTCCAATAAAATATGAGGTATAATAAGAATTATGTCTAAAGGGGTGAATATTGAGATAAGAAACCCTTACCTTGTTCCGGATTTGTTCTGTGCATACGTCTAACTTCTTGAATAATAAAATTAATTTTATTAAATACCTAATTAGAAACCTTATTATTATATATTTAATTTAATATGTACCATCATATACTATTTTTTTAATATATATATTTTTCTTATGTTTTCATGAAAATTGAATAGGTGTTAGCTTATTTTTGGCAATTTTAGCGATCAAAGATGATATTTTAATAATAAATAAAATACTTAATATAACCATTACAGAAAATACAATTAATTTACTATTAAATTTTAATAATATTAGTATTTAAGTTTCCATATTCATTTATTATAGATTTTTATTGCATTGTTCAAGTAGGTGGTTAAACCAACCCAAACATGAACACGCTATATATCAATAGGTGAGTATGGTTAAGGAAGTATTTAATTTAGTTATATAAAAAAAATAATGATATTATTTATATTTTTTTAGTTTGAGAATAATATTTCCAGTTTTTTTGATAATGGATGAAAATAAAGATGAAAAATGAAAAATTTTACTCTGTGGAGGCGGTAGTCCGCAAAATGCACGATCAACATTATTTTGTTTTTCTAAGTGGATGAAAAGGAATAAATAATGGTTATTACATTAATATAAAAACACTTAAGTATACTAATTGTCACGAACCAGCCAGAGTCGACCCTCAACCGGTCACCCAGGCCAGCCCGCGACAAGTCCCGAGAGGCGTTCCCGATCCTCCCGGGATGGTGACAAGCACCAAGGGCATCAATAGAGTACACAAGGGAACGATTTCGCCCATATATAAACAATCAAAAAAACAGTAGAAATAAACAGACATCCCAAAATGAATTTATATAAAAATTGAACTAAATATTATTTGTACAAGAAACTAAAATTAGAACAAAACCAACAACTCAACTGAACAATCCCGATGAACAACTAACTCCATGTGACACTTCTGGTCACTCACCAACACAATGATAAAATGTCTCCCATGGTGATCGAACTAAAGATGAAACCTGCACAAGGTCTAAAAAAAGAAGAAGACTAGAGGCGTGAGTATTAAAACTCAGTAGGTTATCCCGATATTCTATTCCCAATTCACATTCCTTTAAAATAAAAGAAACATCAATTTACAGTTTTAAATTCAAGATTTGAAAGTATGTTTTTCAAATGAGGTTCCATGCTATAATAATTATCAGACAAAAACATGCATGTTTAATAAACAAAAATGCAAGTAACAATTCTTTTCAAAGAGGTGAAACTTCAAAATGAAAATATTTTTCAAGAGGGATAATTTAAAGAATTTTAACATTAAAATAAATAAAACATACTACTGAATTTACCAACCAAACACACCGTATGCTGACAGTGAGTACAAAATATCCAATGAGCACTAGTCACAGGAATACCCCTAGGCACTAGTTAGTTGTGAGCCCCAGGTACCTCGTATCTCGGTGAAAGTAACCATAATAAATATCCATTCTCGTGCACGAGCCACTAGTAGGGAACATACCCATAACCTAGTGGTCCCCAATCATCATCATCATCATAGTTTATTTAGTGTTTTCATCGTCAAACTTGCTACGTGAAACAGGGGCCAACCCCCACAGAATCACTAGCATACTAGTACACGTCCGCCCACCTAGATACCCGGGATTCCCTTTAGTGCTCAATCAAGTTACACATATTATCAAATACACATTTCACATCCACATTCCATTCCAAAACCATAAAAACAGAAATATCCCATAATCTTTCTTCACATTTCTTACACTAAACAACAAACCGCTAAATATTTTGGTAAAACAATTTCATGAAGTGTATTGAGGCTTTGCACATAAAACTCTTTCAAAAAAAAAAACTCTTTAAATTATAAACACACATCATAGCCAAACCAAATCATATTTGGAATCCCAATAAAAATTTAATAAAATCATTTAATGGACCATAAAACAATCCCAATTTCACAACTTGTTATATACAAGTAAAACACTCCTTCATTTCTAGGAAATGCCAAACGGGCCTTTAAACATTTTCTCAAAACTAACCTTTGATGAAGGTATGAATTTTAATTTTATTAAGGATATGTATAAACATCATCTACAGAAGCAAATCTCATTCATAAATCTCTTATAATACTCAGGTTACATATTCAAAACACAACCATTTTCATAAAGATGTGAAACGGTCCATTTTTGGGCAACTCGGGCCAAAATATGTTGTAAATCAAAACCCAATTGTTTGTAAAAACAAATCCAAATTAGAAATCAATATAAGTACCCAAAAATACCATTTATAATTCTTCAAATTCCTTTATAAATCCAATCAAATAACTTTTAAATCACACATCACACATAAAAGCCAACCGGGCAATTTACCGAACACATGTCATGCCCTTTTTAAACAAAACAATTTATTTTATGTACATGAAAAGGAATAAAACACCAATTGAATGTCATATTTTCATTAAAGAAACTATAAAATGTTAAAAATACCATAAACCAGATTATAAACCTCAGAAAATATTTTCAAAAGATAATGGAACATTTAAACTAACACTTGTTGAGCACTTTCATGACAAAACAACACTACCTTTCACATAACAGTGATTAAAAAACGACTTTGCACACCAAGAAAATTATAAAAAGGATTAAAAAAATAATAAACATTTATATCAGTATAGGATAATATTAAAATTATGAAACATCTATGATAAAGGCATGTGCAAGTGATATCCTACCTCAAATCATTGGCGTAATTGAAACGCACACCCGAAATCACCTGCCGCAGGTTTATAAACCCTAAAACTATAAATACAAGACCTAAAAAAACATAGAACCCATCAAAAAAATATTTTATAACAAAAACCTAGGTTGATCAAGACTAGGGTACAAAATAAAACCAAGAAATAATGAAAGGAGGGGGAAGAAAAAGAAGAAAGGAGAAGAAATCTCACCTTTCATCCTAGAAAACTCTTCGTCTTCCTTTAGATCTAAAGCCCTAGAGAAAAGTTAATGGATTGAAAATTCTTGGATAGCCTCCTAAAGTCTGGAATAACCAGGGGAAGAATATTGGTGGCTAAAAGAGTATTAATTTATTGATTTATGAATGATAAAATTTACCTTGGAAATTCTGGGCGATTTGAGGTTTCCTGAGAATTTTCGTCCTAATACACAACCCACATGAGCTCCAAAGAGGTTAAATAGATTATGAGGGTTAGGATAGGGATATTGTATTCTAGGAGGAGGTGGAATCCCCTAAAAAGAGTAAAAAATGAAAAAGATATAAATGAAACAAATTATTTTTTTAAAACAGGAAATGGGCCCATGGGCTGGCCCAATACCTAAATAAGTAACCCAAATTCACCCGGCGTATGAATTTCTAATGGGTCCAAAAGGATAAATAAATTTTAATATATCAGTATAGGATAAGTGGGAAGTTTAATGGGTGAAAAAGGATTAAAAACAAAAGAGTTATAAATGAAACAAATTCAGTTTTTAAAACTGGGAATGGGCTCACGGTTGGCCCAAATCATGAAGTAACCACCCTTTCTTCAAAAACTCCTAAACAAGAAATGAGGATCCCAAATTATGGTGGTTAGACATATATGAAACTTAAAAACTCAATATTAATCTCATAAAATACCCATGAAAAGGATCGGGATTTCTAATGGGCCAGATCAATACAAAGACAGAAAAAAAAACTGTGTGTGACAATTCTCCCCACCATTAAAGCTTTCCGCCCCCGGAAATCCATAACACTTTCCGGATGAAAAAAAAAACACCTATATATTCCAGAATGTACTCCCCACCATTAAAAATCAACTATCACTAGAAATTTTCTTAGTATGAAAATCCAGGAGACCCATGGTGGGTCTCCCCACCATTAGAAACCAACTAGCAATGAGTAGACAAGAATTGAACATGAGCTAGAGTTGGGACTCACTCACACAAGACCAAGAAAAAAACCTGCTACAAAAACCTACTATACCAAGTAAATAGAGTTACAACATGAACATATAAACCACCCACTCCCGAATGGAGGGGACAATAACTTGGTCGACACATTCAGCACAATTCTGGACCCCCGTCACTTGGGGATGGGAGAGAAGGGGACCCAATAATTTGGCCACTGAAACAACAAAAGAAACAAAGAAACTACCCAAAACTCTCCCCATATGAATAGGTAACACCAAGACTGCACCTGATTTTTATAGGCAGTCCACACAGGGACATTGATTGAAAACCCACATCCATGAAGGAATAACCATAGACACTGTGTGAGAGGTTAAGTCTACCACGCTTGTTGCGACAAGGGGAAATTCATAGCAATGAGGAACCAAAACATTGACATAGAAAATAACTTACCAAAATAGAGGAGTAAGGATCCTAATCGAGAACTCCACACCTCTGTCGATTTTCTGACTGCGTGAAAAGCTTCACTCTGAGGCCTATGGCTGGAGCCCTGATTCTTGAAGCATTTGCTGCACCGCAGTCAGGTGATAAGGATCACACCACTCAAAAAAAAACCTCACTTGATCACCAAAAAAAACCTCACTTGATCACAAAAAAAAACCTTCATCTAAATAGGAACTCATAGATACATATCAAAATTCTATCTCGCTACAAACGAGGGGCAGAATGGACAAGGAATACGACGAAACACATTAACATCACCAAACACAACTGCTCTATCCAAAAGAATTATCACGACCTAGAAGATCTTTTAATAGATCTCAAACAGCTCTCTATTCCAACAAACAGGTTGAGGGATCATCAAAAGAGGTGGATTTAAAATTTGAATGGAATCCTTAGGTTGATCAGCAGGAAAGATTTCCAACATAGAACTATCCATGGCCACATCACAACATCAAACACATTTTTAGAAACCCAATGAAAATAACTCCAAAACTAATCCACCAACAATATCTTATCTCTAGATAGAACAAGAGTATGAATTCTAGATCACATGGAATCTAACAAAATAAACAACTCTTCTAAGACATAGAAAAATCAAGCCACATGAGCTAAAATTGGTTTAAAAAAAGGCCACAATTTTCAGCTCAAAACAATTTTGAAAAATCAAACTAACTTGGTGGGTTTCCACATTCACCAATGGTGTTTCATCAAGTATCACCCACATGCACATTTCCATGCCACCTCTAGCACCCAACCACCATACCATATAGGCCATACTTCCAGATATAAATAAAACCATTCATGTGAGCACCCATGAAAACACCAAAGGCTAAAATTAAATATCATAATTCGAACAAACAATTTACCTTCAAAAGGAACACCAACCACCAAGTCAAAAAACATTTTCATGTTTCACAAAAAAAAACCACAATTAATTAAGAACCATTTTCTTGAAAACCTACACCTTTTCATTTTTAAAAACTTTTTAAATAACCAAGCCACTCCAAACAACCCCTTCCCATTATTTTTTTTAAAAAAATAAAATAAAAAAAAATCAGCAATATATATTTTCATAATCCAAGGTCCATTGAGACCAATAACGTTTCTATTAAAACACCAACCGATCAAAACTAATTTCCAAAACTAATTTATCCGATTCAAAAACTTTATAACATCCTAAAATACCCCATTTAAAAAAAAAGATCCAGAATAACTTTAAAATGATTCACAATTTCAAAACATTTTATTTCAATAAACCACAAGTTTAGATTATGGATAATCCAATCCCTTTAAATCATTTCCGCTTCCCTCCATTTTTTTTCACAAAAACACAACCTTCCAAAACCATTCTTATATTTAATTATTGAAAACCCCCTTTTTTCACTTTTCAAAATCTAATCCTTACATTAAAACCCATTTACGCAATTCTCACACAAGGATTTTAAAAACAAAAATTCAGAATTCAAGAAAGGTTCAAGAGACGCAAAAAAAGGGAACTAGTGTCAGTGGGTGACTTGACCATATGGTTGACGGCCATATGCAAAACACAACACCAACACAGAGAGACTTATTAGGACCATTTCCCAGATCCACATGGCTTGCCAGGCCCTGTGAGCTCATGAAGGCCATTGGTTAGACTCCCTTTGTCATATCCCAATACCAAACAATCAACTAGAACAATGGACACTAATAAAAACAGACTTTCTTGGAAACCTGAGGATTAGAACAAGAAAGAGTTCGCGACGCTCTTCTTGCACTTACCCCTCAAGTCCCAACAATCCTACTCCATCTACCTTGAAATCCCCAAAATAACAAGGGCGCTCTAAAAAGAAAGGTCCGTTAAGAGCCGACCTCCTCTGATACCATTTTGTCACGAACCAGCCCGAGTCGACCCTGAACCGGTCACCCAGGCCAGCCCGCGACAAGTCCCGAGAGGCGTTCCTGATCCTCCTGGGATGGTGACAAGAACCAAGGGCATAAATAGAGTACACAAGGGAATGATTTTTCCCATATATAAACAATCAAACAAACAGCATAAATAAACGGACAGCCCAAAATGAATTTATACAAAAATTGAACTAAATATTATTTGTACAAGAAACTAAAATTAGAACAAAACCAACAACTCAACTGAACAATCCCGATGAACAACTAACTCCATGTGACACTTCTGGTAACTCTCAAACACAATGATAAAATGTCTCCTACGGTGATTGAACTAAAGATGAAACCTGCACAAGGGCTAAAAAAAGAAGAAGAATACAGGCGTGAGTATTAAAACTCAGTAGGTTAGCCCGATATTCTATTCCCAATGCACATTACTTTAAAATAAAAGAAACATCAATTTACAGTTTTAAATTCAAGATTTGAAAGTATGTTTTTCAAATTAGGTTCCATGATATAATAATTATCAGACAAAAACATGCATGTTTAATAAACAAAAATGCAAGTAACAATTCTTTTCAAAGAGGTGAAACTTCAAAATGAAAATAGTTTTCAAGAGGGCTAATTTAAAGAATTTTAACATTAAAATAAATAACACATACTACTGAATTTACCAACCAAACACACCGTATGCCGACAGTGAGTACAAAATAGCCAATGAGCACTAGTCACGGGAATACCCCTAGGCACTAGTTAGTTGTGAGCCCCAGGTACCTCGTATCTCGGTGAAAGTAACCATAATAAATATTCATTCTCGTGCACGAGCCACTAGTAGGGAACATACCCATAACCTAGTGGTCCCCAATCATCATCATCATCATAGTTTATTTAGTGTTTTCATCGTCAAACTTGCTACGTGAAACAGGGGCCAACCCCCACAGAATCACTAGCATACTAGTACACGTCCGCCCACTTAGATACCCGAGATTCCCTTTAGTGCTCAATAAAGTTACACATATTATAAAATACACATTTCACATCCACATTCCATTCCAAAACCATAAAAACACAAATATCCCATAATCTTTCTTCACATTTCTTACACTAATCAACAAACCGCTAAATATTTTGGTAAAACAATTTCATGAAGTTTATTGAGGCTTTGCACATAAAACTCTTTCAAAAAAACTCTTTAAATTATAAACACACATCATAACCAAACCAAATCATATTTGGAAGCCCAATAAAAATTTAATAAAATCATTTAATGGACCATAAAACAATCCCAATTTCACAACTTGTTATATACAAGTAAAACACTCCTTCATTTCTAGGAAATGCCAAACGGGCCTTTAAACATTTTCTCAAAACTAACCTTTGATGAAGGTATGAATTTTAATTTTATTAAGGATATGCATAAAAATCATTTACAGTAGCAAACCTCATTCATAAATCTCTTATAATACTCAGGTTACATATTCAAAACACAACTATTTTCATAAATATGTGAAACGGTCCATTTTTGGGCAACTCGGGCCAAAATATGTTGTAAATCAAAACCCACTTGTTTGTAAAAACAAATCCAAATTGGAAATAAATATAAGTACCCAAAAATACCATTTATAATTCTTCCAATTCCTTTATAAATCCAATAAAATAATTTTTAAATCACACATCACACATAAAAGCCAACCGGGCAATTTACCGAACACATGTCATGCCCTTTTTAAACAAAACAATTTATTTTATGTACATGAAAAGGAATAAAACACCAATTGAATGTAATATTTTCATTCAAGATACTGTAACATGTTAAAAATACCATAAACCAGATTATAAACCTCACAAAATATTTTCAAAAGATAATGGAACATTTAAACAAACACTTGTTGAGCACTTTCATGACAAAACAACACTACCTTTCACATAACAGTGATTAAACAAGGAATTTACACACCAAGAAAATTATAAAAATGATTAAAAACAATAATAAACATTTATATCAGTATAGGATAATATTAAAATGATGAAACATCTATGATAAAGGCATGTGCAAGGGATATCCTACCTCAAATCATTGACGTAATTGAAACGCACACCCGAAATCACCTGCCGTAGGTTTATAAACCCTAAAACTATAAATACCAGACCTAAACAAACATAAAACCCATCAAAAAAACATTTTATAACAAAACCCTAGGTCGATCAAGACTAGGGTACAAAATAAAACCAAGAAATAATGAAAGGAGGGGGAAGAGGAAGAAGAAAGGAGAAGAAATCTCACCTTTCATCCTAGAAAACTATTCGTCTTCCTTTAGATCTGAAGCCCTAGAGAAAAGGGAATGGATTGAAAATTCTTGGAGAGACTCCCAAAGTCCGGACTAACTAGGGGAAGAAGATTGGTGGGTAAAAGAGTAATAATTTATTGATTTATGAATGATAAAATTTACCTTGGCAATTCTGGGCGATTTGAGGTTTCCTGAGAATTTTCATCCTAATACGTGACCCACATGAGCTCCAAAGAGGTGAAATCGATTATGAGGGTTAGGATAGGGATATTGGATTAGAGTGGGAGGTGGAATCATAGAGAAATAGTAAAAAATGAAAAATATATAAATGAAACAAATTATTTTTTTAAAACAGGAAATGGGCCCATGGGCTGGCCCAATACCTAAATAAGTAACCCAAATTCACCCGGCTTATGAATTTCTAATGGGTCCAAAAGGATAAATAAATTTTAATATATCAGTATAGGATAAGTGGGAAGTTGAATGGGTGAAAAAGGATTAAAAACAAAAGAGTTATAAATGAAACAAATTCAGTTTTTAAAACTGGGAATGGGCTCACGGTTGGCCCAAATCATGAAGTAACCACCCTTTCTTCAAAAACTCCTAAACAAGCAATGGGGATCCCAAATTATGGTGGTTAGACATATATGAAACTTAAAAACTCAATATTCATCTCATAAAATACCCATGAAAATGATCGGGATTTCTAATGGACCGGATCAATACAAAGACAGAAAAAAAAACCGTGTGTGACACTAATTATAAATATCTCATTATATTACTATGTTTTGGGTAGTTTTAGAAGATAAATATTAATAAGAAAAGGTATGGATTAAGTAATACTCACTTTGACACCTTGAAATTTATCTATAAAGTATCCTTGGAAATAAAGGGATTAGGATAAATAATTTATACTATATTATTATAAAACTAATAGAGTATTTTATTGGGAGAAAAATTTAAGATTTTCATAAAGTAATTCAAAGTAATGAGTGTTCCATGAAGGGGTAGAAGTGTCCCCTTTTATAAGTGAAGAAAAGGGAACTTTTGTAAATATCCTATACTTTTCAATGATATAATTACACTATTCAGGGGTCAAAGAATAAAAAAGTTTAAAATTATTCATTTTTTGGTGATATTGGGTCTATAAATCCTCATTCAATTATTTTACACATGTTTAAAACATGTTTTTAGTCATTTTCTCTTATATATTAACTTTTACCATTTTTTATTTTTACCGTGATAACTAGTTTTTCCGAAGTAAATTATATTTTAATAAACATATAAAATAACCCCTACTACTAAATTTGGATTTTATGAAACTAAATTTTATTTCAATTTAATCTAATTCAATTTATAATTAAGGTAAAATTAAATTTTTAATTAAAACATTTTATATATAGAAAAACTGTTTTGTAGAAAAATGTCATTTTCATCATTAAATATTATTAATAATATTTAGTATTGATTTCCAATTGAATGAGTGGTAGTTTATTTAAATATAGATTTAAAAATTATATTAAATACAATTTTTAGAAGTGAATAATTTATTTTATTTCATAAAAATCACACAATATTAATAAAACAATTCTTAAAGAATAACAATTTTACCATTATCATGGTCATTAACTTTAATCTTAGAAATCATACTTTTATGAACTAAAATAAAATTTAACTTATTAAAAAATATGATAATGATGGAATAAAATTTTAAATCCATTTTTATATGTATTTTCTATAAATGATTAAAACTAATTTTTAATATAGGTGAATAAATGAATTTTTAGAGTAAAATATTACTTATGTTCTCAAAATGATATACATGGGTTTTATAAATAAAAAATAGTAAATTTAAATTATATATGTTAATTATATATATTTAAATATATTATATAAAAAGTTTTGAAAAACATTTAAGTCATTCGTGTATTATTATAATGTCATAAAATGACAGATTTAGCAATATCAGTATTTTTTCACTATTCACCTAAAAATAAATTATTTTAGAAAAATATAAAAAATTCTATCTAAGATAATATTTAAAATATTTATTTTAAAATGAAGTTAATTTCATTAAATTAAAATTATAAAATTTTTAAATTTATCTTTTGAATAATAAATATAAATAAAAATGATTTTTTTAAAATAAACTTTCCTTTTCTTAAAAATTAAAAATGAAAATGTGTAAATTAAATGTGATAAATATATTATCACATTAATAATTTAATGATCATATCATCCAAATTTCTAGTTACATATCCTATCAAAATATCTTAGTAAGATCTATGCATAAGGTAATCTATAGTGACAATCACTTGTGGTGATTCCACTAACATGGATCTTGTGGAAATTTCCATGTGCATGAATTTATCTTGAATATTATTTTTATAATATTATAATTATTAGAGTTCAAATTTGTATTGGTTTAGATAAAAACCTAGTAAAGATACCACCATCCCAATATTGGATAATTAATCTTCACACGGAAAACTTTCGCTACCCTATGCCATTTCTTTCCTTCATAGATTTTGTAATATGGTTAATCCCTTTTATACCAACTAATTTAATTGCTATATTATAATGGTAAAATTTTATTTTAACATATCATAGTTTTATTTTAGTTTGGTGTTGTGTATAGAACAATATATTAACATAATATTTATTTATAGAAAATACTTAGTGAAATATCAGGTCATTACATCACTTCTCAATAAGGATCATTGCCTATACAATTTTATGAGAAGTCACTCCTCACCAAGGATCACTACATATATAATGATTTAGGGAATAACTCAATTCCTCCCAAGGATCACTCCATTATCCATTTATATACTTCTACGCATCTTCTTAGTTTATTAACATGAAGTTCACTCCAAGTTCAATAAGTATAATTATTGATATTTACACCATAATTTCCAGATGTAATACTCCAATGTATACCAGTGTGATGCTCTCAAATACACTACCAGATATAAATAAATCATTTTTATAAGATTTTAATATTTTTCTAAAAAAATCATCACACAATAATATAAAATATTTTTTAGATTTTAATAATTCAAGTGTAAGAATTATCTTCAATGTATTTAGTCTTCCTTACTTTAACATAATGAATATATCCATGAGGTTCCATAATCAATGAGTCTTATTCTTTACTCAAATTAAGATATGATCAATAAATATTTTTATATTATCTTTACATCCTATATATTTGTGTACAACACTCTTTCTCTCCAGAATATGTTTTCAATATAATCATGTTCAACAACAACTCAACCTCTAGAATTCAGATATACAATAAATCCCATTTTTCTGAGACTTATTCTTCCTTCTACCCTCTTGTAATGATAAATTTTATTTTTTAGAATCTATATTATATACTAATCTTCAATCTATACATAAATATCAATTATATATCTAAAGTTTTTTTAAATTCAAATTTTAAAAAGTAACTACCTATCAACTTATAACTTCCTCTACTTCAAATCCACCAACTATTTTTTCTTTAAGTAGATATTTACCATTGAAATCTATTAGAGTTGTTGAAATTCAATTCATAACCACAAAAAAATTAAATAAGTTCCAAATAAAAAAAGTCATAACCTCCATTTTTCAAACACCGTGACATTACCACTATATAAACACTCATTCTATGAAACCCATTAGACCAACCAAACCAAGTTACTCTTATTACCATAATATAAATCTTTTTTACGGCCAAAATACCATTCAAAACATATTTATCCATGTTTTCCTTATTTTGTTTCTTTATCTATAGTAAACCCTATTCTTGAAATATCCTCCTCCATGGAGTAGTGATTCTCAAGTCACCTGTGTCAATACTTCTCACATACAGTTCATAACAGGCTTCAAAATGCTTATTTTGGGTCTCCCAGTTTTTCATTGGGATTTTATAATCCCCATACGACTTTTAATACAATTTGGTCTATATAATATTTACATTTAAAATCCACCATGTATTATTCTATATCATAGACTTAATAATATTCATGATTTATAGTCACCATAGTCTTCAAAATTTCCAATGAAATAGATTGCATGTCATTTAAACAAATCTAGGTATTTCATGATCCACTAGTTAATATATCAATAATATTTTATGGTTGATAAACATTTATATTTTATCTTCATGGAATATTCATAAATCCACGACATGATAAAATATTCTCCTAAAAATGATAAAAGATAAATTGTTATTTATTAGCTTCTTTACCTAGTTACTTTTATAAAGGATATTCTAAACCCCTACACATCATTGAGAATGTTATAATTTTGTCGCATTTCATTTCCTATTCTGTACTTTACACATATATAAATATAGAATTTTTCCTTCGTCACATTTTTTATGCATATTTCAAAAACCTTATGTATTCAGGGAAGGTTCTTCCTTTTCCCATTTCCAAATTCTGGAGTTACAACTTCTAGAATTACACCTTATAACTTCTAGAACAACCAAATACAATTTCTATATTTTTTAAAAAATAACTCCATCCTTTAAGCTTCCAAATTACAGATTCCAACTATATGAAAAATTCAATTTGGGACTTATTTTTAGAACATTAACATTTAGTGATTACTTCCAGTTCAACTCATGAACAAATTCTGAACATGTTTACATCTATAACCAACTTCACTTTATCACTCCTTAAAAAATTTCAACTGTTCACTAATTTCTGGGAAACACATGACCATCAAATAACTTCTAGTTATTTAATATTTAGTGACAATCAACACTTTTAGTGAATATCATTCATCATCCTTTAGTGATTGTCAAAAAATCCAGTATAGAATATCCTGATTGAAATAAATACTATTTATAACATCCCCACCCACAATTTTAATATTATTCTATCTAGCTCATACTTTCCCTTATTATTTTTTTTAGGAACTTCTAAAAAAGGCCATGTGATGGGATAGGTATCCATGCCACATTATGAAGGGGTGTATCATTATCCTCATCCTCCAATGTAGAATTCACCCTCAAGCCCATTCCACTACACTAGGGGGATAATCATACCCATGATCACACCAACTGAGACTTAGATCTAATACCATTTGTAACATCCTAAACCCACAATCATAATATTACCCACTTTAGTTTTTTTGTCTATCAGAGTTTTGTTTTTCTTAGAAACTTTTAAAAAAGGCTTTTGAAGGAATATTCTTCCATGAAACCTTATAAAGTGGTGATTCATTATCTACATCATCAATTTTGGGATTCTCATTTCAAAGTAGGAGGAGAATTAATAACCCTTTTATAAGGTAGTGTGGATTCCTCTCTCATCACAATACCATTTCCAGGAGTGTTTGAGAAAAAAAAAATGTGAGGGCTAGTAGGACCCAAAGTTGAAAATATTATGATCATGGATTGGGATATTATAAAAGGTTTTCATAGTGATATTGGATTGAAAAAGGTTTTTTAATCTTCCTATACAGGATAAATGATGTTGGGACTTGAGAAGTTTCACATAAAAAGGAATCATGAACCTCTTTATAGTAGAAGCTCAAGTTACCGGGGGACACTCAGGGACTCTGTAGGCAATATCGGTTTGAGTGAGGATTTTGTTAACATGTCTTGAGTATGATGGGATGGAACTCTAGAAGTGTATATAGTTATTGACTGGGATCCAACCTTTTTTCTATTCATGCATTATATTAGTCATCGATAGGAAGACATATATATAATTTCATGCTATATTACATGATTTCCTATGTTTATTTATATTGTAGTTAGAATCATTTAGATTTTTGTATTAGCTAAAACATTAATAATATATATAAATAGTGTTATCACATATATATGTATATTAGTGATGATTAGGTTAATATGAATAAAAAATTGGTTCCTTTGATTGATATAACTTTACTCATTCAAGTTAATAGATAGTTTATCTTATTAAATTATCAATCTACTGAAGCATCCATTTGTTTTCTATTTTATTTTGACTAATTATAATTTTACTTAACTTTTATCTCTCTATAATTTATACTTGAACATGTAACTTACTTATAGTTTAAATTTTTCTATTGAACTTGATATTATTATTTTGTTTAGTAATGTTTACTGTGCATAAATTTTTCTTAGTTCTATTTAAAAGTACTATTAATGAGAATGTTGTATAATCCATTTTCATTGATACTTTTATAGAATTTTTATGGAAAATTTATCTCTCAATCATATTTTCCATTTCTTTTTTGGGAATGTAAAAATATAATCTATTTCATTAGGTGTGAGTAATCATGAGCAGTTGATTAGTGTCTTTATATAGGGAAACTATTTTATGATCTAAAAATAGAAGTAAATGATTTTATATAAATATGTTTAAACTAAAAATATCTACTTATGTTTTAAAACATGTTGTTTTAGGAAGTAAATATCAGTTTTGTATTTGAAACTAAATAAGGTTTTGTGAAAACTATTTTATTAATATCTATGTTTTAAATGGAAAGAGGTTTTTAAAATGGGAATCGTTGGTTTTGAAAATGAAATTAAAAAGTAATGTTGATTTTTGATTCAATTTTATTTTAAAATTAAATGAAATTCAATGTGTGTAAATTATATAAAAGATTCTTTTAAGAGAAATATGTTTTTTAAAATTTAAGTTAGGTAATATGTTTTCTCTAACAGGAGTGTTAAAATGGGTTGGTTGTGTAAAATATAGTATTTTTAGAAATGAGTGGGTATGTGATTTTTCAAATGAATATTGGTTATCTGTAAAACTTTTTCTAAATAAATATTTTTGATAAATTGGAATTCAATGTCAAGAAAATCATAGAAAGGAGCTATAGAAATCCTATTAAGGGGAGTAACTTAGATTTTATTTTATTTTATTAGTGATATCTAATGAATCATCAGAATGATGGTTCATCCTTAGGTAGTGATGTATGGTGGTGTTTTGGAATCTTTCATTATTTTTAGGAGTCACACATTGGAATCATGTTGTGTGATTTAAGTGTGTTTTGGTTTTATTATGGTTCTTTGATTTGATTGTTATGGATATCCAAATATTTTAGTTTTTAAAGTTTTAGATCATATTTGGGAGCTAAAAATTAGAAACAAGATAGAGTAATTGAGGTATGTTTTGGGGGTTTTTTAAATCAATTATTTATGATATTATTATGGCTTGGTGATTTGGGATGAGAAATTGGTTGGATTTGGTGATTTGAAATAGATTAGGGAGCTAATAATTATGTGTTAGTAGATGCCTTAACCTATATATTTGACACTAATGGGAGGAGGATATTTGGAGAAGTGTTTCTATAGACTTATTTGGGACAAGAAGTCATTTTTTGGGATCTTGTAATGAATCATGTACTAATTATAGATATTAAGGTGTTATTAATGACTTAAGAGGGAATTTTGGATCGTTAAAGTATAATTTTGTTTGATTTTTTGGTTTAATTTGAAGGGTAATTTTTTATTTTGGTATTTATATTTGATCTTGGATGTTTGAGGATATGTTATTATGTGTATTTAGATGAGTTTTGAGGTTTGGTATAGGTTTTAGTGTTCAAGGGTATCTATAAATAGGTGCTAACTACAATTTTACAACTGCAGGTCACACCGGGTACTCGTTGGAAGGCCATCAGGTTCCCACTAGACTATCTAGAGGTCATGGTATCTTGGGGGTTCCATCAGGTACTCAGTAGTACCTAACCATGTACTCAATTACCTATGATTATGTTTTTTTAGTTAGGGATTTATAATCATTTCACCCTCACCTATTTTGTTCCCTTATCTTCTTCCCTTTGAGTTATTCTCCCTAATCAATCATAATCCATCTAATGGCCTCCCTTAGGTCTCCCCTTTACCCTAAACCTACTTCCTTGCCTCATGGTGATTTCATGGGTGAGTTTCAAGCATAATCCAAGGGTAAGTCTATTATATTGTCCCATTTTATATTTTATTTTATTTCCTTCTAATCTAACATGTTGTATTAGGTATTTTGAGATGAATTCCACAAGTGTATAGTGGAATTAATCCAAGATCATGGGGCTTCCTCTTCCCTTGCTTAAATAAAGTTTTGTGGGTATTTTTCACCCATTCATTGTTGTCTTGGTGGAAGATGATTGTGGTGAGTTTTATTTTAGGTATTTCATGATTTTAGGGTGAATTTTGAGTATTTTATCTTGTAATTATTTAGGGATTTTTGTTATTCTATTTTTGGGTTAATTCTTAGAGGTTGATTGTATTGGTTTTTTTTTGGGATTTTCTAACCTTTGGTTTTAGTTATTAGGTAATTGGGTCTCTTTGATGATAAAATTTGGTTTGATAATTCCTAGGTTCTATTTGATGACTGTGAGGATTGGTAATCTCATTTATGGGTATTGGTAGGTGGTCTCGACCATTCAAGTGACTATTAGGTTATGCCCATGAAATGCATGCCCCTTGTTTTCCTTAAAATAATTAATGAAGTCTAGCCTATATTTTGAAAATATAAATGACTGTTTTTAAATGATATTTTTATATAATGGTTTAAACATATTAAATGGGTTAAATTATTACTATATAGAGATATTTAATCCTAATTATCTATTTTTTGAACTTTACGTTACTGGTATGTATTTTTTTGAACCTTTATAAGTCCTTGTCTCTATTGTATGAGTTTTACTCGAAATATGATTTGAGTAACCCATGTTTAAACTATAGGTAAAGTGAAACTTCTTGAGTCATAATTTTATTCTAGAAAAGTAAAAACCTCTTCCCTCTTAAACTTGAATTAACTGTAACTCAACATAACACACATAACTTTCAGTTAAGAGAGTGATTCAGTGGTGTTTTGATGGTTAAGTTGATTTGGTGAGAAGAATTGTTTTATTTAAAAATATAGTTCATTTCAGATTTAAGATAAATATTTGGTTTATGTTAACCCCAAAAGTTTTCATATAAATCAAGGGTGATTCAAATTTTATATAATTTGTTTACAAATAGAACCTTTTAAAAACACCTTTTAACTTGATTTTAATTATCTCTTTTTTCATTTTTTTTACTGAAACATGATTTTTGAAGGCACTCACCATTACCTATTTTAAATCAAGGTTTCATGATTATGTGTAAATTTGGACTATTTAAAGTAAAATATGAAATAAAGATATAGGTTATTAACATCACTTGATTATTCTTGTCCTTCATTCCTTGAAGTACTACTACTTGTTTACCTTTTTCAATGACTTATTTACCACTTACCATTTCTATATCTATCATTAATTCCTTGTTTTATTCCTTTATTGGAATATCCATAGTTACCTTGAAAAAGGATCATGCCATACATATGTGTTCCATTTGGACAAGCATTATAACTTTTGATAGTTATATTATTATATTTTACTCATAGAATATCTTATCTATTTAATATTTTATTACATTTTATATTGGTTTCTATCCTTATTGATGGGTTTCATAGGATCATATCATGTCTATAATAGTATAATAAACCCATTTTAATGTGAATATCCATTGTGATGGTTTCCTAAAAAAGTTTTGTATTTGTTAACAAGTGTGTAACGTTATAGAAATTTATTAAGAAACTTTATTAAGAATGTTTGGTAATAATGTTTTGTTATAATTTTATTGAAAGTTGTTAATAATGTTTTTTATGAAGTTTTTAGATGTTAATAAAGTTTTTTTATGAAGTTTATCAATATTAAGAAAGTTTTTTTTATGAAGTTTCTGGATGTTAATAAAAAATTTTCATGAAGTTTCTAGATGTTAAGAAAGTTTTGATACAAAGTTACTGGAGAAAGTTAGAATGTTTGCTTAACTTTATTAAGAAAGTTAATTACTAATTCAGACAATTATTTAATGATATTCAAGTTTATAACATCATAAAGATACTAAAAATTCATAATAATTTTTTTAAAGGAATGTTTTTTTATGTTTTTTCAGAAATTTTTCTATTTTAAAGGACATATGAACAACACAAATGGATGGCGGAGAAAAATAGATGGATGAATAGTAAACAGATATAGAAAGATTAAAAATGATGGATGAATAGTAAATATATGGAGAAAGAGTAAAATTGATGGATGAATATTAAATGGATAGAGGAATAGTAGAACATATAGAGGAATAGTAAAATGGATGGAATGAGTAGTACATCATACAAAAATTCTACGAACAATGTTCTTAGGTGCTTTACAAAGTTTATGTAAATTAATTAACAATGAAGATCCTATATTTTTCACTCAACATTTTCTTATCAAAAAAGGTTAATAAAATTTGAAAGAGTTTATTAATACTATATTTAATGAAGTTTGAATAAGTTTCTTAAATCCATTAACAAGTTTGAAGAAATGATGTTGGTACTATGTTTTCATGAAACTTCAAGAATATTCTAGAGGGATTGAAAATAATCTAGTGAAATTGAGTTTTGTGGGAATTTTGAAATTTGAATTTCAATGAGTGGGGTAGTGAATTTTTTTTTCTTCCTTTTATACTTTGGGAGAACCTATATAAAGGGGGTAAAATGTACAACTATAATTAACACTATTCACCCATGGAAAAAAGATGAAACATTGTAGTTTTGTGTCAGTGTGAGTTTCCAAAAAAGTTTACTTTTAGGTAGAAGAAAGGTATATGATAGAGTTTCCTTAAAGAGGAATTATATAGAGTTTCTCAGTCTAGAGAAATAGAAAATAATATTTTAAATAGAGTTTCTATGCAGAGTTTTTATGTGTAAAGGTGTTGTTAAACGGATAAAATATTGATTATAAAAAGAACATTTTTAGTGAGGAGTATTAAATAGAATTTCACCAGAAATAAAAAGGCAACACAAAATAAACACTTCCAGATGGATGAAAATAGATGGAATTTATGAAAAAACATTTGGGAGATGAAGTTTTGAAGCTCAATACATTGGTTGTGGGTCATGTTTTGTAATAAAAACATTATAAACTGATAGAATTCAGTATAATTACAACTATTAAGAGATAGAGGGAGTCTAATAAGAGTTGGTTCAAAGTTTTATCCACTCCTTTCCAATAGTAAATTTACATGGACCTATGGGATCCACCATGGTAAGGATGTAGGTTCTCAAAATGAGATCAAACCTTATAAATCTTGTATGCCTTGCTTACTTTCTTATCATTTCATGTCTGTGATATTGTTATAAAATTTGATAACGAAAACAATTCTAACAAGTTGAAGGGGTTAAATTTCAAAAAGTTTAAAATTTAGTAAAAATAAAACCACTAATTTAACCCCCTTATCAGTAGTTCAATGATCTTAAGGACCTTTAATTGGTATCAAATCCAAGGTTCCCCTATTAAATCATTATCATGGAAATTCTTAATCTTTTCAAAAACAAAGGTATTCCTACATTTTATAGAAAAAATTATGATAGTTGTAAAAATAAAATGATTCCCTATCTTATATCACTTATCCTAGAGGTTATTGATATAGAAACAATTGGGTTTCCACTCATTGAAAAAATGATACTATTACTTTTTTTGAAAAAAGAAATGTTGAGGTAGATAAAAAACTAGAAATTCTATTATAACATCTTTGTTAAAAAATGTTTTTATAAAATTGATGGGTTTTAAAATAGATAAGGAAACTTAGGAAAAACTAAACCGTATCTTTGAGCGTAACACCAAAGTGAAGGAAGAAAAGTTATGAATGTGGATAAGTAAGTTTAAAGATATCAGAATAAAAATTAAAGAAAATTTTGATGAATATTTTAATGTAGTTAATGAAGTTTTTTTCAATATAATAAGATTTGGAGATGTCTTGGAAGATTATAACATTTTCAAGAAACTCATGAGAAACTTCCCCATTGGGTTTGGATCTAAAATTTATGCTTTATAAGATAAAGATGATTTTCCAATTGATGAGTCACATAAACATCTTATTTATTACAGGATGAGAAAATATCCATCATTAAAAAAGAAGATTAAGGTTGATATTAATTTTGAAGCTATAATAATGCTAAAAAATAAAAGATACTAAGATTTTTGACCTCAATGATTCTGAAGATAATAAAGACTATGAAATGAATTAAAGGATCATATCTCTTATCTCTAAAAAGTATTAAAGTGGTATATGAAATTATGGTAAAAAAATCTCAATTTTTTTGAGTGTATAAGAATGGGTAAGTTTGCAATGAATTTCCCCAAGAGTAAAGTTATAGAATATGAAGATCATTCTGAAGAGAAAAATAGTGGAAGAAGTGGAACAAAACTTTTAGAGAATATAAGAAACCCACTAGTGGTAAGAAAAAGTTCACTAGAAATAAAATAAGTATTTTGAGTAATAAAATTGAATCTAATTATAAAAATTGAAACTTTTTAGAGGATGAAAATATAGAAAAATCAGAACCTTCTTTGAAAATGCTGAGAAGAAGGAGGATTCTTCAAATAACTTAAATAGTAAAGAAGAATGTCATGAAAAAAATTACAGAAAATATCATCTCAGATAAAAATAATAATCACGTCTTAATAAAAACAAAAAACTCAAGAAATAAATCAAAATGATAAAGAAATAATTCGAAAAGGATAAATATGGACGGAAAGATTCCTTATAATCTAGATATGAGTATATCTAAGATATTATAAACATCAAACTAAAAATTACTGAATTTAAAAAGATAGTGGATGATCTTAGTAAAAAAATTGATGTTAAGGAAGATGAGGTTTGTAAAATTAAAAAAACTAATTGAAGTTGAAAGTACCTTCGGAAATATGAATAAAAATTTCAAACAATCTTATAAAGTAAAAGTCAAATCATCTCAAGTTGTAAAGAAATATCATTCCAAGAATCAAGTGAAATCTTCACCCACTAAATATAAAAGTTTATCTGATTTTACTAATATTTTATGGGTTAAGAAAAATGTTGGTAATGCTTGGATTGAGAAAGGATGTGATAAATCTATCACATCAATTATTTTTAAAAAAACCTTCATAATAAAGTTTCCCTATGATAGAGGAAACAAAAAAAAAAGATATTACAAACCTCGACAAAATGATTATATGGAAAGATCATATTTTTATATAAGACTGATATTCAGTGGATATTGTTACTTATATGGTATATTTGGGAAAAAATCTTATAATATCTAGTACAACATGTCTCTCCATAGAATTAGGAATGAATTTAGGGGGAGTAACAATTGAATAAAATAGAGAAACTTTCCTAAGCTGTAGGAAGAAGGAAAGGAAAAATCCCAAGACACTGGAAAGTTTCTAATGAAAAATCAGTTTGGATACTTAGAGTAAATCTATAGAAAATGTGATCAACTGGGTCACATTGCTGAAGAATGTTTAATAACTCTTTCAGGATAAAATTATTATACTATAAAATAAAAATTTGTAGGAAAGAAGAAAGTTGAAGAAATATAATTTGTTATTGAGACAACTCTAAAATAAACAAAGAGGAACAAACCATGAATTATTGATAGTGGTTGTTGCTCATATATGATAGTTTATTTAAAGGTCTTGAAAGATGTTGAAAATCATAAAGGAGTAGTTACTTTTGGAAATGATAGTTCCTTAAAAATCATAGAAATAATAATTACTGAAATTAAATCTAAAAAAATAAAATCAAATTTTTTTTTATATATTGATGGGATAAAAAATAACCTACCATGTGTTATCCAACTTTGTGATGATGGTAACGAATTAATATTTAGAAAAAAATTATTATATCATCAGAAGTTTTTAAGATCAATTTTTTTTACAAAAGGTTAAAGAACCAGAGGAAATCCATTCCAATGTAGAGATCTTTGAAAATCAATTTATTTGAGTGCTGAAGATGAAAATAGGTTGTGGCATCAAAGGCTTGGGCATCTTAAAAAAATCATGAACAAACTTTACAAAGTAGATACTATAATAAACTTTCCACAAATAAAGAGAAAAGAAGATGATGTTTGTATAACATTTCAAAAAGGGAACATGGTTAGTGTAAGGTATAAGAAATTTGAAATCCAATCCACCAAACCACTTGAGCTTATACAATTTGATATTTTTGGACCGATGTGAAATCATTCAAAAATGGGGATTTTTTACCTTATCAGTTTTATTGATAAACTCACTTGAATGACCGAAATTATATTTATGAAGCATAAATCAGAGGCTGTAGAAATATCTAGAATTTTTAGGAAGTAATTTTAAAGATAAATGGGTGTTTATATAATGAATTTGAGAACCAAAAATAGAAAGGAATACACATGAAATACTTTTTAATCCTATTTGAAAAACTATAAAATAAAAAATTAATAATATGATCCATACACCCCTAAATAAAAAAGAGTGACAGAAAAGAAAAAATGTTTAGTGTAAATAGGAAGAAGTATACCGGTTGAGTATAAACATTCTATGTTTTTCTAGAGAGAAACTATTAGTAATATTGTATATATACAAAAAAATATTTTTATTATGTCCATAATAAAAAATGACTTCCTACAAAATGTGGTATAACAAAAAACCTTCAATGAAAATTTTAAGGTTTTTAAGAGTCTCTCTTTACTAAAGATAAAAAATCTAAATCCTGGAAAATTTGATAAAAAATCCAAGGAAATTTTAGGGGATATACATCTAATGGAAGAAGTTATAAATGTTGGAATAAATGTTTGCAAAATTTGGTGGATTCTTATGATGTTAATTTTATTGAAGATATGTATCCCTTAATAAAAATTATTGAAAATATTGTGGAATATTAATTGAACACTTCTAATGAGATTAAAAAAAGTGAATATGAATGTGAGCCAAAATGGTTAAATGAAGATTCAGAATAATCATATGGTAAATAAAGTGAAACCATAATAAAATATCTAAAATTTCATACCTTATGAAAATAGGTGGAATATGACAACATCATTAGAAATTAGAAAGATATAGTTCAGAGAAAAATAAAGTTAATATTATAAAATCATACATCACTTATCTCATAGGTTGAACTAGAATCATTTTAGAGGTAGTTGAGCATAAAGAATGGGTTTAAGCTATGGTTGAATAGTAAGATCAAATTAATAAAAACGAAGCATGGTAAATTGTTCCATGACCAATAAGAAAGAATGTTGTAGGGACAAAGTGGGTATATGGAACATGATGAATGAATGTAGTGAGATTTTTAGAAATAAATATTGACTAGTTTTCAAAGGATACTCTCAGGTGGAAGTATTTTATTTTGAAGAAACTTTTTCCCCTGTAGCAAGATTGGAAATTATAATAATGTTATTAGTAGTGGATGCCCATAATTGTTACAAAGATAATCAGATAAATATCATTCCATCTTTCTTAAATGGAGAAATTAAATAAGTTTACATTGAGTAACCTTGTGGGTTCTTTCTTTAAAATCATGGAACCAAGGTGTGTAATTTGAAGTAAACCTTATATGGGTAGAAACAAGATCCAAATTCCTAGTACTCAAAACTTGATATTTTACTGAAAAAGTTGATTTTTTTTCTATAGGTAAAGTTGATAGAAACTTATATGTGATGAAAATGAACTCAGTTACCCTAATTATTATTTTTTATATTGATGACATAATTTTTTCAAGGGATAAAGAAAATTCTTATAAAGAGTTTGATGAATAAATGAACAAAGACTTTGAAATTTCAATTCTCATAGAATTAACTTTATTTCTAGGATTAAAAGTGTAATAGATAAAAATATGTATTTTTATATCACAAGAGAAGTATGATAGAGAATTGTTACAATAGTTTTTCTAGATAAGTTTCTACCCCTATCTTAGTTGGTTTGAATATGAGTAAAGATGGAAAATGGAAAAGTGTGAATTAAAAGGATTTAAAAAAGTTGATAGGAAAATTTTCTATCTTACTACTTCAAGCCCCAATATCATTTATACTATTACATTATGTGTAAGATATTAGAGTGATCCAAAAGAATGAAATATGATGGAAGCAAATATAATTCCAAGATATGTTAAGGGAACATATTCCTATGGGATGTTGTATAAAATAAATTGTGATATAAAATTTCTAGGATACAAGGATTTTGATTGAGATAGAGATTGAAATGATAGAAAATAAAAATTAGGAGGAAATGTTTTCTTCAGAGATTTTTGTTTGTGATAGTATAGTTAGAAATAGAGTTCAGTCACTTTGAGTATACCAGAAGAATAATATGTTACCGCCACCCATTCTTGTAAACAAATGATTTGGATGAAAGTTAAATAGGAAGACTTGAAATTGAATGTTTTTAAACCTTTGAAGATTATTTGTGATAATCAAAGTTATATCGATCTTTCAAAAAATATTATACAACATTCAATATCAAAACACATTTATATAAAGTATCATTTCATAAAATATAAAGTTGATGGTGAAGATTTTATGATGGAGTATATTTAAAAAATAATCTAATTGATGATGTTTTCAATAAATCTCTTCTAAAAGAAAGGTTTCTGGAATTGAGGCTGCAACTTTATGTTCAGACTTCACCACATAATTTCTAAGGATCTTAAGGAAGTCCAACCCCATGCTTTGTATTATGTTGATGGGGGGGGGGGGAGGGGGGTATATACAAATTTTTCTTGAAATATGGAGAGTAATTAAACCTTTTTATATAATGAATCTAAAGTTTTACTGATAAAAAAATGGGAGAAATGAAACTTTGAATAGATTGGGTGAGAAAAAGTGAAAAGTGAGAATTAGATAAGATGAAAATTGAGGGGGGAATTTATATTAACATGGAAAATTTTTTTCTTATCATTGATGAATGAAATTCCTTTAAAAGAATTAATTTATAAAAATAGTATGGTGTCGGGACCTTTTATTTGAGAAAGGCTATGATATGATAAAAGTTTATAAAAGTTGTTTAAACAAATTGAGTGATGAAAAAGTACAAGTGGTTAAAAAATTTATTAAATTTTTTTCTAATAAATCAAAAGGGGGAGATTTAAGATCCTTTTTTATGTTTTCCTATTTTTTTGTATTTTTTGGTAACATAATCTTATTATTAATGTTTTTGTTAAGAGGTGTATAAATTTACAGAAAATTTATTAAGAATTTTTTGAATAAATTTTGGTAAGAATTTTTTTTATAATGTTGCTGAATATTGTTAAGAAAGTTTTGTTATGAATTTATTGTATGTTAAGAATGTTTTTTAAGTTTTTGAATGTTAAGAAAGTTTTATTATGAATCTCCCAGATGTTAGAAGAGTTTTTTATGAATTTTCTAGATGTTATGAAAGTTTTGTTATGAAATTTATAAATAAATATAGAAAGTTTCCTTAATATTTTTAAGAAACTTTCTTACTAAGTCAGACAATGCTTTACTAGTTTCTAACATCATAAAGATACTCATGATTCATGATGATTTTTTCCAAAGTAATTTTGTTACAAACATTCTATAGGAATGTTTTCAGTTTAACAGGAAAAATGAACAATAAAAATGCATGGAGAAAGAATAAAATGAATGAATGAAAATTAAATGGATAGAGAAAGATTAAAATTGATAGATAAATAGTAAATGTATAGAGAAAGAGTAAAATGGATGGATGAATACTAAATATATAGAGAAAGAGTAAAATGTGTGGATGAATAGTAAACAGATAAAGGAATAGTAAAATGGATAGAGGAATAATAAAATGGATGTAATGAATAGTATATCATACAAAATTTCTCTTGAAAAAGTTATTAGGTGATTTAAAAATTCTATATAATATTATTAATAATGATAATTAAATGTTGTTCACTCAATATTTATTTATCCAGTATGATAAATAAAATTTAAAGAATCTTCTTAATGATGAGTTTGAGGAACTTTTAAGAAGTCACTTAAATCTATTAGGAAGTTTTACAAAATGGTGTTGACAACATGTTTTCATGAAACTTCAAGAATATTCTAGAAGGACTGAGAAGTATCCAGTGAAATTGAGTTTTATGGGAAATTTGAAATTTGAATTTCTGTGAGAGGGAAAGTTAAATTTGTTTCTTACCTTTTCTTCTTTGGTAGAACCTATATAAAGGGGGTGAAAAGTACAACTATACTTAGAACCATTCACTCATGTTGAAAAGTTTAAATGATGAAGTTTTTTTAGTGAGAGTTTCCTACCAATTTTATTTTTAGGTTGATGAAATTTACCAGATAGAGTTTCCTTACAGATGAACCAGACATAGTTTTTTAGTGGAGAGAAATGGCACATTGGATTTTAAACAAAGTTTCCTTGAAATTTTTTGAGTCGTAGATGTTCTTTTAAATAGAATTAATGAAGGATATAAAAATTGTAGTTTTTAGTGAGGTGAATTGGATGGTCTTTAATTATATATATAAAGGTAACACTGAACAGACACCTCTATATGGAGGAGAATAGATAAAATTTCTAGATGAACTTTTGGGAGTTATAGTTACAAAGTTTCATACTTTTTTATGGATCATGTTTTGTAAGTAAAATAAAGTAAACTGATGGGAGTTAGAACAATCATACCTATTGTGTGATATAATAATTATAATGGGAGTTAGATCAAATTTGTATTCACTTTGTTCTAATAGTTAATTTCTATGGTCCAATGAGATTTTCCATGGCAAGGATGTGAGTTCTCACACTGATCCCAAACCTTATAAATCTTGTGTGCCTTGTTTACTTTATTATCATTTCATACTTGTGATATTTTTATAAAATTTGATAAAGAAAATAACTCTAACAAGTTTCAAGGATTAAATTTCATAAATTTTGAAATATGGTGACAAAAAAACCACTGATTTAACCCCCCTTCTCAGTGGTTCAATGATCCTAAGGAACATCATGATACATGATCTATCATTATCAAATCAACATGAAATGAAGAATATAAAACTAAAATAGTTGTATCTCATTTACAGTAAGCTCTATCTCAATGAAGTATGTTTGAGGGAGACCAAGTGATAGTCAATAGACTCTTGCCTCCATAGGTAGTACACCAACCAATAAAATCCTTATACACTACAAGAGGACATTGAGAACTCCAAAGGTGTGATAACACCTTCTCCTCAAATATAAGTGGATAAATATGAAATAAGAGAGATTTTAATATAGATTGTAAGTGTATCACAAACACCGATAATAGAAATTATTCCTTTATACGAGCTTACCTCATTCAATGATGGAGGTCAAGAATTGGATGCCAACACTTGGAAGAAGAGATGAATTAATATAAAGCATAATCATTATAATGTTTATCATATTTAAAACTTTTATGATGTTAAAATGTTTTTAATTCCTCAAATTAACTATCTTAATGATTCAAAATTGAAGGAAATTATTTGGAAGACGAGGTGATATCATATGCAATTGATCTGGCTGCCCCGCTTCTTCACTCTCCTCTCAGCATGGCCTGATGACAATGCCCGTTACTCCGGTACCTCCCCTTTTAGTGGGGGAGGGACCTTCATCACCTTTTTATGGGGCTCAGTCTCATTCTTTTCTTCTATTTTATAACCCTGAATCCTTTTCCCCATTTCCTATGATCTCACTTTTACCTAAATTCCCAAACCTATTTTAAGGATTATCAAAATTATCGCTTTTTACTTCAGAGTTCACTTATGACTCATCGTTTCTATATTTGACTATGGTGACTTGATTCAAACATCTTATACCATATATGTATTCTTTTAGAAGAATTATTTTTAATGATTTGGGATTATAAGATTGAGCTACTATTGGGATTCTTGATAAAAGGAATTTTATAGTTCACATTTCTTCAGAGTTCGATTTGATCAAGGCTTAGTTTAAAGCACCTCGAGTATGCAAAAAAAACTAGATTATTTCTTTTCTAATGGTCTTATGATTTCTACATTAAGTATGATTCTCCAAAAATGGTGATTTGGGTATATTTACTTGATCTTTTCTTACTTTTCAAATCCCTTCGATAATTCAAATGTTAGAGAAATTGATTTCCCACTTTATTTGTTCTGATTGTAGAAATAGTGATATTTGTCACCATGTTTCCCCTAATAATTTCATGTAAGTTGATATTTCAAGGATGGTAGTTAATTTTGTTTGGATTGAAGTTAGATAAGAGTTATGGTATAAACAATTAGTTGTTTTTTAATCATTGGAGGAATTTTGTTCTCTATGAAAGTGTTTGGGACATCAGTCATAAGTGTATCGTCGAGGGATCAAGGATAGTCAATAAACAGTGGACATGGTTCCAGAGTCAGGTCCTGGTGACCCCAAGTCTAATGACCTGAAATAACAGGTTCTTTTAGATGGTTCTCAGGACCGACGCCTACTCAATATGTTGTCCTATTCTATGGAGTAAGTTGACCAGTTGAGGAGTGCTCTCCCCCTGAAGAAGGTTTTCCCTTAAAACCTTGATCCTATAGTCATTGATTAATTTGTAAGGTTGCCGAGAGATCTGGTTGAGTAAAATTTAGAGGTGAAAGACCTATCTGAGTCAAGAGGTATTTAAGAGGTGTGTACATCAGGAAGACTTGATCAAAGAAACAATGATCTCAAAGCTACATCCTATGTGGATAAAGTGCGTGTAGGAAATGGGAATAGTGGAAGAGATGGTTCAATTTAGTCAGAGCCTTTACAGCATGGACATGCAGTGGTGTCCCATGAAAATATGGAGGGAGGTGTAACATGATTCAAGGATTAGTAGTTGCAAGCCTTAGGAGGTGGGATGCTGATCAGGCCAAGACCTAGAAGATATTTTCTAATTATCAAGCTTAGAAATCACTTTTAATGTTTGGAGAATGAAGGGAAATATTGGGGACATGAAGTTGATCGGGTATGGGACTCTAATGAAGAGAAGGAATTTTCATGAACAAAATACAGCGACGAGTCTTATTGTCAATTTTCAAGAGACAATACAGAAGCAATTCGGGGCAGAAGGATACATAATATGTCGAGGAGGAAGGGTTAGAGGGGAAATCGAGATTCAGGGAGTTTTATCCTATCTAAAAGATAGAATCTGAAAGGAACAAATAACTACTCATACTTCCCCCAACCAAGGAAGACAAGATCTTCCAAAAAGTTGAAGTCCAAGATGATGGACTATGAAAAAAATTTCATAGAAATCAATTTTAATGATTTTATTTATTCTAAGGTTTAGGAGAAGGAAAGAGAATTGTTGGATACTCTTAGTGAGAATAATTAAGGCTCAGTTGTGGTGATCCTATCTTCTAGTGAGGTCATTATGGATTGGGATAAGGCTATAAAAAATGGGGGAATTATGGGAACTTATTATCAATTTTGAGGAAGAAATGTTGGAGAGATTTCTCCTAATTAATTCCTTGCAAGAGGATGCTGCTAAAATGTCTAATATACTATTACTTGTGGAAACTAATAAGTGGTAGATAGAGTGTATCAACAAGAAATATCATATTTCGGATAGAGTATTCAATATAGGGAAGATAAAAATGGGGGAGTACAACCAAACATGGAACAATATAGTTTATTGTTTTGAAGATATTATTAAAGATGATATAGTTATAGTGGTAAATTCACTTCATTTGAATTTATTTAGGAAGAATATTTCCAATAGGCTTAAATTATATTTCAATGGTTCAGATATCTCTTATGGTATTTGAAGCTGTGTATTTTGTACTTACATAGGTTCTCACTTTTTCTTTAAAGTGTTTACAAAATAAAAAAGATAATTTTAGTCAGATGATATCACATGCTCCCAATTACCCATATCACAAGCTATATAATTTATCACTTGCCTTAATACAACTTTAATGACATGGATATATCATATTATATGATATTCATCATATGAAAATTGTGATTTTATAACATGGATGAATCATACAATATGATTTCTTTTTAGTGCATATTTATAAATCTTCAAATTTTACTAAAATCCTATAAGGGATTTATGAAAAACTTCACAACCCTTTATGAATCCATCCAAACTCCTTTGGATATGGTTTATAAAACTCATTTTATTTTTAAAAAACCACTTTATAAAAAATTTAGTTTTTATTCTATAGCCCATCTATTTGACACTATGATCCTTTATAGCATTGAAAACAAATATGAATTCCCTAATTTATAAATGTAAGCAAAGAGTGGCCTATAGAAAAATGTTAGTACTACTCAAGATATAAAGGGGTCTGGTGTGATATTGATCAAACACACTCATATCTTTGTATACAATTTTATACTATAATATATATCATATAAATAATATGTATACTTATATAATCCCATTTTACATGATATAAATTGACCACTAGACATAGAACATGTCAATATGGTATAAGACATTTTATACAATCATGATTCTATGAAATAAACTGAAAAATTTAAATTAATATACTACATGTTATTCCTCCAAGTAAATGAACACATCACATGTCACTCAGCTAATCATAACCATGAATTTAATCAGTCTAATCCAATAAAGGGCCTAAATGCATTTTCTTATCATAAAAGTGGAAAAATATCATCTTGGTTAAGATATAACCGATGAAATGATAAGAAACATACTCAACCACCCCCTGAATATTGGGTTAAATACCACTTTATTATCCCTTGTTTTGAAATCCATAATACACTTAATATGAGTTTTATCTAACTTGAAATGTTGTGTTTTAGTTTTTAATGTGTATATTTATTTTCTTTTATTTTAACAACTTTTAAACTTGAAAAATTGTTACGCTATGATGATGTTGAACACATATTATGATATAAATAAAGATACATCCATTATAAAATAGAGCACTACTTCTGATGATATTGAAAATGAAATTAATGAATTTTGAATCTGACCATTGGTGGCTATTACAACATCATCTATAAATTCAACCTAAGGCTTTGAGTAATGAAAACAATTAATTTAGTGAATAATTTATACTAGTGAATTAAATATTTTTTTTATTTTTTATAAAGTTTTAAACATCACATTTTCTAGAGTGCTTCCAATTGTATTGTTTTTTATAGAGATTTGATTTGAGAATCTGCATGTAAGGATTTCATTGTAAATTCTATATTATTTTTCTTATTATAATTATTCTTTGTATAATACTTAGAGATATAAGATATTATTGGATGAAATATGGTTTTTATTATTTCTATATATCTAGGACTTCTAGGGATAATAAGACAAAGACCTTCTAATAGGGTTATAGACAATGAATCTTTGGGTGCTTATGTTTGCTGTGTCCGATCAACATGATTGAGGGATTCTAGGAATCAAAAAACAAATACCATCTAATGAATTTATAGTTGATGATGTTTTAGGATTGGAATAGTTATACCTATGATTATGTTAAAGATCCTCATAATGCTTTAGATAAAATATAAGGTTACCTATGTATTAAAAATGTTTTTTTAAATAAAATACTTTAGTGGTATTTAGATTTTAATTCTATACTCTAGGAATTATTTTATATTTCATTGTCTATTTAATTTTTGATGTTCCTATTTAATTTAATGGAAAATATTCTAACTATCAATTGACTTAATTCTATTGGGTTAATTTTTTTACTCTAATATATTCTAAACTGATTGGAAAATTATATTGTTTGGTAAGATTAACATTATAGTGGGGTGAAAAAACTAGTCATGTTTTAGAATAAAACTCACGCTCATGCATTTACATATCCACACATTTCTAAGCCAACAATGATTAGCTAATCCTTAAGGCTTGAGTAACAAAGGTAACAAATAATTAAGGTTCTCATACTAAGTATCTCTCTAACATCAGTTAATGGGGATTCATAATAAATATACACCCCTAAGTATATTAATGACCATATTAAATTCCATGTAATATAATTTAGTGGGTTAGTATAGATAATATGTCTCAACTTATTATCTAATGAGTATATTATTCATACCATATAAAACTCTTTATATAATATACGATCATACTCATGTTATTCTTAACATATTATTACAACCCATAATACTTCATGATGATAATTGATTAGAGAAAATTAAATTCATACATTGAGGGGATATTATCATTCCGCTATTTATTTAATATAAATTAAGCACAAATAAATGAATGATAAATATATATCACCTTTAATATAAAACAATGATACATTTTACAACCATTATATCTAGCATATCATGTATCTAATATTAATATATTCAACATGACCCTCATGATTTTGTTATGATAATTTTTTTATCAAATGATCTAGTATATTTTAATCTATATACACCCTACAAATCTTTAAATTTCCCATCATAATGATCTCTTGAATGAGATGGTATTTTTGAAGGGTGTGGTTAGTCCTTTAGTGATTCCTGGGTTCCTTATCTGGAGAAGTAGCTCCATTATTTTCACAATTTATCTCAATTTATACCTCAATGATAGGAACCACCCCATATTCAGTGATTAACTTATTGATCAAAATATATTCCCTTACAACATTTGATGTCGTGATGTTCTATTACTCCTTTTCAAGTCTTTTATAGTGATTTATTCAGAAATATTGCAACTAACAACTCCAATGTTTATGAAAAACATTAAAACAAATTGATATATCATATCATATTTGTTATATTGGAAACTAGTATTTGTGTAGCTTCTTGTAATGAGCTCATCCATTCCTTTAATAAACAAGAACATATCTTTACTTCTTTACTTAAGGATATTTTTGATAGGAATACAGTGTCTCTCACTAGAATTATATTTGTATCTACTTGTTATTCTCTTTACATAAGCAACATCAATTCAAGTACATAACATGTAATACATGATAGATCCTATAGAGAATGCATAAGTAATCATATCCATTATTTATAACTATTTATAATGACCATTAATCTTCCTAATATTAGTGGTATGCAACACTAGTAAAGACCCCTTCCTAGGGTTCTCTATGAAAAATTGCTTTATCACTCACAATTAAAATTTTTATTAAGGAAAATAAAGTGAATCCAAGATCATGGAGGTTTGAAGTGGTTGATCCCGAGTGCATCTCCACTAAAAATGAGCTTATAATTAGGTATTATAGATCTAACACTAGAGTTAATGGTGATTTTATCATCATGTTTTCCCTTTCTAGCAAGATAATTGGTTGTTTTACCCTTACACCATGTGTGACATATCTCTATTTAGTGATTTAGGAGTAGTCTGCATGCTTTAATTTGATAAGTAATAAACTATGGGGTGGGGTGGTGATTGAGTTGAAAAATAACCACCATGTATGAATAAATTTATATAGCTATAAATTTGATATTATACAGTTTATAGAGTTAATGTTTGTTGATCATATCTGTAGGTGAAACTTTTAGTGAGTTCCCAGGCCTATAAAAAGCTTTAAAGGCTAACACCACATATCCAAATCCATCGTGGATGATCCCACCTCCTCCTATATTCTCCTGGTCTTATAAGATATACATATTTAGTTTCATCCTAATAGATAGAGGTTCCTAGTAGACCCATAATCCCTACCTACCTCTACTATATCCTATAAGGTGATGAAGACTATGAGTAGTGAGTTCATGGATGGATGGAGAATTCTCCCAATGCTGGAACAATATGGAAAGATCATAAATAAGAAAAATCACTTTATTTTCATTACATAAATGCAAGTATCTATTTTTTATTCCTTACTTTGTTCTCAAATTCCCAGATGGTCTATCATCTGGATAAAAATATCATATCTCTTTCCATTTATCTCATATAGTTATGCTTGGACCCTTAGAACAATTAAAAGAGGATATACCACATGGTGTCATGCTGAACTACAATTCCCATGTGAATCCTATAGATATTTCATTCATAACTTTCCCATTCACCTCAAAGAAAAGGTGGAAAGTAGATTCCACCCTCAAATAGTCACAATAAAGACAATTTGAAGCGAGGATGATCCCTTAATACTAGATTTCACTATCAGTGGGAATAGCCTAGTACTGAATTCACCAGACTAGGAAGTTGAGTTTGGAATAAATGTTATTTAAAAAAATCTTACTTTCCCAATAATTCACCTCATGACTTGTGTGAGAAATATTGAGAAAGGTTGGAAAAATGAACTTCCCTAAAGTTGTACTGGTGAACAAACAATGATCTAGATTTTATATGGACTAAATGTTATTGAAGATGGACCTTTTATTATATTTAAGGACTACATCGATAAACCCATGGTTCTGATTAGCCATCTTGAATGAAATATCTAGTATCAGGAATCACAAGAAAAATAAGGGGGACCCAAACTAGTTATCTTTATATAAGTTTATGTCTCCACAACCCATGATCCAATGAGAATGGTTTAATAGGGTATCTAGATAGGCCTTCAGGTTATTCTAAATAGGGGAAGGATAACCTTTTGATTAAATCCCAAATAATCAGCCCCTCCTGTATTTCTTATGAATGAACACAACCCAAAGTGAGTTTCCTTCAATTGATTCCCAATCCAATTTAGATTACATGAAATCAATGGTCTTAGAGATGCTCCTAAAGTTTATATCACCTTCTTCAAGTGGTTTTCCATACTCACCCAACATTCTCAATGAAAATTCATTCATTATGTTCTATATATCCTTGATGATCTCCTTGGGGACCTTGAGGATAGAGAACACATTCATAAAAAAAGATAAAAGAGTTTTTTTTACTAATGTGATATTGCCTCCAGAAGAAAGGAAACAAATTTTATAGTTATTAATGAACATCGTTATGTAGTTAAAAATTCCATTTAAGTGATGGATGTGTATTTTCCTAGAGGATAGGGGGACCAAAGGTAGTTCATGGGAAGCTTCTTACTCTCAATACCCAAGCGATCCTGAATGATCTTAGATCTCTTGGCAGCGAAAGTATTTTAAATATAGATAGTAATTTTGGATTAACTGACATGTTGAACTCTCTATATATGATAATAATTTAATATTTGATTAAACTCTTAAATATAACTATGTATCTTAATAATGAATAAGATAATTTCATCCATAAATAATAGGTAGTAAGTACCAATAAATCTAGGCCTTCTTCTAAAATAAATAAATTTATGAAAAATCTAGGTGAAAGTGGGCCTAATTTATATAGCCCCCGTACAGGCATGATGAAACAAAACCTTCACCCCATGAGTGAGATAGATAAATAGGGAGAAGAGTAACATTTTAAAAATAAGTCACAAAACCACTCTAAGAAGTCAAAATGTTTCTTAACTTTCAGGATGAGATTCAATTCCATCCTATCATATGATTTATCTATTTCCACCTTGATCATTATATTATTTTTTACTATATTCCTACTAATGTAATCTATCATTTCTTAGTCCAGTCCTAAAAATCCTTGCATGATCTTATAATGAATGAATCCATGATGTTCCTTCAACATGATACTTAGAATGATTCGGGAAAACCCCTCATTTATGATATAGTTCAAGCATTTTTAGTGAAAGTTGAACATGAATATTGGTCTATATTGTCTAAGATAAGTTGGGTCTTTTACTTTAATAATTAATACAATAGTATAATAACATGACACTCTAGGAATGGAACACCCTCAAAAGTAATCCTACACATCATAGATCAAGTTACCTTTGATTATATCCCAAGTTGCACAATAGAAAGAGCCATGGAAGCCATATGTCTTGAGATATTTGTTCATATTGAGAGTTTAGGTGACCTCTTTAATCTCATATTCCTTTAGTATAGCTTTCATGAGGACGTTTTTATGGTCTTCTATGATCCTAGGTATGTTTTACAGGAAAGAGTCCTCCAACTCTTTACTAGTTTATTCCCCTCCTATGTTTTTCTCTACACTAAAATTAGGGAATGGAAATGGAAGAAAACCAAGTTATCTACCACCTAAAATTCTTGGGTATATACTCCATAGTCAAGGAATAAGTTAACCCTATATAAATTCTTCTCTTTAATATATGCTTGGAAATAGGATGTTTTCCCCCTATTCGATCCACAAATCTCAAGATCATTTCCTATAATTCCTTTAAATCTCAAGAAATTTATCATCCAACCATTTATATTTATTGTAAAGGAGAGAAAAGGTCTCATCATCTCACTAACCCTAAAGACCCTCATACAATTATTTAATATCAACTTTAATCACATTAATGTTAGTGTGCATGTGAGGTCTATTGATTTACCACTCTTATATATTAACCTAGATATTTATAAGACTGCTGTTAATCCCCACCCATGTACACCCATGAATGGGATAACACCAAGAGTTATATACTACATGGGAAATTTTAGGTTCATGTTTCCACTCTTTAGATTATAAGAATCTATTATTAGTTCCTTGTGCTATTTTTAGTTGAATCAAAATATAATAGTGGTTATAGAGGGAGTGAGTCATGTGAATAATACCCACTTGAGGTAATAAGGATATTCCCTAGAGGTTGTATAGGAATAGATCTAATAGGCTTCAAATCCTCCAATTTATTTTTTTTATTATTGCACCACATAAATTTATCACTAGTTTACCCTTTTTCTAGGAGGATATTATGAGTTGTAAAGTTTTTGAAGTCATGTATCTCCTTCATAGAATACACTTTATAGGCCTAAAAGGAATCATTAATTCCAATGGGGAATAAAATTTATAAATTTATAAAACTTAAACCAACTATGAACTAGATAGTATAGTTTGTAGTCTATTCAAGGTTGAACCCATAAGGATAGTTTAAGTAATACTTAAGATATTTAAATTTAATGATCAATAGAAAATAATTACAATATAAAGATCAATTAGATAATAATGTAGAAATATTTATATTTCTAGGTCCATGCACTAATGGAATTAGAAAAGATAACAATTCATCCAAGATGTAATTGGAATTTGAACTAGGTAGACCCTTGGTCTTGGTATCCAATATATAACTAGATAATTTCCCTTTACATATGGTAAATTACTTCAGGTTATTAAATAATTAGGTTTCAAAAGACCATATTTATATTTAGTTACTTTATTGAGAAAAATATTCATACATTTAATGAGGTAAATAGTGATGAATTTAAAAATACATCCCCACACATAGACAATGGTCATGCACATGGAAAAGAAAGAGATGGAAGAAGAAACATGAATTCACAACCCAAATTGAATTAAAATAAAAGTACAAATCACACTATATACACTTATCCCTTCAATACATTTCTTAACATAAGAGAAATTTTCACCTCATACTAGTCATGAGGGAGAATAAAATAAAATAACCTAAAGAAGAGAAAGTGGTAGTGACATAATAGGTCCCACCACGTTAGCAATAGACTCTAGGTTCAACTCTAGGTTGAAAGATTCCCTTTTTCCATGCAATAGTGGTCTCTATTTATAGTAAAATATTTCATATTCAATAGATTTATACTTTAAAAATATATTCTTTGAATTTATTTTATCTTCTCAAAATTGAGAAATTTAAACTTAAAATTAAAATCCTCATGGATAATCTCTATATTCCATATGAAAAATTACTTATTTATTTCCCTAAAAAATAAAGTATTGAATATTTCAATTGGAAAAAATTATTTTGAAATATGTCCACAAACATAGAATATAAGGCATACCATAGGATTTTCACCTTTATTACCTTATTTATTCCTGATATAAAACCTCTATGATTCCATATTTTAACCTAAGACCACACAATCCTTATAAAAAAAAGATTTCAATATTTAATATAACCTTGGAACTTTTAATTTAATGTATCAATTTTTCACTTCATCTTGTATGCAGTGACCACGCCAACCTCTACACAATATAATAAGGAATTTTGAGTTTGTATTTTCTCAATAATCAACAACAATGTATCCCATGGTTTATACCTCAACATTTTGAACTTTACCATCCTTAGATCACACCTTAACCATGTTGTAGAATCATTTATATAGGTTTTTTGGTCATCATTTTCATGCAAGTCACTTGACCATGATATCCACTATGTTCGACATAGAATTTTAATGGGTGATTCATTATTTTAAGTTCCTTGTTGACCATACCCTCACATAGAGTTTTAATCATCATGGAATCAACCATTTCACTTTAAAGGTATTTCCATCTCATCTTACACCTCACTATAGTGTTTCATCATCTTTTTAGGATTTTTTTGGAATTTTCATTCTCACACTATCCTAATGCAGACAGATAGATTGTCTATGACTTCTTCCATATTGAAGACATGGTTTTTTGAGTTTAAAACCCCCTGTGCAACGCGCCCTCAATCCCATGTGGGTTTACTTCAACATTTAATTATATATATTGATTTTGAGAACCACTAGTCTAACCTCAAATCTACATGGTATAAGGTATGGAATTTGGATCATTGTGTCTTATCTTAATCTACCAGTGCACCTACATGGAAATTCCTTAAATTGGAGTTATGTAAGTAGCTCAAACCCAAGCTTACTTGTCACATTAATGGTGAATTCTCGATGGATGATGAGACAATAATGGTGGAGCTTTTGTGAACAGTGGGTGATGTGGGTGGCATGCTTAAATAACATTGAAAATGTATGTATGAATAGTGAAACAAAATGAGGTTATCCCACATTAATAATTCTATCGGGAGGTGCCTTGTATATCATATATTTGATGACATCAACACTCTATATTAGTATCCCTAGGACCATCTACCTAGAATCTCCTACCTAGTACCTCTTATTGTTTCTACTTGACACCTGGTTGTAGTGCTAACCCACACTAGTAGACTTGTCTATCCCATTGGATGAGTGATTAATGGGCACTTTATTTCCTTATTAATACAAATTTATTTATTTAATGATATTTCATTAAAAAATATATAAACATATTTATTTTTTAAAATTATATTTTAAAATTAAAATTACCCATAAAATAATAAAACAATGAATATTTAAGAAAAATCATCAATTAAATCCAAAAATTAGTGAAATTAAAATTTAAAATTATATGCATGAAATCAAGAAATAAACACCCATCATATATTTTTTAAGTTCTCTATGTTACTATTGATATATCTGCCAATAAACCAAAACAAGTGGCTTGGGTTGAAGCCATAAAGGGAATTCCAAATCTCCTACCTACCCTAGATGTTTGTATATATGATTGATATGAATATTGAAGACACATTATTACTAACCTTAGTCATGATGTGTTAGAGGATACATACAACTTCTCCACTATAAGGATCAAATTCAAGAAAATCTAAATGTGTATGTTTTTGGGGGCATTCATGCATGAATTCTCTAATTTCCATGGTTACTAAAATATTATTTTTCCTATCTAGTTTCACTTTAGGTTACAAGATGTGTATGAAAGATGTATGATTAATATGTAGTTCATTGTTAATGAAGTCACACTTATCATGTATTCTTAAGCCTTTGGAATTCTACATCATCAAAGAGATCATTGAGAATGATGGAAGTCATCTCTTAAGCCAATAGACTTACAAGATTTTTTATTGTGTTTTGAGGATACTGAGGCTGATTTGAATCCAAATATGGTGATCATGACACTTTTAGGGGCACTTGGATCTCTCCCCCTTTTGAGAATGGAATCTTGAAAAATAAATTGTTGGAGAGTCTTCTATGAAATTCAAAATAACTTTAAATAAGTTAGGATACTGGATAGGTGATCTAGGAAAATCAACCCATGAGAGAACTAAAGTCTAGGAGACTATAATAGGAGGTAGAGCCATGAAACCCATTTTGAGGGAAAATTTATGACAACCACCATGGTTAATTCCCTCAGTACCCCTAAAGAATCAGTCATACCCATATAGGGAATCATACCTACTACTGCAAGCCCAACCCTGAAGGAAACCTCTTATATTGTAGGAACTGAAACTCCCTCCCTAATATTAGATGGAAAACCTTGGGAATCTAGATACATGCAGGCTGGAGTGCTAGATCTAACTTATAGGTGAGGTGATATGACATCCTAGAGGAGTGTAGGGTCCTAATTCATGCTTGTTGGAATCTATCCATTGGGAATGGGGTAGAAGGAAGCTCTTGTGGGATTTTATGTTCTCCCCTCAAAGGGGAGGATGCCTCAAGGGGATAAATATCTATATACAGCTTCACCTTAAATCTGAATATCCCTCTATTAATTTTATAAAGGGAGTTTTCTTGAATATACTAATCTGATATTAATATTTCCATCAACTATAATAAATGATTATTCCAATAAGAAATATTCTCACCCACAAGCATGAGAATACATGAGGGGAACTCCTTCAAGAGGTCCATTTCCTCACATACGTGAGCCATATAGGTGTTAATAATACATAAGGTTACTTTATATATGAAAATGAAGGTGAAAATAGATTAAATTTTTTCCTTAAGGATGGTGGAGATATAAAATAGAAGTGGAATCCATGGAAGACACACCTAAATAGCTGCTAATATTGGATCATGACCAAAGTGACTACTCACAGACTATCTCAGCAGGATGGATCACTATTTACCACACACATGAGATTTACTCACCCATTATTTCAAAAAATCATCATGAGAAAATAGATGTATGCAGAAGGCATGAAAATTTAACATAAAAATCATCACTAGGGAGGAGAGTCCCCAAGTGACGATGAAGGAATGGAAGGTAGACAATATCATCTTCTCAATACAAAATTTTTATAGCATGGACCATTGATGATACTCATACACTTCATAAAACTCATGGGGTAACATAAATAAGGAAGGGATATCTCACATGATGACCTTTGTCTAGGATAGGGCCTCCTTGAAATAAATAGGCAGCAGAGTAATGCCAACATATGAGATAATTAGGTTCCTGGGGGTAGAAGAGAAAGGTGATAACAGAGGGATCAGAGCCAAAAATAGATAATCCAAAGCTTCAAGTTATATCATATAAATTTCCTAAACTAAATTTTAGTTAAGGAAATAAGTTTTTACATTTATATGATATGTCTTATAATCATAATGATCTGTTATGGATAACATTATCTGAATAGAATTTATCATTATAACTGGAGAAAATGTATCTTAACAATCTATTACAAGATCTTTTTTCTAATCCTTTGAAACTAGGTTATCTTTATAGGTAGACACTATACCATCCATGTTATTTTTCTTTCAGAAAACCACTTAAACTCTATGGGTCTTACCCCTTTAGGTGCATCCACCAAGTTCCAAACTTGGTACGTTTCCATGGAGTCCATATCAAAATACATGTCATTTCACAATTTCTCAAAATCAGAACACTCAATAGAAATTTAGTAGGAATAAGGTTAATTATCTATATAAATCACTACATCATCATTTTCTATAAGAAATATATATATCTCAGGTTCCTAATGAATCCTAACAAACTGTTTAGGTTCTAATGTAACATGAGTCAGTTATTTTTCTATAGATATTTATGGTATTGACTCACCTTCCATCTCTGGAACACTTCTTTTTTTTTTTGTTTTTAATTTCTTAAAATTCATATTTCCTCCCACTAACTCCAAAACTAATATATTCCATCTCAATGAACATAAAAAATTATGCCACAAACACTTTATGCTCAATAGGATTATAGAAATAATATCCATATGTTTCCTTGGGATAACAAAAAAATAATCATTTTTTAACTTAGGTAAAAGTTTATCAGAGTCCAAAAATTATACATATAATTCACATCCCCAAATATTCATATCATGTAGCGTCTTTATGACTAATTTTAATAAAACACAGTTATGTAGGAATGTAATTATTTCTAGATAATATCCCTAAAATAAAATAGGAAGGTCACACTGACTCATCATCGATCGAACCATGTATAACATAGTCTAATTCATCCTCTTAGACACACCAGTACACTATAGTATTCTAGGAGGAGTGAGTTGTGAAAAAATTCCATAATATCTTATATGATGAATGAATTTTTAGCTTAAGTATACAACATCCAGATTTGATCAAAGAATCATAATACTTTTTCCTAGACAATTTTGTACTTCTCTCTGAAACTCTTTGAAGTTTTCAAAAGTTTCAATCTTATGTCTCATCAAAAACACATAATCATACTGACTAAAGTCATCAGTAAAGTTTATTAAGTACCTATAACCACTAATTTTGTGTGTTCTCATTAGTCCATAAACATCACTATGTATAAGATCTAATAGTACACTAGCACTTTCACATTTTCTACTAAAAGTTTCTTTGGTCATTTTGGATTAATAAAAAAGATTCACATGTGTCAAAAAATTCATAATCAAATGAATTAAATAATCTATACCTATGGTGTCTTTGAATGAATTTATCATTTATATTCCCAATGTGACAATGTTAAAGGTAATTGAGGTTAAAATAAACCTTTACCTTATTATTTTGAATGTTTTAGATTGGATTATCAGTGTCCAAAATATATAAACCATTCAACATATTCCCAATGGTAGAGAACATTTCATTAATATATATATATAATAAATCTTATTCTTAATAATGAATGAAAATCCCATATTATCCAAATAAGATATATAAATATTTTTTTTGTTTATGGCAAGAACATAATGATAACTTTTTAATTCCAGAACTAATCCACTAGGTAGACTTAGATAATAAGTTCCAACCTCCAATACAAGAACTATTTCCCTTTTTACAACACATAGATCTATTTCACCTTTCATAAACTTTATCTTATTTACAAGCCCGTGTTTTTGAATAAAAATGTGTGATACATAACCATTATATAATAACCATGAGTTATAATTGGTGAAATTTATTTCTATAATATTCGAATTCATATGATTAGAATGCTTTTATTTGAGACCACTTCTCAACCTTAGATACCAATCTAGAATTATTTCATAGACCATACCTACAAGATACCACAAAATGATAAACAAGATGCATTCTATAATCTATTAAAAATCCATATCTATGGGAAAGTATCATGTTTTATACCTTTTCATCAAGGATTTTTTATGATAGTACTCTACTAAAATGATAACCCCATATATCATTTCCTTTAGTGGACTAAGATCCATATTTAACTAAGTAATGAGACCAATTTAGATTTTATTTCACCACTTAGTTATTTAGATAGGTCATCATGTCAATCATATCATATATGAATCTTGGATAGTTTTGTGGACAACTCTTTTACCAAATCAATCATATTGATATAATCTTAACACTATTCCTCTAGTATTATAACTCTTAAAGTTTCTTAACTAAGTTTCACCCAAATATCACTGTGATATTTGTTTACCTAACTCTTATGGTTAACAATTTACACCATACCTAACACAAGATAATATATGGGAACCCTAATTTGAAAAAAACCTACCTATTTGAATAATAAAGGCTATGAAACATGTTTTCTTTAGAAAGAATCCCATACCTTATATTTATGGGTTTTCTTTTAAAGTATAACTATTTAATATACATCATAGTCATATTAAACTAAGAAATATTGTATCGTATTAATTCTTTACAATATCATGTTTTATTCCTTTAGGTAATCGTGCTTTTATAAATTTAGTTTTGGAATCCCTATTTTATTCACCAAATTAAAATGTTAAAAACATATTAATGTGTAACTATTTACACAACTCACAATTTGTGTTAATCACATAAAAATAGATGCTAAACATATTTAAACATATCAAAATTCATCTCATGCATGAGGCATATGAAACTATTTTCTTATAAAGGTTTAGAATTATATGAAATGAATAATACACACATGAGTAATCTTAGAGAAATAGATAGCCAATACCTAATTTTTATAGACAAGGAATAAGACTCTAGGACAATAAGAATTCTAAACTAAATTACTTCTACCCAAGGATAATTTACTCATGATAGATTTAAATATAACCATAAATTTATCACCTAATATGTATAAAATATATATTCAACATCTAAATTCAAGAAAATTAAATTATAATAAACTGAAGTCATGATAGATAAAAACTAGATATTATGTTTTCATACCTAGAATGGAATGGAATATTTATAAGTGAACTTCCCTAATATATCAAGATCACTAGGGGGTGAATTAGTGATCAATTTTCTTTTTTATAATAAGTTTATTAACTTTTTCTTGAGAAAAATATATCAACCACTAAAAAATTATTAGAGTTGTGATCTACTCAAATATAAATCTCAACCTCACAAATCACATGAAAAAATATAAACATAGAGTAGCACATAATATTTATAAGGTTTAGTAAAAATACTTACTATTTACCATTTTTATTAATCCTCCAACAAGGATTCCTTTACTAACTTCTTTCCAGAATACAAAGGCACAAGCATAAAAAAGTTCTAAAACCCAGTAGAAAAATTTTATGCTATTGTTTGTTATACCCCCAAACTATCCTTTTCATATATTTTTTCACTATATTTAGTTATAAAACCTAGAAAAAAAGCCTCTTTAGAAATTGGTTATACCCCCTAACTACAAGATTATTTCTTCTTATTTTTTGATCTCGATCAGAAAGTTCTTTACTTCATCCACAAGTAAGATGGATCAACTTAACATGTGTACTATCTTTAAGAACATAAAAAATCCTCTTAAGATTTTTTTGATCTCAAAACTTCCTTATAAAAAATTTACATCGATGGGCCTAGTCCAATTATCCCCTATTCAATGGCTTTAGTCTAATGGAATCTATATGATTTTTCTCTATCCGATGGTTCAATTTGGTTAGTCTTATATCAATCCTACTCAAAACATTTAAGTTAACTTTACTTAAATCATAGTTACTCCATTAAATGAATCTATATATAATGAAGAAAGTATGACTTTGTAAACTTTTAGCTCCAACAGAATGAGAACTCAATATATAACTCATAACTTATCTATCTGATAGAATATAATCTAATGGAACTATGATAAAAGTTCCTTCATCTGATGAGTGTTTGTCTGGTCTTCTCAACTTCAACCTGAAAGAAAACTTTGGTTGGGATCTTGGTCCATCACAAAAGTTTCAGAGAATCAATGTTTTATCCATGAATAATGATTAAATTTGAATATACTTTTCCATCTATTTATAGGTATCCCAGAATGGTAAAGGAGGGAAATCCAATTCTTATTCCCATTCAATAAAATTCATAAATATGAATTTCTTAAATATTTGAATCTTAATTTTTACCATTTTAACTCTTCTCAATATTTCTAAAGCCTTCTCAAATATTATTTAATTTTCAAAAAACTTTTGCCTTCTTTGAATTTACAAACTATTCACTAGTCCAATCATTTGAGTTTTATCATTATTTGTTTAGTGACTCCAATTGTTCTTTCTACCACAGATTCAGTTTGATGGACTTTCCTATAGAAAATGCATTCAACAGACTTGCTCATGAAAACCTTATCCAACAGATCAATATATCATAACTTCACAACTAAAAACTCTCCATACAATTCTATTAACCTAATTTAAAATAATAAAATAAAGATATGAAAGCTTGGTTTGATGCTCTCAGTCAACAGAAGATGGTTGACTACATTGTGGAACCTCTAAAGATTACAGAACCATTCAACATTCCTTTTAGGTAGACAATTCATTGCTTAAAAAATTTTGTTTTTCCAAATTTTCAACAACATATGATTACTAAATATATATATTTTAAGCTTTTAGAAACTTCTTAATATGATCATCTACCAACCTTATTTTCTCACAAACTCAACTGACTTATTTTATCATAAAAAATCTTAATTAAATCTCATAAAATGAATCATATAATCCATATCTGATTATATACATTCACTAGGTTGACAAAAATTACATGAATCCAATAAACTATGACTAACAATATCACACCAACATCTATATCCAATTTATTATTTTATGAAGAACTACCTCTAATAAACTGTATCCAATTGAGTTGACATCAATAATCTGTGTTCGGTGCTGTATCCGATTAAAAACTTACGACTTTAGAAAAATTCCCTTCTCTTTTCCTCACTTCTCTTATTTTATAAAAACTTTAGCCTATATTATTACTTATTCATGATTTGTGAAACTTTTAAAGAATTGAAAAGAATCATCTAATTTTATGTTAGGAAGTTAATAACATTCTAACTCATAACTTCATTCTTTCTTTATTCCAAGTCTTCAACAATGTACTTAATTTCTCACTCAGTAACTTCTTTATTTCTAACAAAAACTAAAACCAATGGTAGCTTTGATGTATCATCCAATTAGTAAATTTTTAAAACAAAAAACTTATATATTTCTGATAGATTCTAGGTCTGGTACTCTTGAGACTAATAAGATCGGTTTAGAAAACATCTCAATCCAAAAAATATCTTTCAAAAAAATATAACAATATATTCCCCTTTTTTGGGGTTCTAATTATTAGTAAACTTTTATAATCATCATATACTGATATAGTGGAAAAAATACAACCAAAACACAATTTTTTCCTAACAATATCCCCTTTTTTTTTATGTTTTCCATACCCACATAAACCTTGAAACATCTTAATCATTAATATGTGTACTCAATACATTCTCCCCATATGATGTTTTCATTTTTATTCCCCCTACTTTTCTTATCGTTATTATTGAAAATCAAATTCAAAGGGTCCACTTCGACTCATCCTACTTTATCTCAAAATCATGAAAATGTTCTTCAAGAGAAAATTAGTTGTACATGAGTTTCTTAATAAAGATACTTTTAACTAAAAAACTATAAGACTACGTGGGAAAACCCAATGTAGAAAAAATAGGGAATAATCAATGTGGTCAATGTTTCCATAAAATATCTTTAATGTAATACATTCCTTATGCATCTTCTACATCTTTGTATTATGGATAAACTGGAAAATATTTGTTATGGAAAATCCTACACACATATCAATAAAAATATCCAAATATTTCATGTATAAAACCATAATTTCCACAACATTTAAGTTTTTCTCATATTTCCAACATTATTTTAAGGAAAGTATCATATTAATACCTCAACTTTATATTTTCTCCCTGTTAAGGGTAACCCTCAACTTGTTTATCCTTTTTTTAACTTTTTATAATGCTTTGAAGGCTATTTCATTCTCATATTTTTTCTAGAATTTTTTTACTCATCTCATATGCCATAATAATATCATGAATTTCATCAAGAGATAAATCTTCATGACCATATAAAGCTGAAACTTTATAATTAAATCTATCTAGAAAGTTTCTCATCAGTTTCATAACAATAATAGAATATTCCAGCTTCTCACCAAATCTTATAATGTTACTCACAACCTAATTTACTATTGTAAAGTAATCATAAATGATTTCTTAATCTTCCATTTTAATATATTTAAATCTAATTCTATAGATTTGTAACTTGGATTCTTTAACTTTATCATTTCATTCATAACTACTTATCAACTTATCCCACATTTTATTAGCTATTGGAAACCCTATAATCTTTACATAATTTTTTTGGTAAGAGTAAACGACATGTAATTTTTAGATTTTCTATTAAATTCTAAATTTTTATTATAAAAAATTTTCATAGAAACTTCATTGATGGGAGGAAATACCACTGTCACTACATCTCTGACTTCAAGGCTGAGAGATAGAATATAGGGTAACATCCTTTTCTTCCAACTGTGATAGTTTCTACCTTAAAAAAAATAAGAACACCCATATTATTCACTAAATTTAAATTATTTATTATTAGAGTAAGATATTTTAGAGGGAACCTATTTTGATACCAATTGAATTTCCCTAATGAATCAAGATCACTAGGGGGTGAATCAATGATCACTTTTCTTTTTATAATAAATTTTCTTATCTTCTTCTTGGGAAAAATTTCTTAACCTATGAAAACTTGTTAGAGTTATGATCCAATAAAATATAAATTTAAACCTCACTAATTTTATATAAAAATATAAATATATATCGTAACATGTTATTTAAAAGGTTCGTTACTAAGACCTATGTAATGTCCCAAACCAAAATCCACTAAACCGGTGCTCCAAGATGGTTGGCCACAAGGCCTCAAGCGCGCCTCCCCATACGCCAGAGGCTGCCGTCTAGTAGTTATGTCCTAGGGTGTGATAGTGGGGAGAATATTCCCTCATAATAGAGTAATAAAACAATATAAATAACTAAGTATCATACACATAAAAAAGTAAACAGAGTACGGAAGTAATAAAAACTGAAATAGAACAAGCTGTAAAAGTAAAATACTATAAAATCCTGAACAACTATGCAATTAAATACAAAACTAGTCATCCACTGGGCCAACCATACATATACAAGTATAAAATAAATTGAAAGTAAAATTACATGGCTCTACTACTAACTCCAATCCAACCCACATACCTGATCTACAGACACTGTCGAACTGCACTAGCCCGATTAGTAGAACCAATCGAGTAGCTCCATTTGATCATGAAACACTGGGCTTCGGCCATATCCACCATGAAACTCATGATAAAATTGAAAAGCATACATAAGTTCTACACGTACACTAAGGTGCATGTGCAGGGGTGAGAAATAATCTCAGTAGTCCACCTCGACCAGAAACCTATAACCGTGCTGCTAAAAGTGTATGAAACAACAACGTGATCATACTATCCAGAACACAACAAAAGGTAGTAAAAACCAAATTTGAAACCACAGTTGAACTCAGGGTCTGTAATCCCTATCAACTGGGAAAGTTCGACCTTGGATTTCTATATCTCTATACATATACATGTATAGTCCCATACCTATACACATATACATAAATATGAATATTCATGAGTATGTGAATCAAATAACAAGAAACTACATCAGCAGTCGATCTTTGGGTCCATAAGCCCGATCTTCTGGACATATTATGCAAGGGAATTGAGTTGGACATCGTTCCACTCAAGATGTGTATCGTTAAGTTCATATCTGGGTATGTAATCCCATTGAAATTCACCTTCTTTAGCCAATTTCAGTATTATATCTCTGAACAAGATGCATCACCACAGGGGGATGATCTTCCTACACCTAGGTTTACACGTACTCGCCTCCAATCACAAACTAGGATACCACATACTGATAGTCAATCCTATAAGGAAAGATACCGTATACTGATGGTCAATCCTGTAAAAGGTCAGTGATTAAAAAAACATGGAGCATGAGCCCATGAATCCAACCAAGACTCAAAAAACCTTTCCCATAGGCATAGAAAAAACCTCACCCTCAGGCAGAGCACAACCTCACTTGGAGGAATATCCCAACCTTGCCTGCATGCATATCTGATCCTTTCCCATAGGCATATCTGATCCTTTACCACAGACATAGCATTCCTCTTATGAGTCCGTCCAATAAATTCCTACCACGGGAATCTAGGTATCACTCAAGGAATAAAAGTAAACATGTAAGGCTCAATAGCTGAATACTAGGAAGCACCTCTAGATATCCCAACAAAATATATTTCACAATATATATATATATATATATATATATATATAGGATCAACATCCAAGTACCACATAATTCCTCTAGGTACCAGTAAAATATCAGAAATAACATGGCTTAGAAGTCAGATCCTAGGAGAGCACGTCTTGGAATCCCAACATACAAGAAAGATGCCTCGCATCAGGCTCAATAACCACCAACCAGAAATCACCTCTAGTAAACACTGCTGAATCATAAAAACCAAGTCAGATATAAATAAATTAGTGAGGGTAACCTGAACGCCCAAACCAACACTACATCCATAGCCCCATGTTCTTTCAATTTTGGCATCGGTTCTATGTGACACCTGGAAACCATCTCTACCCAAACCCAATGTAACAGCTCAGGGTTGGTCAAACCACAGGAACCCATTGGGCCCCTCAAGTCAAACACAAAGAGGCATGCTACTCGGGATCCTCCAAGTAAACACGAGTGAAGGCATACTACACGGGATCCTTAGTGAAGAGTAAGGGTGGAACCCTATACATTATCCTATAATGAATAAAAACATAGGCATCCTGTAATATAGATCCTCTCAAAGGAAAACATGATAGAGATCCTACAAGGGACTCCCTAGGTCCACACATAAAAAGGCATCCATTAGGGGATCCTTAGAATCATCCGGTCTCATGGACTTGTAGGACAAAAGGGAAAGTATCACAAGGGGAATTTCCTCAAAAGAATAGGTCATGATAGATATCTCACATCTAATCTTAGATCAAAGGTTTCAACTAGGTTGGTCCGAACACCCAACCTATCATCCACGCCCAGTCTCACTCTCAGGTGAAAATTGAACTCGATAACTGGAGGAAGAACCAATAAATTTATATAGAAACCCAAAAACACTATTTATATGACCTCTAAATGTCAATAGTATTCTACCATTGCGATCTTCATGAAAAAACACTTAGAATGGACTACTCACATACCCAATTCTGACTTTTAGGGCACAAAATACCCCAGAACTCTAAGCTGAAAAATGTACATGGAGTATACTTTAGAGTACATAGAGGGTAATATTTCCCACCCCTAGATGTGTACTTATATATGGATAAAACAACATGGGGTTTTCCTGTGTAAAATTACATGGCATGTACTTCAAAGTATATGAATTCTACTATTTAAAAACCAAAAACCCATGTTCCTTTTCACACAGCCGGACACATGGCCATGTACCACCAGATGACGTGTAATCAGAGTACACGAAGTGTAATTAGGAAGACTTATTCTTCCCCAAATGGTAAGAACACACAACGTGTTCCCCAGGAACACATGTCATGTAACCTGGGTTCCTGATGGGAAGACCCTCAAATCTTCTGAAACACCCATTTTTACCCCCAAAACAACAAATCGGGCCTCAAGAGGCCACACGAAAGAAATATATAGAAATAAAAACTTGAAAAAACCAATTTAAAGGGGATATATGGAAAAAATGTAAATGGGACTACCTTTGGGCGGAAATTGTTGAATCTTTGTTTGATTTCACCTTTCATGATCACCATACGCCGACTCAGTACGTTGAGGGCTTCGCAACAGTACCAATATTCCCTTCCCTATCTCCCTCTTTATAAATATCCATTTTATCCCTTAGGTCATGATGAAGGAGGATCACAAAGGATGATTTCACAAGGAAGAGGAAGAAAGAAGAGAAAATAAAGAAAGGAAAAGAAAAGAAAAAGAAAAAGAAAAAAAGGGGTCTGACCCGACCCTAGCACCCGACTTGAGTTTAGGCCCTACCTAGGCTAAAATACCCATTTCAGACTCAATGGAAGAGAAGAAATCTAAATACGATGATCCATTTAAAATTTATCTATGAACCAACCTTCACAAATAATTTAATATTTAATTTAATAATATTTAATATTAAATATTCTTCTAAAATTTGAACAACTCAGATTTCCACCAAACTCCTGTCCTAGGGTAAACACCATATTCCGGGACTAATAGAGTGGTTAGAATAATTATTTGAGGTCAACTGGTAGGGTAAAAGACCATTTTACCCCTCATGAGCATCTAAAAACAAAAATTCAAATTTTTTCTCAAAACTACTATCCAGAAAAACACAGGCCCTTAAAACCTACTTCTTTCCATGTTGATTAGTCCTCCAAACATAGATTCCCTTAATAAATTATTTATGTAATACAAAGGCATAAGTAGAAAATAGTTCTACATCCTAGTAGACAAATTTTCTACTATAGTTGGTTATACCCCCTAATATCCTTTTTATACCATCTTTCACCATAGCTGGTTATACAATCCATAAAACAAGCCTATTCAGAAACTAGTTATACCCCCATCTATAAGATTCTTTCTTCTTATTTTATGATACACATCATAAAGTTCTTCACTTCCTTTACAGGTAATTTGAATCAACTTCACCTATATACTATATTCAAGAACTTCAATAATACTCTTTATAATATATTGGTCTTGAAACATCCTCATAAAAAATATACATCCTATAGCCTAGTCATATTTTTCCCTATCTGATAGCTTCATTCCAAAGTCCTATGTCTTATTTTCCTCTGCTTTATGGTTTAATCTGATTAGTCTCAGACTAATCCTTTTCACAAAATTTTAGTCAATTTTACTAAAATATGAGTTTATTTGTTCGATGCAATCATCAAATTCATCTATTTCCAATTATGCAAGTCTAACTCTATGCACTTTCAACTTCAACTGAGTAGGAACTAAATCAACAAATCAAAACTTCTATATCCAAAAGAATTCATTCTCATGGAACTATAAAGAAGTTTCCTCCATCCGATGAGTCTTTGTCCAGTCTTCTCAACTTCAACCTAAAAGAAAACTTTGGTTGGGATCTCAACTTGTCACAAAATTGTCAGAGCATTAGTTTTTTAAACTTGAATAGTGATTAAGTACAAATGTAATTTTCTCTCTATTTATAGGCATCCAAGAATGGTAAATGTGAGAAAACCAATTCTTCTTTTGAATCAATGAAATTCATAAATCCAAATTTCTAAGATATTTTAATCTTCAATTTTGACTATTTCTACTCTTCTCAATATTTATAAATAATTCTAAAATCTTTTTAAATCTTCTCAAAACTTCATCATTCTTAGAATTTACAAAGTATTCTTAATTTTGATCATTTGAGTATGATATTTCTTTTTTGGTGACTCTGATTATTCTTTGTACCTTATATTTAGTCTGATGGACTTTCTTATAGAAATTTCATTCGATGGAATTTCTCATGAAAATTTCATCTGATGGGTTATTATATCATAAATTCACAGCTTTGAACTTTGAATCCTTTTCTCTTGAACCGATTAAAAAAAATAAAACATAGATATGAATGTCTGATCCAATTTTCCAAATCAATAGAAATAATTGACTATATTGTTACAACCTCTAAAGATTATTGAAGCAATAAATATTCCATTATAGTAGAAAATTCCATTTTTCACCATTTTGTTTGTCTATAGTCTCAACCGCATCCAATTATAAAATCTATACATTTTATTCTTTTAGAAACTTCTTCATATGAGCAGCTACAACATTTTCCTTATCAAAAAATCTGTTGACTTATTTTTCTCATAAAAAAATCCCAATTAAATCTCATAATATGAATCCTATAATACACATCCGATGATATTCATTCACTAGGTAAAAACCAATAAAATTCATATGATGAACTACAATTGAAAAGTTCACACTGATATCTATATCCAATCCAATCTAATTTGAAGAAGTGCCTTTGATGAACTACATCTGATTGAGCTGACACCAATTATCAATGTCTGATGTTGTATCTAATTAAAAAATTTACACTTCAAAAACTACCCTTCTCTTTTCCCCACTTCTCTTTTCTTCTAAAAAATTGTAGCTTGTATCATGGAATCTTCATTTTTTGTGAAACTTTGAAAGAATTCCAAAGAATCATCCTATTTTAGGTTATAAAGTTAAGAAATTTCTAGCTCATGACTTAATTCTATAGAAATGTACTAAATTTATCACTCAACAAATTATATTTTTCTAGAAAAATAGCAAATGATAATATCTAAGAATGATGGTGGGTCTGATATATCATCTAATCAGTTACTTTATAAAATAAAAAACTTCAATCCTTATGATAGATTCTAGGTATGGTACTCCTGAGACCTATAATCTCAGTCTAGAAAACATCTCAATCTAGAAAATATCTTTCACAAAAATATAACTATCTCTCTATTTTTTTGGGTTTTTGATTATCACTAACCTTTAATAATAATAACATATTGATATATTGAAAAAAATACATCCAAAATACAATTTTTTCCTAACCATAAGAAGTAATTTATCGCATAAATTTAATCATACATAATATTCAATTTATATAACAATTTATATATATGAATACTTTAAATGAATAAATAAATAAATAATCATTTTATTTATTTTACAAACACGAGTTATTAATATGAACATTTAATATCTAATTTAGGCATAAAAATATTCTATTTCAAATACATAACACTTAATTTGATAAGTAATTGATAAACCATAAGAAATTTGGTATAAAAATAAATTTTTATTATATATAGTGTATATCATATTTTGCAATAGATAAAAGGAAAATCTATTATAACCCGTGATCTTATCAAGGCATATGATATTCATTATCATTAATATCATATTATTTTTAATGATATATGTTATATCACCTTTATAAAATGATACTCTATTTTTTTAAAGTTAGAATTCAAGCTGTGGGCTATGATATCACATATAGTAGTCTACCATATAGTTTAAAATAGTGAGATTCAATGATTCATAAATTACTATTCATCCCATTATGCCCCATGACATAGAAAAACAATGAATAATCTACTTGATATCCTATATAGTAAATCAAGGTAGAATGATCCAATGGATAATAACTAGACACGTTGTATTGTACCTTAAAATATCACCACAACAACCTTATAATATATGTTTTCTTTATGAAAACAATAGAAAAACATATTGATTTAAAAATGAATGTGGCTATGATACCACTAATATATTTTATTAGATCATCACATTTCCATAACATCAGAATAAATCCATTTTATTGCTTGGTCTATCATCATTGAATCAATATGCAATGAAGAACATAAAACTAAAATATGTATACCTCATTTATAGAAAGATATATCTAAATAGATTATGTTTGTAGGATATCACCAAGTGATAACTGATAGAATATCACTTCCAAAGGTAGTATACCATCTACTATAATCGTCATATTCTATGAGAGGACCCCAATAACTCTAAAGGTGTGCTAACTTCTTACCCTAGAAGATAAATAGAGAATAATGAAAGAAAAGAACTTTAGCTATGCCTTGAAAGTGTCACACACACCTCAACAGGAGGAACCATTCCATTATATGGGATCACTTCATTCAATGATAGAGTTAGAGAACCAATTTAGAAATCTTGGAAGCTAACATGCATTACCATATCATAATATAAATCATTTAAAATGATTTAGGAATCACATGACTTTATATGGATTTAATGATATGGCTATATCATATCATATGATATACACCATATTCATACCATATTTTTTGATATGTAGAAACCACATAATATGATTAATCCTTTGAGTTCATATCCATCACACATACATACATACATACATACATACATACATACATACATACATACATACATACATACATACATACATACATACATACATACATACATACATACATACATACATACATACATACATACATACATACATACATACATACATACATACATACATCATGGCCATAAGTTTCCTTATGATAAGAATATTAATAACTTATTATAAAAAACATAATGAGGGGTATAGTTAGTAATGTTGTTTTTAGCATGAATATAAATTTAGTATATCTAGAATTCTATTTTTCTATTGTCAAATCATGTTAATTAGTGTTTGTAATGTCCCAAATCTGCTCACTCTATGATTAATAACTAGACTGGTTCACTATATGACCTCAAGTGCACCTCCCTAAATGCCAGAGGTTATGGACTAGTAGCGAGGGTCTAAGGAGGCATTGAGGGGAAGATATACCACCTGAATTAGAGCACATAATATAATATAAAATAACTAAATACCATCAATAAAAAATAAACTTAAAGTGTAAGGAGATATATATTATAACACCCCAGGTAAATAAAGAGTATGACATTTTCACATTTATCCATATTTGTGAATAAAATATTAATATAACTTTAAAGGGGATGCTATGCTCGATGGCGTACCCAACACGCAACAACGAGTTTCTTGGGAATCTTACGTTGCACTCTAATAATAAAATAATATTATGTTAAAGCCTAGATGTTGTGTTGGAAGTAATGAATATAACTAACTAAAAAATGATTATATATGTTTGTCAAATATTTTTTACTTTTTACAATAAATGTTAGAGGATTAAAAATGCAAATGTTTCCAATTTTAAGCGTAAACATTCTAATATTCTTTAAAAGGTAGATTAACCGCCTTTTCATGGCGAACCTCTTTTAAATCCACTTTTTGAAAATTTTATGTATTATATTTGACAAAATAAAATTCTTCTTTAGAATCGGGACATCAAAATTTACTTTGTGTAAATTTTTGGTATTTTTCCGATAAAGTTCATTTTTTAATGAATAGTGAAAAATGTTGTATTTTAATTCAAAACCTCTTTTTAATCTAATTTATTTATATGATTATATTATCTTTTGAATTGGTTTTAAAGTGAAATTAGAATATATTTTTACCATTTAATCCAATAGTGGTCGTTGGAATTAATTTCACTTTGAAATCGGACTTAAACTAGTGTCAATCTTTTGATACATTTTGTTTCATAAAAACACGCTATTTGTTTTGACAGCGGGAATAAATTATTAAATTAATTAATTCAAATTATATGTTTTTAATTTTGTAAAATATACATCATTTTTGAATTCGGAATATCAAATATAGATTAGGGTTAATTTTTGGTAATTTTCTGAAAAACTTCAATTTTTGATGAATAGTGAAACCACTAAGTGGTACTTATAAAAACTGATTTTCCGTTTAAATGAAATTTTGCCATCTTTGTGTTTTGAATTTCAAAAATCTGACATAAATGGTTGTCATTAAAGAGTAAAATGTGGTTCAATGGGATTAAAATAATTTTTTGGTGAATAGTAACTTATTAAGTCTTTAATCGCGATTAGAGGTAATTAGTGTAGTTTAAGGTAAAAATAATGTTTTAATAATATGAAATGACCTAGACACATGTCCTACCCTCACTGGATGTGTCATGGCCGACCAAGACAATCCATGGGTCAACTTGGGGACCCCATGAAGCCACTTTGGTTGGGAAATGACATAAATAACTTTTTATTTAATGTTAAAGTAAAAATGACACAAACATGAGATGTTTTACTAAAACAATTTTTACATATGGTTATACAAGTCAGATTTTTGACTATAAATAGTAATTGGAAATATAAAAATATTTCCTACATCATAGTATTTTTTTTATAATTTTTAGACATTAAATAAATTAAATTATTTATGACATCATGATGATGTAGCGATGACCTCATTATTTAACGATTTAAATTAAATGGAAAGATAATGTAAAATATAAGACCTAAACATGTACAAAACCTATTGGATGTGTTTATTTAGAACCCTTATCACCTTATCCTAGAAAAACATCAATTTGGGACCTTTAAAATCCTAAAATCATTTGAAAATAAAGTAACCTTTTATTACTTTCCAAGAGTGTCCCTCCCCTCCTCTTATAAAAGGCCCCCACCTCTACCTCCTTACCCACACTTCCAAAGCCTTTGTCTCGGCCAACCCCTGACCATTTTGCCTCTACACATCCCTATATAACTATTATAATCCTCACTTTGGTCATAAGTATTCCCAAGGAAGCCTTTGAGCTCAAACCAAAGGGAGTTACCTGATTTTAAGGTAATGTCTTCACTTGAGTCCTTTTGTTTTATTTTGCTTCTGCAACCCCCTAAACTATTTTTATTCATTTCTTTTGTAAAAAATACAGTATACTAAATATACTAGGATGTTGTTATAAGAAGTATTAGAGCTACACATACACACACCTACATCTAATGGTTAAAGAACATACTGTTTCCGTGGATGGTGAATTTCTGCCTCATGAAACGATGATTGTTCAATATTCTTCTAACACCTTCAAAGGTGGCCATTAAGATGTCACTATATTTATATATGATATATAATATGGTTATGTTTTCCTTAAGCTTCTGTATTTTTCATTTATGGCATACCTTTATGGATTCCATTATGGGTATACGCGATATCTTCATTTTAGGAAGTGCGGACTACCGCCCCCTCAAAGTGATTTGATTCGTTAATACCATATGTGGTACGTATAAAGGATATATTTAATGATATTATATATGATACCATACTGGAATTAAAATATTATTATGTATCATTATGTTTTAATTCCATTAAATATGAAATAGAAATGGGATTAGCGTTCATGCGTACGTACGGCTTACCGTCTCCATGAACGGTGCATTTCATTTCTTACCTCTAAATGTTATGTAATATTATAAATACATGAATATACTGGATATATATGATATATATGATATTTACATCATGAATAAAATTCTGGATATAATGGATATTTTACCACATGAACAACTTGTAATTATAAAGAGTTTATTTTTGACTCAAGTACCAATGATCGTTAAAATGGCCGTTATTAACTTAAATAATTACATAGTGTTCATAAAATGCTAATAAGTGATATAAAAGGAATAATGAACTTGAAAAAGGTTCTTAGGAAAGTATAAATTAACTCACGTTTATTATTTAGGACATTAAAGAACGATCGAGTCAAGTCGGACCCGAGGTAAGGGATCCTGCGCCTCTCTTTCTTTTTAAGTACTCTCTTTTATGTCATTTATTTTAAGCACATATTTCTTATGTTGGGGGATGTTATTTTATATTCCTCATACTGTAATTTTTATGGTCATATTATGAGAGACCCTATTTAATCTTATAAATCCATTTTTGTAAGTTTTAAGTGGCGCCGTTAGGCTGCCGAGTTTTTGTAAGGGATTTTTCATCTCACTTTTATTATCGTGAGATTTATGCTGAATTTTCCACAATTTCCTTTGAGTGGTTTATGTACTTCCCATTATTTTACTCATTTTGTAATATACTTTCATTTATGAGTATTTACATCAATGTTGTATTGTCCTTATTTCACGGGGTGTATGTTTCGAAAGTTACCCAAGTCGGTAAGGGAACCTTTCACCCTCCTATTTTTAAAAGACTTATTTTGTTATGTCTCTTAATTCACATACTATTATGTTGGGATATGTTCTTATATATCCTTATTGATGTAAATTTTATGACCAAGTGATGAGCTACCCTTTTTATCTCTCATCAACTCTTTTTCTGAATTTTGAAGTGACGCCGTTAGGCTGTCAAATTTTTGCAAGGGAACTTCTTAACCCAATTTTGATTCTTTGGGATAAACTTGTACACCTTGAATATGTCGTTCTATGATTATGTGTGAATGTCCTCTGATTGTTATACACTTAATACCCATTTATATTTCGTGTATTCATTTGTCACACATAATTATGTAACTGATTTATCCTTAATCCAAGGATACCGTCTTTGTATGGGACTTCGTCTCAATGTCCTTTCATTGAGGCATATTTTATTTTATACAAAACTTTCTTTTATACGGTGTATAAACCCCTTTGACTTTTATGTTTATTCAAAATAAATCTGTTTTATACGAAGCATTTACTAAACGACAAAAGGGAATGTTTTTGTCATACGTATGCGGCGACAACGACTTCTCCACCGCCGTGACCATTATTTGAGTTTTGGCTTCCTCTACAAGCCATACCTTCTTTTTAAAAGAAAAATAAATACCATGTTTTACTTTTATTTTATTTTGGAATTTAAAATGGTTTTCATAATGTTTTTATATCAATGTGTTGTATTGATATCTTGTGATTGAAAGGTGGAAATGTTATGTTTCCTTTATGCATGTTTTATGTGATAAGATTATGTTATGGTTCTTGGGAATTATTATGAATACGGGTGGTTCCGTGATAAACTAAGGGCGGGCGAGCCTGATATAGCTCTCCAATGCATTAGGTAACGCAAAGGAGTGAAACGTTAAGGTTTCTCCAAAGATATTTAGGGAATATACTGTGGTGGGTATTCCAAATATAACCAAGAGGGTTACTCCCTACGTAAGAATGTTATGAATGCCTCAAGTTACCTTTTATGTCTTATGATTTCTATGATTTATTCATGATTTTATGAGGTATTTTAAAGTGCCTATGTTTTATGGGTAAAGTATGATTTCATTCTTATGTATATATGGACTCATGTTTCCTTTCCATATTTTTATAACCCTTACTGAGATTTTTATGCTCATCCCAAGTTTTTTGAAATGTTTTTCACCGGTCAAGGGAATGGTACATGTTATGATGATAGTGTCAAGGAAGTTTCAAGAAAGAATCCATGATTTACTTTTAAATATGTTTCCGTTGATGGAAAAAAATGAATACTATATTTTATGTAACCACTTTGTGTAAATGTGGAATGTAATGCAAGTTTTATGATCTAATTCTCTAAAACTCTAAACCTGAAAAGATCCTCAATGTGTAATCTTGTAATAACTCAAGATTAAGTAAGGTTTAAGGCTGGGTCCTTATAGTTGGTATCAGAGGTCGGTTTAGATAACTTTAGAGGTTAGAGTATTCTCTAAGCATAAGTGACATTACCATAATGGTTAGGATTTCAGAAAGAGCCCTAGTTTTAGATAAAGTGAATGATTAAGTATATCTTAGTGTTTATCTTCCTCATTTGTACATGATGGTCTTATTGATATACTCACACTGACCTTTTTGGTTTTAGTAAATGGCTGGATCTAGAAGGCACCAAAGTAACAGTGGATGTGAAGGAAACTGTGACAGTTTTTTGAGCGACCAACTGAATGATATGGGAGCTGCAATAAGAACTCTTGTGTTTATCCTCAACCAACTATCTAGATTCATTATTGACAACCTAAACCTTGGTGATTTCTATAAGGCATCATATATGCAAGAAAAAAATCCCTACGGAACTACGGGTAATAATCATAAAGGTAAGTGTCTTCAAAAATCTATGTGTCAAAGATGTGGAATGAAACACCTAGGAAAATGTTACAAAGGGACATAAATATGCTATAGATGTGGAAATGAAGGTCATAAAGCAAGAACCTACCATGGAAAAAGGAAGCATCCAGTTGACTTGAGGAAAGGGAAAGAAGTTCTTTCTGAGGGATCAATTGAATGTTTTAAATGTGGTGTGCATGGTCATTATGCAAACACATGTCCTATGAAGAAGTTTCATGAATGAGATCACAAAGATTGTACAAATACTCATTTACCAATACCTAATTCCATTCCGATTGAGGATGAAGAAACTGACAATGACCAATCAAAGGTATGGATTATTTCATAACTTTTGTTTTCCTATTTTGCAATCTTAGGATATGATTCATGATTTTGTTTGTAGGAAATAAGTATTTCAAAATAAGTTGGAAAGGAATGGTTAATGGATCATGAAGAATGTTGAATGAGTAAGAAGTCAACATATAAGGGCTTCAAGAGTTATGGTGAAATTCTTAAGAGTATTAAGCCTCTTTTGATGATGGGGTTACATTAGAAGACTTTTTATAGTATGTGTAACCCTGATGTTTAATATATGAAAATTTTATTCAAGGAATAGTTATCTATTTTTTTGTGGACATAGTTATAAAGAACCATTTGGGCTTATATGATCCTTACTTTTGAGGTAATTATGGGTTACTATATGTTATTATGGAAGTGAAAGGCATGAAATAAAATTGAGGTTAAATTATGTTATGGTTATTTTTGTTGATTTTATCTCTTTTTGGGAATGATTTGAGAATTATATAGTTTTGGAAAAAGGACAACATGCAGACCGTGTGACAACCCGTCGCGTCGGACAAAGCTGTGGGAATCGAACCCACAACCAAAGTGAAACTGGTATTTATCGCCTACCACTGGACTACGTGAAGTCCCTGGTTAGTTTGACTGATTATTTTTAGTTAGATGACTTTATGAATTAATAGTAAGTTGATTTTGGATTATCTATGGAAATTTATTAACCTATCATGGAGGATATGTGATTAGGTTAATTACTTTTCAATACGAGACATTAAGAGCAACTGATGTTGTTTGGAGATAAATTTTATGATTTAACTTGGAAGACTATGTGACTAAATCCTTAAAATATTTGGGTTTCAATCTTAGTTTGGTTTAATTTGAAGAATTTTATGGAAAAATTGTTTATCGAATGGTCCTTGTTGAACTTTGGGTTTTGTTTGACAAATTTTGGAGATTAAGAATAGATTTTCTTTTTATAAAGGGTTATCCTTTTCTTGATTATCTGATCTTGTACTAACCTTTTTGGTTTTGGTTTTGGTTAAGGTCTAAAGATATGGGAAGTATATAGTTCTATTTTGTGGATTAGGTGATTCTCTAGAAGTTTATTATAGTACTCTTAATGCGAAAAAGTCTTCCTAAATACTCGTCTTTTGGAGAAAATACGAGTTTGATTAAGGAATCTAGTAAAAGTTGAAAGTCTACATGACAAGTAAGTATGTTTCATTATGATTTAGTTAAGCTCAAAAATAAATTCCTCAATGAAAAGTAACTTAAAACAAAAATGTTGTCTGTTAATTTTTCCTACAAGGGAATCGAAGACCGTTTAACCCATCACAAGTTTGTGATTTTCTTATTGTTAACTTTCTCCTAGACATGTTTACTATCACTCTCCATCAGAACATGACCCTTTGTTTTTTCCTCCATGTCCATATTTTCAAACTTGGAATCCTAGTATGGGTTAACTCGGGTGACCTTTGTACTTATCTTTCTTTATTTTAAAGTGATTGTTTCACTGACTCTTGTTCTGATGTGGGATTTTCAATGAAGTTTCCAAGCCCAATTTTAAAATTGCGAGGACGCAATTCCCAAAAAGGGGGGAAGGATGTAACACCCCAGGTAAATAAAGAGTATGAAATTTTCACATTTATCCATATTTGTGAATAAAATATTAATATAACTTTAAAGGGGACGCTATGCTCGATGGCGTACCCAACACGCAACAACGAGTTTCTTGGGAATCTTACGTTGCACTCTAATAATAAAATAATATTATGTTAACGCCTAGATGTTGTGATGGCAGTAATGAATAGAACTAACTAAAAAATGATTATATATGTTTGTCAAATATTTTTACTTTTTACAATAAATGTTAGAGGATTAAAAATGCGAATGTATCCAATTTTAAGCATAAACATTCTAATATTCTTTAAAAGGTCGATTAAGCGCCTTTTGATGGCAAACCTATTTTAAATCCACTTTTTGAAAATTTTATGTGTTATATTTTACAAAATAAAATTCTTCTTTAGAATCGGGACATCAAAATTTACTTTGTGTAAATTTTTGGTATTTTTCTGATAAAGTTCATTTTTAATGAATAGTGAAAAATGTTGTATTTTAATTCAAAACCTCTTTTTAATCTAATTTATTTATATTATTAGATTATCTTTTGAATTGGTTTTAAAGTGAAATTAGAATATATTTTTACCATTTAATCCAATAGTGGCCGTTGTAATTAATTTCACTTTGAAATCGGACTTAAACTAGTGTCAATCTTTTGATACATTTTGTTTCATAAAAACACGCTATTTGTTTTGACAGCAGGAATAAATTCTTAAATTAATTAATACAACTTATATGTTTTGAATTTTGTAAAATATACATTATTTTTGAATTATGAATATCAAATATAGCTTAGGATTAATTTTTGGTAATTTTCTGAAAAACTTCAATTTTTGATGAATAGTGAAACCACTAAGTGGTACTTATAAAAACTGATTTTCCGTTTAAATGAAAATTTTCCATCTTTGTGTTTTTAATTTCAAAAATCCGACATACATGGTTGTCATTAAGAAGTAAAATGTGGTTCAATGGGATTAAAATAAATTTTTGGTGAATAGTAACTTATTAAGTTTTTAATCGCGATTAGAGGTAATTAGTGTAGTTTAAGGTAAAAATAATGTTTTAATAATATGAAATGACCTAGAAACATGTCCTACCCTCATTGGATGTGTCATGGCCGACCAAGAAAATCCATGGGTCAACTTGGGGACCCTATGGAGCCACTTTTGTTGGGAAATGACATAAATAACTTTTTATTTAATGTTAAAGTAAAAATGACACAAACATGAGATGTTTTACTAAAACAATTGTTACATGGGGTTATACAAGTCATATTTCTGACTATAAATAATCATTATAAAGATAAAAAGATTTCCTACATCATAGTATTTTTTTTATAATTTTTAGACCTTAAATAAATTAAATTATTTATGACATCATGATGATGCAGCGATGACCTCATTATTTAACGATTTAAATAAAATGGAAAGATAATGTAAAATATAAGACCTAAACATGTATAAAACCAATTGTATGGGTGTATTTAGAACCCTTATCACCTTATCCTCGAAACACATCAATGTGGGACCTTTAAAATCCTAAAATCATTTGAAAATAAAGTAACCTTTTATTACCTTCCAAGAGTGCCCCTCCCCTCCTCTTATAAAAGGCCCCCACCTCTACCTCCTTAGCCACTGTAGAGACCCTAAGCTTAACGTACATGGGAATTACATTACTTTTGCGGAATACTTAGTACATAACACACACACAAGGATCGTAATAGTTTAGTGTCTTTGGAAACTCGGAATATAATCTTCTAATCGTGGTGAAAGATCTTCAATATCTCCCATAAAGATCTTCCTTTTTTTTATACCTAAAACCTTTCTTTATATCCTGGGGAAAAGAAAACATAAAAGGGTGAGCTCAAATGCTCATTAAGGGTAAACAAAATAAATATCAATCACATCATTTTCATAAGAACATAACATTTTTGGAAATCTTAACCTGCAAAAGAGAGCATAATTTCATAACATGGGATAAATCATAGTAGTGAAATGTAATCCCAATAACCATAACTTAAAACATGAAACTTTGTGGCATACACACATAATCATATAGAATCATTTCTTTTTAGTCAAGACTCATTTCCAAGACTATCTTAGTGGACAAAGTCCCTTTCTGAACCGAGTCACCCTCGTTTCAGTCCTGTTTCACTGAACCGGTATATCCTACCATTCCAGCCATGTCTATCTCATGAGATATAAAATCTTTACCCAATGCATTGGAGGGAGATATAGGTCACACCCATCTTATAATGAAACCATTCTTATGTGTGCCACAAAATCATAAATCATACATCATTGCATAACCCATGTAATAAAATGGGATTCTTAAACATCATGCCATCATAATCCATAAACAATTGATATCATTTCATCATAAGAAAATTGAAACCATTTAAATCATAGAGACATTTTACTTGAAACATACATATTAAATAATTTCATCTTAGATGGAAAATAGTTTTGAGATAAACACTTGAAATGAATTCTTGAGGAAAATATCCTTTCTTCTTTAAAATCATTTTCTTTTAACAAAATTCCATGAAATTTTAAAAGATAAGGGTTTTTTTGAAAATAATCATGCAATCTTGTAGAGGAAGCTTCTTGAAAATGAGGTGTTATGAAACCGTAAAAATCCTTTCACGCCGTATAAGTTAAAAATAACATTCTCCTCGTACTTTTGTCGAAAAAGTCAAAAAGTACCTTATATGGTAACCAAAAGAAAGATTCCATTCATACAATGTGGTAAAAAGTCAATAAAGGGTAAAAATGACTTTAAACATTCATGGAAGAATGGTAAAAATTTTATAAAAACATTTTTAGAAAACATGGTCATGGATGATAAACGTAACCCCAGTAAATACTTATGTATAAGCAATCTCGGATAAAAAGGAGATTGAAAATTTATCCCTTACCTTAGGTCTGACTTGCTTTTTCCGTGTCCGAACCTCCGGTATAATGATTTAAATAATGTTATTGACTTATTCCAGAATCATATTCATTGTTATTATATCATATATGGTCCACTTATGACTTTATATTACCCGTTCTTTTGTAAATTCATGTTAAAGTAGCGTTTTGGGTAAAATCGTCTCATTTGTCGTTCGTGTTTTTAACTTGTAATTATTAATATGATTAATTAGATCATGATTACTTATATCCAGAATGTAAAACATGATTTATATATAATATATATTCAGAATAAACATATATATATAATATATTGATAAATGGAATGAAATACACCGTTCATGGAGACGGTAGTCTGTACGTACGCATGAACACTGTTTTCGTTTCCTTATTGAATTGAATGGAATTATGTAGATGACATACATATAAATATACATAAATACAGTATCATTATTATGTCATATATTTCATTAGTACTTATTATATATACTTTATAATCATTCATGAATGGTTAATGTGGAGAATGAATCTCATCGCGTCGTGGAGATGGTAGTCCGTACGTACGCACGAGTGCGGCCGATTGTCGCCTATCGACCGTTCAAGGTTCCGGTGCTCTGCTAATGTATATAGCAGCACTCGGGTCGAATCCTCGGCGATGATACTTTGTAGTAGTCGTTTGTTTTTAGTTGATTGTATTTTGATTAGGGGGGTTTGTTTGCAGAGCTTAATTGAAATGATTTATGGATGATGTTTGATTTACCAAATTGATAAAGATTGGGGTGAGTTCATCATTAGGTTAGTTAAGCTTGTGATATCCTCGAGCTTTGCTTTATATTGCATTTAAATTAACACCCATGTCACAAGATGATGTTGATTAGAATTCTTAAGTGTTAAGGCTTTAAACCAAGACTTAACTTAACTTAAGGTTATAATCTCAATCAGATCTTATTTATGGTTGTGTATTTATGGTTCCAATAATCCATGGAAACCACATGTTAAACGAAACAAGTCATTAATCCATGACATGTTAAGTCCAACATACACAATGTTAATTCAAAGAATATTCATCGAGCAAAAGCTCTCAATCACTTAACATACCTAAATTATAACTCACCCCAATGAGAGATTTACTCAGCCATTTAGATGTTTAATAATCTGGTAATATATGTTTATGGTGATGAATTATAAAGAGAAGAAAAAGAAAGGGACAAGATAAGAGTAGTGTGCCGAACACACACACGAAATAATTTAAGAATCAAAAATGGAATTTCGATTGAATGAGGAAGCTTAAGAAGGGAAGGGGATTGAACTGAATTTAAACTATTTTAAGAACATTAATATTAAAATACAGAAGGTGGAAGAGAATAAGAGATATTGAAGAAGTAACTTGCATTAAAACAGAATTACAAAGAAAGAGAATTACAAGATTACAAAAATGAAGAACTCAAAAGTAAGTGAAAAGAAAGAGAGGAGGAAAGGTCTCTCAAGTGAAAACTTGAGTATGGCAGGTCCTCCCAAGCCTTTGGCAAAGCTTTGGTCGTGCCAATGTGATCTCCTCTCTTCTGAAATGCCAACCCCTCTCAAGGAGAGAAGGGGAGAGTATTTATAGCCCAAGGAGTGGACTGTTTGCATTCCCAATCTGTCCCTCCACTTGCTTCGCCAATTGAGCTATACAGACAGCCGAATCTTCAAATACATCCTTCTTAAAAGTTGTAGAAAATAATGTTGGACGACTACTCTCAAAATTTGGAGGCATTTGGACAATTGGAGCCAAAGTTATGGCCGGTTGATTAAACAAAGGTAAACTGTCCATTTCTATCCATTCTTTTTCGATGGCCAAAATGTGAATGGATTTTTGAACAGGAAGATGCCTTCAAATTCGAATGACTTCTTCAACAAATTCCGCCGCCTATATCTCCTCTTTCACACTACAAAACTCAGCTCGATTGGATGCTTACATCATGAGATATGTCATGCATACTATACTGATTTTAATTCTCGGCCAGAATGGTGGGCTGGACTTCAAAGGTTTATTTGGGCCCCTTGTACTTGGATTTGGGCCATGCAATTTTTATCCAAGATGCAATGTAGTTTCCCCCAAATTATGGTGGAGATTGAAGGTCTTTGGACTTCTCAATTGAACCCAGTAAATCAATCTTCATGGATGGTCCAGTTTGTTCACAGATTCTTTGGTCTTGTTTGTGAGGACCATATGACCCTTCAAATGGCAGAATTGGCTCATGGTTCCTTCTAATGAAATGTTGTATATTGAAAGGAGAATCCTACAAAACAATAACCACACAATTTGGATCAGTATAGTGATAGTTATAATTAAAACATTAAACTGACTCAATTTGACTACTTCTAAAAATGCTCAAATATTATACTTAATATTAAAACATTAATATTTCACACAAATTATGCACATTTCATATAAAATAAGTAAAGGGGGAATATAATAAGTTGTGAAAATATTAATAACATCAACTCCCCCACACTTAGATTTGTGCGTGTCCTCATGTGCAACAAATATAAAAACATGACAAAATCATTTTCACTCACCAACAAATATTAAAATTTTGTTTTCTCCAATTAGGGGAGGTTTAGAATATTTCACTCATCCATATTAAATTCCATCACAAATTTGGTTCACAATAATGCATCAGAAACAATTCATTTTTTCATGTTCAAGGTTTGAATTGGAAAATGTAGGCACTCCAAACTTACTCCTCTCAAGATGATAAAAATGTATTTTAGGAGGTTCACTCATTCACCAACAAAAAAGATGGCCATAGATGACCTTGGCATGAAGGCTAATGTTATTCCTCACGGTAGGGGAAAATCATTTTCCACCAAAAATTGTTCATTCAAAATGTTTGTTATTGACACAAAATTGTTTACCCAAGTTTGAGATAAAAATTCAATATATTTGAGTTTAAAACAAGCCTTTTGACTCCCCAAAATGGTTGGACAAAATTTCAAAACTAGATGGTGAGTAAGCATGACTCTTTTTTTGTAATTTTTTTAAGTAATTGTGTTTTTTGTTTTTTTTTTAGTTTTTAAGGTTTTTTTTTTTAAAATACACACCCACACAAGAAAGATAAAAAGAAAGGGTTTGATGAATAAAGTGGTAACAAAATGAAAGAGAGAGGAAGAAGAAGAAAGAGGTAGAGAGAGGAAGAGATAGAGAGAGAGTTAAAGGGAAAGAGGTGCCCCCTGGTTTGGATTTGGTGGGTCGCCATTTCCATCTAGTGGTGGGTCAATGGAAGTCGATGTGGAACCTGAAGTGAATGGCCTCTCATGGTGATGCTTTAACCGGTGTCCATTTACCGTGAATGTTCTTTTTGAAGAAGGGTCTTCGACTTGCACTGCACCAAATGGGTAAACATTAGTAATAATAAAAGGTCCATCCCAACGAGAATTGAGCTTACCTGGGTGAAGTCGAAATCGAGAATTGAAGAGCATTACCTTTTCACCTTCATGAAATACCTTTCGAAGAATGTACTTGTCATGGAGTGACTTTGCCTTTTCTTTGTAGAGAATGGAGTTCTCATATGAATCGAGTCGAAGCTCCTCCAATTCAGTCAACTGCAACAATCTTTCTTCACCAGATTTTTCACAATCAAAATTACATGTTTTGACAGCCCAAAATGACTTATGTTGGATTTCAACTGGTAAATGACAGGCTTTACCAAAGACTAGCCTAAATGGAGACATCCCAATGGGTGTCTTATAGGCTGTTCGATAGGCCCAAAGTGCTTCACCAAGTCTATCGGGCCAGTCTTTTCTTGTGGGCTTAACAATTCTTTCAAGCACTCTTTTCACTTCTCTATTAGAAAGTTCAGCCATTCCATTTGTTTGAGGGTGATATGCAGTGGATGTTTTATGTACAACCCCATTATTTTTCAAAAGTGACTCCATGGTTCTATTACAGAAATGAGTTCCTAAGTCACTTATCAAAGCACGTGGTGTTCGGAATCGATGGAAGATATGGGTTTTGAGGAACTCAATCACAGTTTGAGCATCATCTTTCCTAGTGGGTTTGGCCTCGACCCACCTAGAAACATAGTCAACAGCAAGGAGAATGTAGGATAATCCATTGGAAGGGGGAAAAGGTCCCATGAAATCGATGCCCCAAACATCGAAAAGATCACAGAAGATTAATGGCTTTTGAGGCATTTCGTTTCTTTTGGAAATTGTGCCAAACTTTTGGCAAGTGGGACATGATTGACAGAACTCGTGTGAGTCCTTGAAGAGTGAAGGCCAAAAGAATCCAGAATCTAGGACCTTTAGAGAAGTCCTTTGTGGTCCAAAGTGGCCACCTCCAGGCATTGAGTGGCAGAATTCCAAGATGGAGGATTGTTCAGTTTCATCAACACATCTCCTAATTACCATGTCAGCCCCAGTTTTCCAAAGTTTATTATCTTCCCACAAATAATGCTTTGAATCACTTTTCATCTTTTCTTTTTGTTCTTTTGAAAAATATTCAGGGAAAACACCAGAAACCAAGTAATTGACAATTGGGGCATACCATGGTAACTTTGGAGTGAGAGATGAGAGGTGTTCAGTTGGAAATTCAGGATCAATTATTTCAGAATGAGAAGAATTAGAAATTCTACTCAGGTGATCAGCCACAGGGTTTTCTTTTCCAGGTTTATCTTTTATCACAAGGTCAAACTCTTGGAGCATTAAAATCCATCTTATTAGCCTTGGTTTGGAATCACTTTTCTTAAGTAAGAACTTTAATGCTGAGTGGTCCGTGAAGATGATGATTTTGGCACCTAAGAGATAGGGCCGGAATTTATCCAAGGCAAAAACCACAGCTAAAAGTTCTTTTTCAGTCACAGTGTAGTGTGATTGAGTTTCATCCAATGTTTTTGAGGCATAAAAGATGACATGAGGAATGTTTTCTCTTCTTTGACCAAGAACAGCCCCAATGGCCCTATCAGAAGCATCACACATCAATTCAAATGGTAAGGACCAATCTGGGGGTTGGATTATTGGAGCAGATGTGAGAGCAGATTTGAGTTCAACGAAGGCTCTCTTGCAAGCCTCATCAAAATTGAATGTGACATCATTTTGAAGTAAACGAGTGAGTGGGAGGGAAATCTTGCTGAAGTTCTGAATGAATCGCCGATAGAAACCAGCATGACCAAGGAAGGACCGAATGTCTCGAACTGATTTGGGTTCAGGAAGTGATTGGATCACCTCAATTTTGGCTGGATCAACTTGGATACCCTCTTGAGAAATGATGTGCCCTAGAACAATCCCATTTGAAACCATGAAGTGACATTTTTCAAAATTCAGCACAAGGTTGCACTTGACACACTTTTGAAGGACCAAAGAGAGTGAATGTAAGCAAGATTCAAATGACTCGCCATAAATGGTAAAGTCATCCATGAATACCTCCATGCAATTCTCAATGAATTCAGAAAAGATACTCATCATACACCGCTGGAATGTTGCAGGAGCATTACAAAGGCCAGAAGGCATTCGCCTATAGGCATAGGTTCCAAAGGGGCAAGTGAATGTGGTCTTTTCTTGGTCTTGAGGTGCGATTGGAATTTGGAAGTAGCCGGTGTAACCATCAAGAAAGCAATAGTGTGACTTTCCGGCCAATCTCTCAAGCATTTGGTCAAGGAAAGGAAGTGGGTAGTGATCTTTTCGTGTTTCAGCATTCAATTTGCGATAATCGATGCACACACGCCATTTGTTTTTCACCCGAGTTGTGACCACTTCTCCATGTTCATTTGTGACAACTGTTATCCCGCCCTTCTTAGGAACGACTTGAATTGGACTAACCCATTCACTATCAGAAATTGGGTAGATAATACCAGCTTGAAGAAGCTTGGTAATCTCTTCCCTAACTACCTCAAGTATGAGTGGATTGAGTCTTCTTTGAGGTTGCCTAATTGGTTTGGATGATTCCTCTAGATGGATGTGATGCATGCAAAGGGCAGGGTTGATTCCTGGAATATCCTCTAGGGTCCAACCTAAGGAATTTTTGTTTTCCTCTAACACTTGAACAAGTTGGGACTCCTCAGTTTCAGAAAGTGAAGCAGAGATAATGACAGGGTAGGAGGGATCATGGAAAAGGAATGCATACTTGAGGTGTGAAGGAAGTGGTTTTAGATCAGTTTCAGCCTTGATTGGAGAGCTAGACAAGTTAGGAGTAGGAGAAGGGATTCTAGATGGGTTTGGATCATTTTCCTCAACACTGTCCAAGGTGGAGCAGTAGAGATCAGAGTTGATGTGGGATTCAAGAGAGTTTTCAAGTTCCTCTAGATTGATGGAGTCTATGAATGAGAGGTCCACATCAACTTCACCATTTATGACTTTGTTAATCATGGTGCATATTTCACAAGATCCTTTATCATTAGAACATGAAGAACATGGTGGATTGGGGTTCGATTGAATCTTAGAAGTGTCCTCAAAAGCATGGATTGAGAATGCAGAGTGATCCTCAGATGGGTATCGCATGGCTTGGAAAATGTTGAACTTGACCAGTTGGTCACCGAATTCCATGGATAAGATGCCTGAGTGGACATCAATCTTGGTTCTCGCAGTCATGAGGAATGGTCTTCCTAGAATTAGGGGAGATCGAGAAGAGGTCGTCTCACCTTCCATGTCAAGGACATAGAAATCAGCTGGGAAGATAAGATCATTGACCCGAACAAGAACATCCTCAATTATCCCCTCAGGACTGGCAGTGCTTCGATTGGCTAATTGAATGACAATACCCGTTGGGTGCAAGGGACCTAGACCAAGGTTGGAGAAAATGGATTTGGGCATGACATTTATTGAGGCTCCAAGGTCTATGAGTGCATCATCAAAGTTGGAACTCCCTATTTGACATGGAACCGTGAAGGTCCCTGGATCTTTGCACTTTATGGGAATAGACTGCTGGGTGGAAACATTTTCAATGTTCCTAAGTTGCCTCTTATGGGTGCACAATTCCTTAAGAAACTTGGCATACTTAGGGATTTGTTTGATGGCATCTAAGAGGGGGATGTTCACTTCAACACGTCTAAACATGTCAAGCATTTCAGGATCAGGTTCAAAGGACTTCTTAGGCTTGGAGATGGCTTGAGGAAAAGGAATTGGGTTCCTAAGTGGAATGGAAGAAGGTGAAGGAGTGGATTCAAGTTCCTTTTCCAGCTTTTTGTTCTTTTCATTTTCTAGATCAACATTGAAAGGGGAGGTAGAGGAATCAGCATGGGGCATAGCAAGTTGCTTTCCTGATCTAAGTGCAATTGCACTTACATTACCCTTGGGGTTGGGTAATGGTTGAGCTGGGAGTTGGGATGAATTGGATGGTTGTTGCTGGCTAAGGTGGGATGCAAGTTGACCTATTTGGGTTTCAATGTTCTTTAGGCTAGAACGGGTGAAGGAAGCAAGATCCTCTACAGCACTTTCCCATGGTTGTTTAGAAGAAGAGGCTTGTCCCAAATTGGGTTGGCCTTGATTTTGGTTCTTGGGAAAGCGATTGTATTGGGTGGGGATTTGGGAAGGCTCGTTAGGATAGTGGAATCCAGGAGGAGGATTGTTCCTTTGAGGTTGAGGAACAAAAGGATAAGGTTGATGGAAGTTACCACCACCTTGACCATATTGGAATTGGTTTGGGTTTTGAGGAGGGAATTGAAGAGGATGAGAAATGGGATTACCATACCTCAGAGGTGGGTTAAAGGTAGAAGAGAAGGGCTCAGAGTGGGGTTGGTTGAAGTTTCTAACAAACTGACCTGATTGTTGAGGGTTGAAGTTTCGCTGAGCATATGCCGCATTGAGCTCCATTGGACTAGATGAATCAGATGGATCATCTTGAAGTTGTGGACATGTGTCAGTCGGATGAGATGGAGAGTTGCAGATTCCACAATTCTTGATAGGTCCAGGGAATAGTGACTGTGGAGAAGATGAGGTTGGGGCTTTGGTAGCCACCGCTAGTTGACGCACAAGACTTGTAAGTTCACTCATCCACTCAGTCATCTTGTTGGGCTCTATGGATTGATTATCTTGGGCTTGTTTCACTTGAGCATGTGCTCGAGTATGGAATTGCTGCGTGTTTGCAGCCATGTTACTTATGAGATCTCTTGCAGCTGCAGGAGTTTTGTCAACAAGAGCACCGCCACTTGCGGCATCAATGAGAGTTCGCTCCATAGCCAATAACCCCTCATAGAAGTATTGGATCAGGAGTTGGTCAGGGATTTGATGGTGTGGACAAGTTGCCACAAGCTTTTTGAACCTCTCCCAATACTCATGGAGTGATTCATTAGGGAATTGACGGATGCCGCTTATTTCCTTTCGGATAGAAGCTGTTCGGGAAGCGGGAAAGAACTTCTCAAGGAAAAGTCTCTTCATGTCAACCCATGAGTTTATGGAACCAGGTGGGAGGTAGTAGAGCCAAGACTTGGCAGAATCCGCTAGGGAAAAGGGGAAAGCTCTAAGCTTGATTTGTTCTTCAGAAACCCCTTGAGGCTTCATGGTAGAGCATACTACTTGGAACTCTTTAAGGTGAAGATGTGGATCCTCACCGGCTAGCCCGTGAAAATGAGGGAGAAGATGAATCAAACCCGATTTGAGTTCGAAGTCAGCTTCAATGTTTGGATATTGAATACCAAGAGGTTGGTAATTCATATCAGGGGCAGCGAGTTCTTTTAGGGTTTGTTCCCTAGGATTGGCCATTTCAATTTCAATTGGTTGGATGAGGACTGGTTCTTGAATTATTTGAGTATCTCTTATGTTCCTCCTAAGATGGCGAAGTGTTCGCTCAATTTCAGGGTCAAACAAATCCGAGGGATTGTTTGGAAGGCTACGGGGCATTCAGAGAGATTTTGGAAGAAAGAGGAAGATGGGTTTTTCTTTGTGTTTTTTTTTTCAATTTTTTTAAACTTTTGTATTTTTTTGGGTTTTTTTTTGACAATAACCAGAAACTAATGACTACTTAAAGCACCATCCCCGGCAACGACGCCATTTGAAAGTGCGGCCGATTGTCGCCTATCGACCGTTCAAGGTTCCGGTGCTCTGCTAATGTATATAGCAGCACTCGGGTCGAATCCTCGGCGATGATACTTTGTAGTAGTCGTTTGTTTTTAGTTGATTGTATTTTGATTAGGGGGGTTTGTTTGCAGAGCTTAATTGAAATGATTTATGGATGATGTTTGATTTACCAAATTGATAAAGATTTGGGTGAGTTCATCATTAGGTTAGTTAAGCTTGTGATATCCTCGAGCTTTGCTTTATATTGCATTTAAATTAACACCCATGTCACAAGATGATGTTGATTAGAATTCTTAAGTGTTAAGGCTTTAAACCAAGACTTAACTTAACTTAAGGTTATAATCTCAATCAGATCTTATTTATGGTTGTGTATTTATGGTTCCAATAATCCATGGAAACCACATGTTAAACGAAACAAGTCATTAATCCATGACATGTTAAGTCCAACATACACAATGTTAATTCAAAGAATATTCATCGAGCAAAAGCTCTCAATCACTTAACATACCTAAATTATAACTCACCCCAATGAGAGATTTACTCAGCCATTTAGATGTTTAATAATCTGGTAATATATGTTTATGGTGATGAATTATAAAGAGAAGAAAAAGAAAGGGACAAGATAAGAGTAGTGTGCCGAACACACACACGAAATAATTTAAGAATCAAAAATGGAATTTCGATTGAATGAGGAAGCTTAAGAAGGGAAGGGGATTGAACTGAATTTAAAATATTTTAAGAACATTAATATTGAAATACAGAAGGTGGAAGAGAATAAGAGATATTGAAGAAGTAACTTGCATTAAAACAGAATTACAAAGAAAGAGAATTACAAGATTACAAAAATGAAGAACTCAAAAGTAAGTGAAAAGAAAGAGAGGAGGAAAGGTCTCTCAAGTGAAAACTTGAGTATGTCAGGTCCTCCCAAGCCTTTGGCAAAGCTTTGGTCGTGCCAATGTGATCTCCTCTCTTCTGAAATGCCAACCCCTCTCAAGGAGAGAAGGGGAGAGTATTTATAGCCCAAGGAGTGGACTGTTTGCATTCCCAATCTGTCCCTCCACTTGCTTCGCCAATTGAGCTATACAGACAGCCGAATCTTCAAATACATCCTTCTTCAAAGTTGTAGACAATAATGTTGGACGACTACTCTCAAATTTGGAGGCATTTGGACAATTGGAGCCAAAGTTATGGCCGGTTGATTAAACAAAGGTAAACTGTCCATTTCTATCCATTCTTTTTCGATGGCCAAAATGTGAATGGATTTTTGAACAGGAAGATGCCTTCAAATTCGAATGACTTATTCAACAAAGTCGGCCGCCTATATCTCCTATTTCACACTGCAAAATCTCAGCTCGATTGGATGCTTACATCAGGAGATATGTCATGCATACTATACTGATTTTAATTCTCGGCCAGAATGGTGGGCTGGACTTCAAAGGTTTATTTGGGCCCCTTGTACTTGGATTTGGGCCATGCAATTTTTATCCAAGATGCAATGTAGTTTCCCCCGAATTATGGTGGAGATTGAAGGTCTTTGGACTTCTCGATTGAACCCAGTAAATCAATCTTCATGGATGGTCCAGTTTGTTCACAGATTCTTTGGTCTTGTTTGTGAGGACCATATGACCCTTCAAATGGCAGAATTGGCTCATGGTTCCTTCTAATGAAATGTTGTATATTGAAAGGAGAATCCTACAAAACAATAACCACACAATTTGGATCAGTATAGTGATAGTTATAATTAAAACATTAAACTGACTCAATTTGACTACTTCTAAAAATGCTCAAATATTATACTTAATATTAAAACATTAATATTTCACACAAATTATGCACATTTCATATAAAATAAGTAAAGGGGGAATATAATAAGTTGTGAAAATATTAATAACATCAACGAGCGATGATATCGTTCCCATGGTCATGGAATTATGTTTAAGTGTATGTATACTATTTCAGTATCAATATCACTTTATAATAATAATATATAGTTACTAATTACACCATTATACCCATCCAATTAAGGTGGTGGCGGAAAATAGATTACACCACGACGTGGAGACGGTATTCCGTACGTACGCATGCGCGTTGATTTCCTTTTTCCGTAGGATGGATAGAAGGTTAATTAGAGTTGTTTAAAATTTATAATAACATATCAGTATATAAGAAATACTTATGTTATTACTTTATCATGAAACAACTAAAGAAGAAGAAGTTTAAGAAGAAAGAATTTGAAAAAGATCGGTAATGGATATTACCTCTTTTTGACGCGCCTTCACTTAACCTCCACTTAAAGAACTAAGGATGGTCTTTGAAGAAGACCAGGACCTCTAGGATGATACTAGGGAAGTGGAGAAGATATTTTTGCAGGGGTTGGCCGAGCTTGAATGCTCAAATTGGTGTGTGGAGGAGAGGGAGGAGGTGCCCTTTTATAAGGGAGGAGAGGGGCACCTTTGGAAAATCTCAAAATATTATTTTTTTATTAAGGTCAAATTCGGTTTATAATGGTTCCAAAGGGTCTTATTTCAAGATAATGTGGGGATGGGTCGAAATAATCTCATCCAATAGGATTTAGACAAGTTTAGGTTATTATTTTAACCTTATCAATTAGATTTAACTCAAGTTAAATAATTTAACTTTTACCGTGTCTTTTTTGTTTTCTTACACTATATGGTTAATAAACTTACTATATCAAGGAAAACGAACCCCAAGTTGTTTATTATCCATATATATAACCTTATCTAAGTCATTCGGCCGAACCTTAGTTTTTTAGGAATAAAATAACAATTAATAATATAATATTTGTTTTAAAAACTATTTTATGTCAATTTTGACACTATTTAGTAATTGATTTTTGTGAAAATCATAAAAGAATGATAAGTTCGAAAAAAGTTAATTAAATAAATAATAACATGTCATATTAACCTATAAAATTAGTGGAATTCATAAAAAGTCTCAAATTATACTTATTTAGGTATTTATAATATCAATTATTCTAATTTTTTACTATTATGGTAATTACTGCATCATCATTGTGACATAAATAAATTGAATTATTTAAAGTCTAAAAATTACAAATAAAATACCATTATGTAGGAAATCTTTTTGGATTTCTAATTAATATTTATAGTCTAATTTATCTTATGTATAAACCCATATTAAAAATGATTTCCTTATTAAACATTGATTTTAACTATTTTAACCCTTCTTTAAATAAATTAATAATAAATGTCCTAATCTAATCCAAGTGGGCCTAAGTGGTCATATTATATTCCTAAGTTTGTTTTTGGTCGAATTACACTTGTCAAATAGAATTAGGACATGTGTTAGGGTAATAATAATATCATTTTTACCCTTAATTACCCTATTTACTTTTAACCGTGGTAAAAAAAAGTAAAAAGTTACTATTCACCAAAAATTATTTTCATCTCATTGAACCACATTTTACTTACTGAAATCAACCGTGTCTCTAGAATTTTTGAAATTCCAATCACAGAAGCGGTAAAATTAAGATTTATGAAAAAAATTAGTTTTTTAACTACCACTTAGTAGTTTCACTATTCATAAAAAATTGAAGTTTTTCAGAAAAATGCCAAAATTTCACCCTAAGCTATAATTGATATTCCGAATTCAAAAATGATTTCTATTTTACAAAATTCCCAACATATAAGTTTCATTAATCAATTTTATAATTAATTTCCTCTCTCACAACAAATAGCGTGTTTTTAATAGATAATAACTATCAAAAGATTAACACTTGTTTATGTCTGGTTTAAATGTGAAATTACATCCAATGACCAAAATTGTATTAAATTGTAAAAATATATTCTAAATATACTTTAAAACCACTCAAATTAAAAATTTATCACTATTAATTATTTTGATTAAAAAAGTTGTTTTTAATTATAATTTAGTAATTTTCACAATTCATCAGAATATGAAAGTTATCTGAAAAGTACCAAAATATCACCTTAGGATAAATTCGATACTCCAAATCCAAAAATGAAGTCCATTTTGAGAGCTAAAATTTCTAAAATTTTAAAATGTAGTTATTACTATTCATAACGACTAGTTATAATAATATTTTAATAACATATCGTTGTTTAGTGAAACTCGGTATTGCGTACTACACACGCTATCGAGGAAGGTCGCGATTGCGTGTAATGCAAGGCAAGTCAAGGATGTGTGTTATGCAAGATCCTTTTGGTGTAGCGTACAACACAAGACATTAATTAAATTATAATAATATTTTTCATAAAATCTCGGGCTGTTACATTCTACCCCCCTTAAAATGAATTTCGCCCTTGAAATTCATCGGGGTTATAAATGGTTTACTACTCAAAAGTTTCTTTAATAGAAACCCACATCGTAAAAAGGAATACCAAAACTTGGCTTTAAAAACTAAAGTATGAAATGTAACGATTACCCAAATAAACTAATCACTGGGTTTCCACATAGGTGAAAATATGGATATGGAAGAGAAATCTAACCATCATGTTCTGATGGAGAGTGGTAGAGAACATGTCTATGGAAAAGCCAACAATCACAAATCCATAAATTTGTGATGATCTAAGGTACCATCTGATTAATCAGATATAAGAGCACTATGACAACATTTTTGGTTTTCAAGATCGTTTCCCCAAAGCTAAAGAATTTGAATTAGAATAAATACTTACTTTATTTTGGTACAATCTCACTGTTGTTCGTGCCTTGAACAATTTCCACTTCATATCTTAAATAAATGAAGTTGAATTTGTTATTCGTGAAGTGTTAGTAGATCATGTGATATAATGACGGGTCATTCCATCTGTCTCAAACAAAAGGTTAGCAAAAGTTATATACATAGGTCTATCTATAGTGAGATTAATCATATATGGTTCCTAAAATGGACTTATACTTCATATATCACACTGCTTAATATAATAAAACTAGTTTCTACTAAACAGGGACTTCTTGTAGGCCAGTGGTAGGCGATAAAGGCCAGTCACACTACGGTTGTGGGTTCGATTCCCACAGCCTTGTCCGACGCGATGGGCTGTCGCCCATCCTGTAGGTTGTCCTTTTTCTAAAACTATATTACTATAACATCCCATCAATAATATCAAAAAAACAAACAATACTAACTTATGTCCAACATAATCCATTTCAATCTTTAGGCTTATCCAAAATACTGCAGTCCACTCTCAGAGATTTAATACCATCGTTGATCCCTATATATCATAAGATATATCTTATTGGTCACATTCCAAACATTCAAAGGCCTTAATCATGTACTCTCTTGAATACCCATTGAACCTTAGTGAAAACATGAATGCAGTTAAAAGTTAACACTTTCCACATACCAAAATCCTAAAAATTATATATACTCAAACCATGATATCACTTAGTACTTATATCAATCATGAGCTCATGAATACAATCAAACATCTCATTATCTTCTTATCCCTTCATTATGCGCATATCATCTACTTTACAAAATTATTTGAAAAACCTTTCATGGTTACTGGTACCATTCATCATACACTTTCAAAACTTACGGAAAAAAAACAGTGTAACAATCCTTAGATGTCTCTTTATTCCATGATATTACTTGTACAACATCACACATGATAAACATGTAATCATTCCACTACATTCTTAAACCATTGACCGAGTTTCAACAATTCTTTCATCTCAGATATCATTTGTAGTTTCTTCATCATCATCAACATAAATACTTCCCATACGACCATACTGATTCTCTTCATGAGACTTTCCCTTAGGGCATTGGTTTTCATAATGCCCGTACATTCCAAATTTAAAGCATTTAACCATTGTTGATGTCATAGCAATACCATTATCCTCATCCATGGTGTTAACTAAACCTTTTCCTTTGCACTTACTTTCTTTGTGTCCTTATTTTCCATACCCAAAGCATCTTCCAGTTCCTTTGAAACATTCTCCTTGATGCCTCTTCCCACATGATTTACATAGGGGAAATTGAACTTTCTTTCCTCTATGATCATCATGAAACTCCATCTTTCTCTTATTAGCCGAGTCAGGAAACTTACCAAATTTTACTTTATTGATCATATTATGAGATTGCTGATTTAGCATAATAATGATGTTTGGACTTCCAAATCCCATTTCATTATGAAGAATATCATTCCATTGTCCATCATATCCTCCATTATTGTGAATCATCTTGTTTCCAGCCATTTTCTAAAACCCAAAAAGAATAGTGTGAGAGGCAAAAATCATGCTAGGGAAAACAACATAATAAAGGGGTATTACCTTCAATATCTAACATCTTAGGTTTAATTCTATGATCATTAGCGTAATCCTAGTACTATAACCTATACGTATACTTAACCTTAGGGACATCCCTAGACATACCTTAGAAATATCTCTAGGGATCTCACTAACGTTTTCGCATCCTAGTTTCCAAAGGTTGACTAAACCTTTCCTCTGATACCAACTGTAGAGACCTGAAGCTTAACGTACATGGGCATTACATTACTTTTGCGGACTACTTAGTACATAACACACACACACAAGGATCATAATAGTTTAGTGTCTTTGGAAACTTGGAATATAATCTTCTAATCGTGGTGAAAGATCTTCAATATCTCCCATAAATATCTTCCTTTTTTTTATACCTAAAACCTTTCTTTATATCCTGGAGAAAAGAAAACATAAAAGGGTGAGCTCAAATGATCAGTAAGGGTAAAAAAAAGAAATATCAATCACATCATTTTCATAAGAACATAACATTTTTGGAAATCTTAACCTGCAAAAGAGAGCATAATTTCATAACATGGGATAAATCATAGTAGTGAAATGTAATCCCAATAATCATAACTTAAAACATGAAACTTTGTGGAATACAAACATAATCATATAGAATCATTTCTTGTTAGTCAAGACTCATTGCCAAGACTATCTTAGTGGACAAAGTCCCTTTCTGAACCGAGTCACCCTCGTTTCAGTCCTGTTTCACTGAACCGGTATATCCTACCGTTCCAGCCATGTCTATCTCATGAGATATAAAATATTTACCCAATGCATTGGAGGGATATATAGGTTCCACCCATCTCATAATGAAACCATTCTTATGTGTTCCACAAAATCATAAATCATACATCATTGTATAACCCATGTAATAAAATGGGATTCTTAAACATCATGCCATCATAATCCATAAACAATTGATATAATTTCATCATAAGAAAATTGAAACCATTTAAATCATAGAGACATTTTACTTGAAACATACATATCAAATAATTTCATCTTAGATGGAAAATAGTTTTGAGATAAACACTTGAAATGAATTCTTGAGGAAAATATCCTTTCTTCTTTAAAATCATTTTCTTTTAACAAAATTCCATGCAATTTTAAAAGATAAGGGTTTTGTTGAAAATAATCACGCAATCTTGTAGAGGAAGCTTCTTGAAAATGAGGTGTTATGAAACCGTAAAAATCCTTTCACGCCGTATAAGTTAAAAATAACATTCTCCTCATACTTTTGTCGGAAAAGTCAAAAAGTACCTTATATGGTAACCAAAGGAAAGATTCCATTCATACAATGTGGTAAAAAGTCAATAAAGGATAAAAATGGCTTTAAAAATTCATGGAAGAATGGTAAAAATTTTATAAAAACATTTTTAGAAAACATGGTCATGGATGATAAACGTAATCCCAGTAAATACTTACGTATAAGCAATCTCGGATAAAAAGGAGATTGAAAATTTATCCCTTACCTTAGGTCCGACTTGCTTTGTACGTGTCCGAACATCCTGTATAATGATTTAAATCATGTTATTGACTTATTACATAATCATATTCATTGTTATTATATCATATATGGTCCAATTATGACTTTATATTACCCGTTCTTTTGTAAATTCATGTTAAAGTAGCGTTTTGAGTAAAATCGTCTCATTTGTCGTTCGTGTTTTTAACTTGTAATTATTGATATGATTACTTAGATCATGATTAATTATATCCATAATATAAAAAATGATTTATATATAATATATATTCATAATAAACATATATATATATATATATAATATATTGATAAATGGAATGAAATACACCGTTCATGGAGACGGTAGTCCGTACGTACGCATGAACGCTGTTTTTGTTTCCTTATTGAATTGAATGGAATTAAGTAGATGACATACATATAAATATACATAAATCTAGTATCATTATTATGCCATATATTTAATTAGTACTTATTATATATACTTTATAATCATTCATGAATGGTCAATGTGGAGAATGAATCTCATCGCGTCGTGGAGACGGTAGTCCGTACGTACGCACGAGCGATGATATCGTTCCCATGGTCGTGGAATTGTGTTGAAGTGTATGTATACTATTTCAGTATCAATATAACTTTATAATAATCATATATAGTTACTCATTACACCATTATACCCATCCAATTAAGGTGGTGGCCGAAAATAGATTACACCACGGCGTGGAGACGGTATTCCGTACGTACGCACGCGCGATGATTTCCTTTTTCCGTAGGATGGATAGAAGGTTAATTAGAGTTGTTTCAAATTTATAATAACATATCAGTATATAAGAAATACTGATGTTATTACTTTATCATGAAACAACTAAAGAAGAAGAAGTTGAAGAAGAAAGAATTTGAAAAAGATCGGTAATGGATATTACCTCTTTTTGACGCGCCTTCACTTAACCTCCACTTATAGAACTAAGGATGGTCTTTGAAGAAGACCAGGACCGCTATGATGATACTAGGAAAGTGGAGAAGATATTTTTTCAGGGTTTGTCCAAGCTTGAATGCTCAAATTTGTGTGAGGAGGAGAGGGAGGAGGTGCCCTTTTATAAGGGAGGAGAGGGGCACCTTTGGAAAATCTCAAAATATTATTTTTTATTAAGGTCAAATTCGGTTTATAATGGTTCCAAAGGGTCTTATTTCGAAGCTAATGTGGGGATGGGTCGAAATAATCTCATCCAATAGGATTTAGACAAGTTTAGGTTATTATTTTAACCTTATCAATTAGATTTAACTCTAAGTTAAATAATTTAACTTTTACCGTGTCTTTTTGTTTTCTTACACTATATGGTTAATAAACTTACTATATCAAGCCAAACGAACCCCAAGTTGTTTATTATCCATATATATAACCTTATATAAGTCATTTGGCCGAACCTTAGATTTTTAGGAATAAATGAACAATTAATAATATAATATTTGTTTTAAAAACTATTTTATGTCAATTTTGACACTATTTAGTAATTGATTTTTGTGAAAATCATAACAGAATGATAAGTTAGAAAAAAGTTAATTAAATCAATAATAACATGTCATATTAATCTATAAAATTAGTGGAATTCATAAAAAGTCTCAAATTATACTTATTTAGGTATTTATAATATCAATTATTCTAATTTTTCACTATTATGGTAATTACTGCATCATCATTGTGACATAAATAAATTGAATTATTTAAAGTATAAAAATTACAAATAAAATACCATTGTGTAGGAAATACTTTTATCTTTCTGATGAATATTTATAGTCGAATTTATCTTATGTATAACCCCATATTAAAAATGATTTCCTTATTAAACTTTGATTTTAACTATTTTAACCCTTCTTTAAATAAATTAATAATAAATGTCCTAATCTAATCCAAGTGGGCATAAGTGGTCATATTGTATTCCTAAGTTTGTTTTTGGTCAAATTACACTTGTCCAATAGAATTAGGACATGTGTTAGGGTAATAATAATATCATTTTTACCCTTAATTACCCTATTTACTTTTAACCGTGGTAAAAAAAAGTAAAAAGTTACTATTCACAAAAATTATTTTCATCTCATTGAACCACATTTTACTTACTGACATCAACCGTGTCTCTTGTATTTTTGAAATTCCAATCACAGAAGCGGTAAAATTAAGATTTATGAAAAAAATTAGTTTTTTAACTACCACTTAGTAGTTTCACTATTCATAAAAAATTGAAGTTTTTCAGAAAAATGCCAAAATTTCACCCTAAGCTATAATTGATATTCCGAATTGAAAAATGATTTCTATTTTACAAAATTCCCAACATATAAGTTTCATTAATTAATTTTATAATTAATTTCCACTCTCACAACAAATAGCGTGTTTTTAATAGATAATAACTACCAAAAGATTAACACTTGTTTATGTCTGGTTTAAATGTGAAATTACATCCAATGACCAACATTGTATTAAATTGTAAAAATATATTCTAAATATACTTTAAAACCACTCAAATTAAAAATTTATCACTATTAATTATTTCGATTAAAAAAGTTGTTTTTAATTATAATTTAGTAATTTTCACAATTCATCAGAATATGAAAGTTATCCGAAAAGTACCAAAATATCACCTTAGGCTAAATTCGATACTCCGAATCCAAAAATGAAGTCCATTTTGAGATCTAAAATTTCTAAAATTTTAAAATGTGGTTATTACTATTCATAACGGCTAGTTATAATAATATTTTAATAACATATCGTTGTTTAGTGAAACTCGGTATTGCGTACTACACACGCTATCGAGGAAGGTCGCGATTGCGTGTAATGCAAGTCAAGTCAAGGATGTGTGTTATGCAAGCTCCTTTTGGTGTAGCGTACAACACAAGACATTAATTAAATTAAAAGAATATTTTTCATAAAATATCGGGCTGTTACAGCCACACTTCCAAAGCCTTTGGCTCATCCAACCCCTGCCCATTTTGCCTCTCCACATCCCTATATAACTATTAGAAGCATCACTTTGGTCAGAAGTCTTCCCAAGGAAGCCTTTGAGCTCAAACCAAAGGGAGTTACCCGATTTTAAGGTAATGTCTTCACTTGAGTCCTTTTATTTTATTTTGCTTCTCCAACCCCCTAAAATATTTTTATTCATTTCTTTTGTAACAAATCAAGTATCTTAAATATACTAGGATGTTTTTATAAGAAGGATTCTAGCTACACATACACACACCTACATCTAATGGTTAAAGAACATACTGTTTCCGTGGATGGTGAATTTCTGCCTCATGAAACGATGATTGTTCAATATTCTTCTAACACCTTCAAAGGTGTCCATTAAGATGTCACTATATTTATATATGATATATAATATTTTTATGTTTTCCTTAAGCTTCTGTATTTTTCATTTATGGAAAACCTTTATGGCTTCCATTATGGGTATACGCGATATCTTCATTTTAGGAAGTGCGGACTACCGCCCCCTCAAAGTGATTTGATTCGTTAATACCATATGTGGTACGTATAAAGGATATATTTAATGATATTATATATGATACCATACTGGAATTAAAATATTATTATGTATCATTATGTTTTAATTCCATTAAATATGAAATAGAAATGGAAGTAGCGTTCATGCGTACGTACGGCTTACCGTCTCCATGAACGGTGCATTTCATTTCTTACCTCTAAATGTTATGTAATATTATAAATACATGAATATACTGGATATATATGATATATATGATATTTAAATCCTGAATAAAATTCTGGATATAATGGATATTTTACCACATGAACAACTTGTAATTATAAAGAGTTTATTTTTGACTCAAGTACCAATGATCGTTAAAACGACATTTATTAACTTAAATAATTACATAGTGTTCATAACATGGTAATAAGTGATATAAAAGGAATAATGAACTTGAAAAAGGTTCTTAAGCAAGTATAAATTAACTCAAGTTTATTATTCAGGACATTAAAGAACGATCGAGTCAAGTCGGACCCGAGGTAAGGGATCCTACACCTCTCTTTCTTTTTAAGTACTCTCTTTTATGTCATTTCTTTTAAGCTCATCTTTCTTATGTTGGGGGATGTTCTTTTATATTACTCATACTGTAATTTTTATGGTAATATTATGAGAGACCCTATTTAATCTCATAAATACATTTTTGTAAGTTTTAAGTGGCGCCGTTAGGCTGCCGAGTTTTTGTAAGGGATTTTTCATCTCACATTTATTCCTGTGAGATTTATGCTCCATTTGCCACAATTTCCTTTGAGTGGTGTATTTACTGCCCATTTTTTACTCATTGTGTAATATACTTTCATTTATTAGTATTTAAATCAATGTTGTATTGTCCTTATTTCACGGGGTGTATGTTTCGAAAGTTACCCAAGTCGGTAAGGGAACCTTTCACCCTCCTCTTTTTAAAAGACTTATTTTTTTATGTCTCTTAATTCACATACTATTATGTTGGGATATGTTCTTATATATCCTTATTGATGTAAATTTTATGACCAAGTGATGAGCTACCCTTTTTATCTCTCATCAACTCTTTTTCTGAATTTTTAAGTGACGCCGTTAGGCTGTCGAATTTTTGCAAGGGAACTTCTTAACCCAATTTTGATTCTTTGGGATAAACTTGTACACCTTGAATATGTCATTCTATGATTATGTGTGAATGTCCTATTATTGTTATACACTTAATACCCACTTATATTTCATGTATTCATTTGTCACACATAATTATGTAACTGATTTATCCTTAATCCAAGGATACCGTCTTTGTATGGGACTTCATCTCAATCTCCTTTCATTGAGGCATATTTTATTTTATACACAACTTTCTTTTATATGGTGTATAAATCCCTTTGACTTTTATGTTTATTCAAAAGAAATATTTTTTATATGAAGCATTTACTAAACGAAAAAAGGGAATTTTTTTTGTCATATGTATGTGGCGACAATGACTTCTCTGCCGCCATGATCATTATTTGAGTTTCAGCTTCCTCTACAAGCCATACCTTCTTTTTAAAAGAAAAATAAATACCATGTTTTACTTTTCTTTTATTTTGGTATTGAAAATGGTTTTCATAATGTTTTTATATCAATGTGTTGTATTGATATCTTGTGATTGAAAGGTGGAAATGTTATGTTTCCTTTATGCATGTTTTATGTAATAATATTATGTTATGGTTCTTGGGAATTATTATGAATACGGGTGGTTCCATGATAAACTAAGGGCAGGTGAGCCCGATATAGCTCTCCAATTCATTGGGTAATGCGAAGGAGTGAAACGTTAAGGTTTATCCGAAGAGATTTAGGGAATATACTGTTGTGGGTATTCCAAACGTAACCAAGAGGGTTACTCCCTACGTAAGAATGTTATGAATGCCTCAAGATACCTTTTATGTCTTATGATTTCTATGATTTATTCATGATTTTATGAGTTATGTTAAAGTGCCTATGTTTTATGGGTAAAGTATGATTTCATTCTTATGTATATATGGACTCATGTTTCCTTTCCATATTTTTATAACCCTTACTGAGCTTTTTATGCTCATCCCAAGTTTTTTGAAATGTTTTTCACAGGTCATGGGAAAGGTACATGTTATGATGATAGTGTCAAGGAAGTGTCAAGAAAGAATCCATGATTTACTTTTAAATATGTTTCCGTTGATGGGAAAAAATGAATACTATCTTTTTTGTAACCACTTTGTGTAAACGTGGAATGTAATGCAAGTTTTATGATCTAATTCTCTAAAACTCTAAACCTGAAAAGATCCTCAATGTGTAATATTGTAATAAATCATGATTATGTAAGGTTTAATGCTGGATCCTTATATATATAAACCAGGAGATAATAAATAAAATGTAGTAAAGGCCCAAACAGTGATGCCATATATACAACTGACCACCCACATGGATGGTTACACATATAAACTAGAATAAAAAGGAAATAATGATGATGGATCCATGAAATATTTGAGACATACCTCATACCAGTATCCTAATATCATTTGATCCATCACACTTTACCATGTAAAACCCCATCTCAGGCCTCAACATAACCTAGGATTGTAATAACCGTGAGACAGATGCTTGAGCACCCTTGTACAATGGAAGATCAAGCATGGTGTGAGTGAAAAACACTATAGGAAACCACTAACATGGTCCCTTACTAGCTAGAGTACACAGTGATATGTGTTTTTGATAGGCTCAACTAGAATAAAAAAATTAACTATATAATAATAAATCGATAAAAAACATTCCAATACCTACATCGTCCTGATGTCAGAATGTCTCTGAGTACTCCATGATGATCGTACCTACAAAGTATTTCCATATCCCCATGGGAATGAACATATATCCCAATACATGTCCAAAAACTATCACCAATCCTCAGGTGAGTGACCCTGATTGACCAAACCTGCTTTGACCAGTACTGGGGTGTCTCTAAGTATTTTTTGAAGATCATGAATATGAACATGGGACCATAGATTCTCCCTAGGTAATCTTGGGTAATCCATTAAGGGCTAGCTTATTGGAATAATATAACTCTCTTCTTGGTACGAGGCTCATCCAAACGGGGGTAATATACCCATCCTTTTGGCATAGATCAACCAAACTAGACATAAAACCATCCAGGGGAAATATACCCATCCTTGGATAATCTTGAGACCATAGGAAAACTAGGGGAAATCGATGCATCCCTGTGGAATGTAGGCTCAACCCACTGGGGGTAATATACCCATCCCCAAGGCACAATCGACCACTATGGTTATATTACCCATCCCCAAGACAAGCATAATGACCTAAAAAATAGAACACCTACCAAGGGAATCCATCTTCCTAAGGTATTAAGCATGAGTAAGTAAATATAAACAAGGGGCTAGCCACATGCCTGACCCACTTCATCCACCATATCCTTTTTGTATCACAACATAACTGGGGTTCAAAGGTTACCCCCTTAGTCATCTATACCCATATACATGCGCATCCATATAGTGTCAGATAAAAAATAGGTCACCCACTTGGGTCTCCTTGGTTACATTAGAACAGAGGAACCCTCATAAGGGTTATGAGTCTCAAAAAATTCTCAGTCCAATATCTGATTCTCATAGGATACTACGTCTCTCAGCATCAACATCAAGATAGCATGGCCTCTCCATCTACACAGGTACTCCACTTTGGAAATGGTCTAAGAGATGGAACATGACCCATATCGGTTCTCAAGGTTACTATGGGGTGGTATGTTCACCCAACCCAATCTTAATCTACCTAAGGTCAGTCCAAATAAGTCAATTCATGTCATAAGGGGGAGGTCCAATTACCCCATTCACATATCACTGAGCCCAAATATCTTATAAACATAGAAGGGGGTCCTTTAAGTCCTACACAACCTATGATCTCTAATTTTACCATCAAATCCTTCTTATAGGTGTCTAAATCCCCTATTTAAGGGATAATAAGTCTCATTTGGTCTATCCTCACCTCTTAAGTAGTCAGGAAGAAACCTGATATCTCAATATCCATATACTTAACCATCAACAAGTGAGGTAATAAATAAGAACACAAGGGTTTTCTATGATCACTGATGCTCATTCATTATATGAGGCATGGTTTAATTAAATAAACTATTCATTTTAACTTAACCATTTCTTTAAAATGCAAGGAATAATTTCATTAGTCAAATTATTTTTTAAAAAAAGGTTGGTCACCCACATGGCGATACCACAAACTCCATATGGAACATAAGAACATTCAAAAACCATAAGGGATATTTAAAAAGACCACTTACCTCAAACCAAATCTTATTCAATTAAATTCTAAGGTCTGGTAGCTCTTCCAAGACCTTTTGAGTTCATTCCAAGATCAATTGAACCCATGAAAAACCTTAGACTCATGCCTCAACCATAACACCCAAACTAATTAACTATAATCACTTTATAATTAATTAACCAATTTGATACAATTTACATAATATGGAATAATCAAAATAATGATCACCTTATCACCGTGCCACACTAAAAATGAATTGAACAACCAGTGGGAGGTTCGTAGTAAACCCTCAAAACCAACCTAGGTCAAACCCCAAATTTTTGAAACCATTTAAATGAATAATTTAATTTAATCCAAAATAAAAACCATAAATAAGCTTATAGTGTGAAAAATATTTGATGAAAAAAAGTGATGATAGGAGGATGTCATATCAGGATGTCCTTTTTCTAATTCACATTAATGTTCTAAAGAAATCAAGTGATTTCACTATTCTCTGGTGAAATTTTCTTTTTCAAGCTAAAACAAACAACCCCCAAATTAGTGACAATAAGAGGAGAGATGAACAAGAGGACGGGACAGAAGTTGTACCTTGATCCGCTGAAGAAAACTCCCAATAACAATATAGTGACCCAAAATTTTCATATATAGATATTTAATCTTAATTGATGAATATTAATTAAATAACATAATGATCCATGCCAAAATCATTTAGGTCAAGTGCATTTGGAAACTTAGAGACATAAAAAACTAGTTATTAAGTGAGATAAATCATCTCCCACCAAGTTCTTAATAATTCTCACCCTTCTTAAAAAAATCATACATAATACCTTTTATCATAACCCGAGGAAAGGAAACATAATAAAGGTTGAACTTAGATGACCAATAAGGATAAAAAGGGAGATATCAACATATTATGATCATAAGGGCATGCGAACATGATAATAACATTTGAAAAACATACCCTGCATATCATATATATTTAACTTGAGCCATGTAATAAATCTTAGCAGTTCATAAGATATGAATCATAATGGAATCAAAGAACATGATCTCTAATAACATAAAATTGGCATAAGACATAGATTTTGGGAATAAACATAAGCATATAAAATAATTTACTTAGTATTTAAGGCTTATTTCCAAAAATATCATAGTGGAATGAGTTCACTCCCCAAACCATCATAGTAGTCAAGGTTCACTCCCAATACTATAATAGAAGAAAAATTCCCTTACAAAATTGGTTTCACTTCCCATTCTAATCTTATTTATCTCATGAGATATAAATATTTACCCAACACATTAGAGAGGTATATAGGTCATATACATCAAAAAATGAAAATCATACAAATGTGTTCCACAAGATCATAAAACATTCATCATATCAGAACCCATGGAAAAATAAGCGGGTTTCATAAGCATTTTATCATGGTATAACCCATGGAAGAGAAATAGGTTTCATAAAAATAAACATAAACCATTAAAAGAAATAATAAGAATGGTATCCTTGTATAATATCCCCATTAAAGTATAAGTAACATAAAAGGATGTCATATTATATGGAAAATTATTTTGAAAGATCACATGGAACATTTCTTGAAGAAAATAGCCTTTCCACTTTGAAAATAACCTTTAAAAACTAAAAATCCATAAGAAAATGTCAAAATCATTTTATTTTAAAATAAATTCATAAAATTATAAAGTAATTTTAAATCATTTATTGTTCATGATTTTGTAAAATTCTATTTATGTTATACGCATTTAAAATTAAATATTCCTTTCACATTTTTGGTAAAATTCAAAAAACACCTCATTCGGAAATCGATAAAAATATTCCTTAATTTTTTTATAAAAAATAAAAAAAGGTAAAAAATGAATTTAAAAAATAATTTTATATTATTAAAATATTCATTTAAAAAATATTTAAAAAAACATGGATATGAAAGAAAAAGGTTTTTTGACCAAAGAGAGAAATAATGATGATTTTTAAAAAAAAACTTATTTTGAAATCTTGATTAAATAAAGAGAGGAAAGTGAATAGAACACATGTATTTTAATGAAATAATTAGAAAATAAAAATATTCATGAGTTTATTTAGATATAGGTCATAATATTTCATAATAATAAACTTAATCATAAATAATCTAGATAAACAATGAGACCGTAACATAAAAATTTCACTACTTTGGTATATTTTGAATCATAAGCCCCATGAAATAATAAAATTAAATGAAACTTAAAATATAATTAGAATGAATAAATTCATTATATTACATGTAAATGGGGATTTATATACCCATAATATAATAAGATAGGTTCACAACATAACATATGTCCCAAAAAAGACAAATTGAGACAAAAATCCATTACCTTAAGTATCGACTTCCACTGTACACATTGAACCTATGGTATAATAAATATAGGTTTATTATAAATATATTAAATAAACATACTAATATGTATTATACCATATATTATTTACTTATTACCTTTTATTACCCGTCTATTAACAATTCCTTGTTAAAACACATTTTGAGGAATAACTACTTCATTTTTCATGTCTGTTTTGGTTTGTTATATTCAGTCATTTCATTTTGACCATGGTTACATAATCTCAAAAATTTTAACCATGATATAAATATAATATATATTCATTATATAAGTATTTATAGTAATCCATTAAAGGTATATATATAAAATGAATTACATCATTCATTGAGATGGTAGGTCGTACGTATACATGGACGCTGTTTCCATTTTATCAATGGGTAAAAATAAAGGAAGGTAAATAATATATTATCTTAAAATAATAATTTTTATATAATTTATATCACATATATTAATTAATTTTACCCTTATTACCTTATATTTAAAGCTTAAGTGAAAAAAATCACAACGCTTCACAAGGTGATTGTTCGCCGTACACATGAGCGACATTATCTTACTCCCTTAGAATGGAAAGTAAGAGAGTATATGTGATATTATAATTAAATAAGTATAATAGTATCACAAATATAATAAATAAACATTAAATCTATCATTATATATATCTGTGAGTAGTAGTGATGTAAAACGAATAAAATCAGTTTGCGAGGTGGTAGTCCACCATACACATGATAAATAGTTTTATTTAACATTTTATAAAATGGGAGATAGATGCAGGTCATGAAATTAACATAATAATATTTTTTTATGTTACATACTGGTGTTATTATATTAACATTTTTGGAGAATATTTTAAGTATGTGTAAGAATAAATAAAACAAAAACTCAAGTTTAATAAATTTTCCTCTTATTTGGAGAACCTCCTTAAGTTAGCACCAAAATCATTATTAGGATGGTTTCCTAATAAAACTAAGGAATCTAGTATGTGGTGAAGGAATTAAGGAATATATTTTATCGTGGTTTTTTGGAATCAAATGGTTTTGTAAGTGTGAAGAGGAGATGAAAGGGGATGGACTTTTATAAGTGGGTGTGAACGCACAAGGAATTTTGTAAAAGAATTAAGTGTACCCGTATTTTTCACATGAAAAAAGGCTAAAAAATGGATCATTATAAAACATTATAGGTTATAAGGAAAAAATATATCCATAAAATTTGTTTTTTATAAGTTTATAGGTTATTTTACCCCTTATATTTTAAGTTTAACCCCGATAAACCCATTTTAACCTTAACTACAATAATTAATTTTTACTATTTTTACTATTAACTATGGTCAAGAATTAAGATGAACTTATTAGATAATATTAATTATTTTAATTAAAATTATGGAATTCATTTTTAAAAATTCTATTCACATAAGTGGAAAAAATTTAATTTAAAATTAAACCTGCAGGCGTGATAAAAAAGTGGTTTTCCAAAGAGAAAATCATCAAAATTTTAATAAGTTTTTATATAAAAATTAAATATAAAATTGATTTAAATGATATAGATTGTATTAAATATAATATAATTTATCTAATTATAATTTTAAAAACATTTTATATAAATTTAACCTTATAAATTCTTTAAATGATAAGGGAATTTTCAATAAAATCCAGTATTTTTTACTATTCATCAAAAACTTAATATTTTCAAAAAAATACCAAGAATTCACCCAAATATATTTTTTAAATTTTTATTATAAAAATGAAGTTAATTTTTTTAAATAAATTTTATAAAATTTTCAAAATTTAATTTTATTATTTATTCTAAAAAATCAATACAAATCATTTTTTTGAGAAAAAAGTATTTTTCGAAGCATATAATGACTTTAATAAAAATTAAGTTTTTTTTATCAATATGATTTATTTATATAGAATAATAATAATTAATTTTTAAAATTTGTTTATTAATATTCATGCTTCCAAGTTTAATGACTAGGTAATAAGGATCACATTTAAATAATAACATCAATAGTTTGTCACAGTTTGTTAAAACTCGGTGTTGTGTGTAACAAAAGCTATCAAATAAATTAATTTGTTTTTAAAAAATATTTCATAAAATCTCTGGGTGTTACAAACACCACCCCAATCCAAGGGTAAGAAGGATGTGTAAAGAGAGGAGGCCCTCGGGACATGTGCACTAGAGGAAGGCTTGAAAAGGGGGATTCCCCCTTTAATACCTTAGGGGGTTAAAATGTAATCCCCCCCATAGAAGTCCATTTAATAGATAGTGAGCCTAGTAGGCTAGCTAATACCCTAGCTAACCCACTGACTAGCTGGTGGTTAAAACTTTTGACCAACCATGGATACCTCTAGTGCTCCTCTAAGGCTCTCCTCCACCAATTAGACCCCATTCCTCATCGAAAATACCTCCCTTGAGGGGTCCTAACCATTAGAATTCAATTATTAATCTCTATTAAAAATATTACCCATCAACTTATTCAAAAATTAAAATTTATGTTTAATTTAAAAACCCATATATACATGAAGCATTAAAAACTCCCCACAAAAACACTTATGATCCCTGAGAAATATTTTTGATCATCTAAACATCAAACCCAACCGACCTCACTTTCCAATTCCCATCCTATGACCTTATTCTATCCTTTAATACTTGACACACCTCTCAAGAGCAACTCCAAACACAAGATATAAGTTTCCCAATCCCAACCCAATACTTACATTTATTATCTAAGCACCAAGAAGACACTCTCCCATGCCTGTATAACTCGAGATATGATGATATCACATTCCACTTAATCATCAATCCCTTGGAACTCTCTACTACAGGACCTAACTAAAAGAGACCAATTTCGAGATTCATTGCCTCCCACCATTGAAAGTTTCTACTAAAAAACCTTACATCACCCTAATGATGCACTTAATATAGTTTCCAATGTACCTCACTGAGAAATATATTAAAACCACCAGTCCAACACCTGTACCCCCTTTTGTTCTCAAATTATAAAAAATGGATGAGCCTCTTTTATCCAAGACCAAAATGCGCATACTATATTTTCCTTGAATATCCCTGACCAATGCTCAAAACATACCCATCATATCTGAAATGATGTTCCTTGTGAAGTTCTTAGCTCACCACATTCAATTACATGTAAATCATCCTATCAGACCTCCTCTAGCCGAACTATCTCAAAACTCCTAGCTACACCTAGTAATGTTTTTCACAAAGAACCCAATCATAGTTTCTTTTCTCCTAAAGGTATACCATTATCATCTAAACATGCTCAATGGAGTCCATACCTGACTCTTGGTGGGATTCCATGGCTAGATCCTCAGTTTTTCAAAACCATCTTTGTGTACTGCTATAAGAACCAAAATAAATTTGATCAAACACACTCTATTCACTTTAATTATATCCCAATACCAAAGCCAATGATAGGTATCAATCCACCATCATCTCCAATTTCCTTCATGTAATTCCCTGAGGAATCCATACATGAATCAAATTCATTACACGTTGACAACTAGATACCATCACAAACATTCCATGGTCGACTCTAGACCCCCAACCCTTCCAACATAAGGGTCATACACCTAATATCGGTGTCCCGCTCCCCACTATAAGAGTTCCCTTTTAATTTCTTTACTTGATCAAAACTTTAAAACTATGATCCATGCCCTATGCATCACCGAATGCAATAATTGGACATATCCAAACCCACTTGAACTTGAGCACCATCAAAACATCAATTTTTGTATGCTTCTAAATTCTAACAAGGGTCACAAACTTATACAGAAAATAGTTCACTCCACATTATATTTATCTACTTAAACTACACTTTGAGTGAAACCTAAATAGGTTCCATCACCATACATATACCGCTCCTCCCGAGCCATGCCCATTCTATCCTAGGCAGTACTTTTTTAACCAAAACATGGATATACTATTCCACTACACCCTATCCATTTAAAAAATATCCCAAATCATAGGGGGGAATCCTTATTTACATCATGCCATATAAAAATAGCACATACCATTCCCATCTGGTCCTATATAGTGGGTGTATGATCCTATACCACCTACTCCATCACCCAGATCATGCTCCTATAAGTCATATTTCATCAAACTAGATCGACCATGATCCATGAAACGCCAAATCATTAAGAAAAGAGCATACTAGATACTCCCATCCAAGGGAACAACATTCCACCCATGTCAAGGATAAATATACACTTAGTCATGATCTCGTATTCCAAATTCAATAGGGTCGATAGGGTTAGGAACCTGAATGGTCCTACATTTCAAAACTATTATTGATACCATGCAACTCTAAGTACCTCACATCCAAAGTCTCTATCACTCAATGTGATTTTCCCATAAAATAATAAGGAATCACCTTTCCTACATCTTATAATAGATAACACCATGCTGTATTGATATAAAAAAACCACAAACCCATTCTTTCCATTCCTGAAGAGAACACAACTCAGGTTAACCCCCCTCACGGGTTTCCTTTATATGAAAATTAGGAATTGACTCACTCAGAGACCTAAGATGCATCTAAAAGGGTCACTATATCTCCATCCTAACTGCATGCAGAAAGATAAAGTATCAAGAAAGGTTACAACTCATGGGATATAATTCACGGTCTTGTCTCAACAAACCATGATGTCTAACATGCCCAACCCCCACTCACATATCTCAAATACATAAAACACTAGACATCACATCCCAACCAATCTACTCATAAGGAATCGATTATCACGAGTATCCATACATGGGGCCATTCTTGGAGAATCACAACCTCACTGGTCACCGTTATCTCACCCAACAACACTATTATAGACGATTCATATTAAGGGAAACATAACCATTAGCTCAATTAAGTAGAATGTAATTCCAAGATATATGGGAAATCAAGATAAAATTTGTTACTAACACTTTAAATATCTGAACCTATAAATAATCATCCATGAGGGGTTTACCATGAAGGCTTAAAATGCCTTTATTGATCCACCAGGGTCACTCTATATCCCGTACACTGATGGATTGCATCTTTGTTATCATTATGAATCATCATGTTTTAGATCCAAATGACCTAACTTAAAAATAAAATACATATACATGTTGACCTAACTGAGTATAATTCCACTGAGTACTTATATGGGAAAACAATATATGATCAATTTATAACACTTTAAATAGCTAATAATTAGTCTTCAGTGATATAAACCACACCACTAGGACGCCTACATATCATGTGAATCCCAATGTGTTGAGAATGATGCATGAAACACCTCTTATATCTATAGTCCAAGAGTAAGAATTCTAATAACTAACCTCTTACCAATGGTACAAGAGACAAAAGCCTTGATAAATCATCAACCTCAAACATCATGTGTGTTAGTTTAGGTGAAAATAAAAAATAACCATAAAATTGAAAGCCAAAAACATTAATCCCAGACCCAAGGTAACTTGGAATTCCACCGAGAAAGGTGTTTACAACACACTGGTCGAGGTTCCATCACAAGATTTGACACATTACTATGTCTATAGTATACTAATTCCCAAAATGTTAAGACTAAAATAAAAACATGCTTTGATACCTCTTTGTAACATCCTAGATAGGATCAATCTATGAACAATAACCAGATTTGTCCACCACATGGCCTCAAGCACACCTCCCAGAATTCCAGAGGTTTCCAATTAGAAATAGTGGTCTAAAGAGGTACGAAAGGGAGGCTATACCCCCTATATAAAAGTGAAAAATAGAATATAAAATAATTAAATTTCAACTATTAGAAATAAAATAAAATCATAAGAAGATAAATATAAACAAGGCTATAATAAATGAAATGCAGTTAAGACCCAAACAACCATTCCATACATACAAATGAACTCCCACTGGGATGGTTACATAAAAAAACCATAATAAATGGAAATAAATACATTAGATCCATGAAAAATCTTACACATACCTCATCCCAGTCTTTTGATATCATATGAGTTGTTCCACTCCACCATGAAAAAACTCATTCTAGGTCTTATCCTATCCCATTCTTATAATAACCATCTAAAATATTTTTAGGTACCAATGGGAAATGAATGCCCGAGAAGGATGTGAGTACAAAACTATGTATTTAACCACCAAAATAGACCCACTCTAACTAGTGTTTGCAGTGATATGTGCATATGAAAAGATCAGTTCAAATCAAAAAATAAAAAATATAATTATATATCAATAAACAACATCTAAATACCTACTTTTACTTGATTCCAAAGTGCCTCTAAGCATGTCATGATGATTGCACCTCTACACTCTCAGCATCACCCCATGGGAATGCACATATAACCTGATACATTCCCAAAAAAACTATCATCAATTCCCAAGTATGTGAACCAAATTGACCATACCTACTTTAACCAGTGATGGGGTGTCTCTAAGAACATTGTGAAGAGAATTACTACCAATATGGCCCTCTATCTGATCCCCAAGTAACCTTGGGTGATCTATCAAGAACAAACAGATTAGGGATAATATACCCATCCCTGTGGTAAGAAGATCAGCCAACTGGGAGGTAATATACCCATCCCTATGGCATAGATCAACCTCCTCAGTCCCAAAACCATATAGGTGAAATATATACATCCTAAAATCATCAAGATAGCACATTTTAACTTGGTGTATTATACCCATACCTATGGAACATGATATAACCCAATTGGGGGGAATATACCCATTCCCATGGAACAATAGAGAATTAGGGGTAGTATACCCATCCCTGGTCCAAGAATAATGGCTTACAAAAGAGAACACTTACCCAAAGCATCCATCTTTCTGGGGTGTCAACCTTGTGCAAGTAAAAAGAAACAAGGGGTTGGTCGTATGCCTAACCCACCTTAGACACCATATAATTCTCAGATCACAATGTGATTAGGGTTATAAGGTGACCCTTATAATCATATCTACCCATATCCACATGCACTAGATCAGGGTCATTAGACAACATGGTATCCACTCGGGTTCCATCAGTCACAGTACATCAAAGGAACCCTTAAAAGGGTTTTCAGTCCCAAAAAATTCTCAAGTTAACATCTAATTCTTAAAAGATACTATGTATCTTTCCATTAACATCACAATATCATAAACTCATTGTCTATATGGGTATTCCACTTTGAAAATTCTCTAATAGATGGAACATGACCCATATCAGTTCTTAATGTCACTATAGGGTGGTCTGCTCACCCAACCCAATCTTGGTCTACCTAATGTTGGTCCACCTAGGCTTGGTCATTTCATAAGGGGGAGGTTTACTCACCCATATCAAATATAGATGTTTGAAAATAGATCAAAAACAAAAAAGGGGGCCCCCTATGTCCTATATGGTCTATGATCTCTAAGTTCACCCTCACCTATATCTTGGAGGTGTCTCAAACCCCTATGAAAGGGATAATAGGTATCATTTGGTTCAAACTCACATCTAAAGTGGATTGGAGGACTCCTAATATATTAATAGTCACAACAAAAACAATTTATTATTGAAGAAATAAGATAGCACTAAAGGGTTGTTCATGAACCCTGGTGCTCAATTATTACATGGGGAGTGGTTTAATTAAATAAACAATTTATTTTAACATAACTATTTCTATAAAATTTAAGGGAGAATTTAATTAATCAAATTAATTTAATCAAAAGGTCATTCATCCATGTGGTTAGATCACAATATACACATGAAACACAATCACATGCATAAACCATATGGGCTAGTGTGTGAGGAACCCTACCTCAAACTGAAGTTTTCCAAATTTAATTCCAAGGTTTAGTAGCTCTTCCAAAGACTTCCAAGGTCCTTCCAATATTTATTGAATATACACCACCCCTTAGGATCTTAACTCAATTATGGTACCCAAATTAATCAATTATAATAACTTTATAATTAATTGAACAATTTTAAAACACTTACATAATATGACATAATCGGTATAAAGATCACTATTTTGCCGCACTACATCAGAAATGAAGACAACATCCTATGAGAGGTCCACATCGAACCCCATACACCATAAAAAGAAAAACACCTAAGTTATAAAACTATTTAATAAATAATTTAACATAATTTAAAATAAAAACCTTAAATAATCTTGTAAAATGATATATCTTTTATGAAATAGTGAATGATGGTAGGAGGGAATTATCTTAGTGAAACCTCTTACTAGGATCTATGAAAGTTTCAAGGACATAAAGAAATTTCACTATTACATGATGAAATCATTATTTTTAACTTAAAATAAACATCCCCTAAATCAGTGAAATTGAGATTGGAGTTAAATGAGAGAAGTATATGGAATTCATACCTTGATCCACCAAAGAAAATGCCCAAGAATGCTACCCCAAACCAAGGGGAAGAAGGAACAGGAATGAGAGGAGGCTTTCTGATCATGCATGTAAGATAAAGGAAAGAAAAGGGGGATGGAACATTTAAAACTAGAGGGGAGAAATATCATTTCTCCCCTCAAAAGGACATCAAAAAACCAATGGCTATAGGCTTTATCCACCCTAAACCCCATCACCCAGAAATTCCTTATATGATCTTTGAAGACTCCCTGCCAAAAATTAGACCACATTCCCAATCCAAAATACCTCCCTTGAGGGGTCCCAACCATTAAAATTCAATTTCAAATCTTGTTTCAAAATCTAGATCATCAAATAATTCAAAAATTCAAATTTATCTTGAATTTAAAAAGTCCATATGGACATAGGGCATTATAATGTAGCTATTATTGTTACAATAAGTATAACAACCCTTCTCTTTATTGCACACTAAAACATGATTTATTACATAAAATTCACTTGATACAATATAGAAGATCGAGAGGTCTAGTGTCTTTGGGTATTAGGATCATTACATAACAACTTAAAACATGAAATGCAACATCTTTATTGAAAACATCCTTTACATGACCACTACATTCCCTCATATTTAGCATTTCATGGGATAACCTGAGGACATGCATAAGAAAAGGGTGAGCTATAAAGCCTAGTAAGGGAATAAACATGGAATAACATGAGGAATACAATACATGTTTTTCAATAGGAATATTAATGGATCACAAGAGAAAAATGAATATAAAGACATAATAAATCATGATAATCATAACATGGAAATGTGGAAATAACACTTTACATGAAATTAGCATGAGCCAAGGCTAATCATACATAGAGCATGAGTAAACCCTAATTGCACATGAAACACGAGTAAAACCTCATTGAACATGAATTATCATGTTTCAAAACTAATTTCACATGACATATCATGATTCTATACTTTACCCAATGCATTGGAGCACTATCAGGGCACACCCTTCTTAAAAATTTCATTTCATGCATAAGTGTGCCACATGGATCATATAACATGGAATCAATCAATATCAAAAGTTATTCCATGATTAAGGAATGTGTAATAAATACATGAAATTATCATTCAATAGGTATATGTTCATAAAGGTGAATACCCTTGATAGAGACATGGGTATGGTATTCACTATACTATGATATTGGCATGAAAAAACATGGTGCAATTTCGCCAACATAATGACATGACATAAGAATTCATAAAAATGGTTGATGAGATAGAAATGGGTGTATCATTATATGTAAATTAAATTTACATTAATAGGGTCATATATATACATGTCCCAACAAATTTAATGTAATTTAGATACTAATAAAAAAGAATTGATTGATTGAAAACGAGGAAAGAGAAATTCTTTATGGAATTTCGGCATGGTAACAGGTGTACATGGGAGGAATTAATGAGAGATAAAGGTGATATATAATTATTAAAAAATGAAGAGGCAGTATGGTGTAGGTGATAAATTATACCCCAACATTTATAATTGAAAATAAAAGGGCATAAAAATATAAGGAAACTTGGAAATACAAAGAGAAATCAAGGAATCCCTTACATGGAAGTGTGATCCCAAAGGCATGGGAGAAGGTTGAGAGAGGTTTCTTGGGAAATTGGGGTGCCTTGGGAGGATTATAGGGAGAGTATGGAATAGTTTGGATGAACTTAAATGTATTTGAGTGAAGATGAAGTGGGATCTTGGGTGAGTTTATATAGGAAAGGAGGGGGAATTCATTATTATTTTGGTTTGGGACACCGCACATTAAAATAATCAAAACCACAAAACATCCCATGGTTTTTGCCCATGGTTTTTGATAAAGAGGAGTGGAAAAAAATATTTTGTAAGGAAAATGTCTGAACATCTTAAAATAATAGGGTTTCTTATGTGGAGGTGAGTCACACTCTCAAGGAAAACAATTTAAAAAGAAAAAATGTTTTATAAGCCTTGAAGAGTCCACTAAATCTTTGTAAAATAAATCAAAAAAACCCAAAAATCACATTATTTTAATGGTAAAACATATATTGGATGGACATAATGTTTATAGCATTTTATTACATAACTATTGGGTCATTATGATGTCATAAAACACATTATATATTTAAACAGTATTTAATTTTTACCAAAAAATTCGACTTTCTCCGCAAATTATGAAAAATTAAACATTGGATAATTTTGACATCCTGATTCCAAAAATAATATCAATTTTATCTAAATAATTTTCTAAATAATATAATTTTTACTTTTAAAATAAAAACTGACATTTATCGAAAATTCTTGGGTTTTGACAAAAATAGCTTTCAAACCTTAATAAAAACTACAATTGGATTCATAAAATTATAAGATAATTTATATTTAATAAATATTAATTTAATAATAATAATAATTATATTTTATTAAAATATTATTTAATTCAAAAATCCATTAATTCATCAAAATAGGTTTCTTAGTTGAATATTAACTAAAAATACTATTTGTGCTTTAAAAAATATTTACACAGTAAAAATAATAAAATGAATGTAAAATATTTATTATATAAAAAAATAATATACATAATCATAATACTAGTTTATTGTTACATAACCCCTTAAAACACCAACATAAGACATTAGGGTAAGGTGCGCGATGGTGACAAAATCTAGTGGTGGCTCGGATAACATCGCTTGAGTGGTAATCTCTATCAACTTCCACTTCTCCCATAGGCGGTTCCTCTTAAGCTTAACATATTCAAGATTGGATTGGGTTTGGTCAAGAGTGAAGCCCAATGATGCCACCTCCTTTCCAAGCTCTCAAAAATTGGCTTCATACGGGGCATGTCTACTGGATGAGGCCATCGCTTCCTTTATCTGAGTAAATTGGATTTGTTAAAGCCCTATATTTATACTAATTATGTGATAACTATTCAATGGCTATTCAAGAAATGGTCACAATTCTTAATGGTATTTTAAAATCAAAAACATAAAACCAAATAAGTCCATACGTTTTACATAACTATAAGAATACATTTAAATAGACCAAGAGGAATTTTCATTAATAAATTTTGGGTCGTTACAATCTTCCCCCTTAAGAAATTTCATCCTAGAAATTTCCTTTTCCCACACTAAAATAGATGTGGGTAAATTTTCTTTATAATTTACTCAAATTCCCACATCGCTTCTTCAAACTTGTGGGTTTTCCACAACATCTTGTGGAGGGACATTGTCTTATTTCGTAGAACTTTTTCTCTACGATCTAAGATCTTCATTGGTTGCTCCTCATAAGAAATATCATCCTATAACTGTACTACCTATGAATATAGTACATGTGAAAGTTTTGGTATGTACTTACTTAAGAGGGATACATGAAAGACATCATGTACTTTGGTCATAGTAGGTGGAAGTTCTAGTCGATAGGCCACAACCCCGACACGATCAAGAATCTCGAAGGTGCCGATGTACCTAGGAATTAACTTTCCTTTATTTTCAAACCTCATGACCTTATTCCATGGAGATATACATAGAAATACCATGTCTCCATCTTTGAACTGAAGGTCTTGTTGACAGTTATATGCATAACTCTTCTATCAACTTTGGGCTGCCTTGATATGCTTCTGAATGGCTTTCACCTTCTCCACCATTTCTTTGACCATTTCAGGTCCTAGTATCTTACACTCACCAAATTCATCCCAACATGCCGGTGTTCTGCACCTCTTCCCATACAATACTTCATAAGGTTCCATTCGGATGCTCAAGTGAAAACTGTTATTATAAGAGAACTCAACCAGAGGAAGATATTGATCCCATCCTCCTTTGAAGTCCATTGAGCACTCTATCAACATGTCCTAAAGTGTTTGGATAGTCCACTTGGATTGGCCATCAGTTTGAGGATGATAAGATGTACTGAAGTTCAACATAGTATCCAGATCATGTTGAAGACTCTTCTAAAACATATAGGTGAATCTTGGATCTCGATTGGATACAATCGATAGTGGTACCCCATTCAGCCTTACCACATCTTCGATGTATATCCATGTTATTTGATCCAATGAGAAATCCTCAAAAATTGCAATGAAGTGTGTAGACTTTGTAAGATGATCCAAAATAACCCAGATTGCATTGTTGCCTTTGGATGTCTTCAGAAGTCTGGTGACAAAGTCCATGGTGATGTACTCCCATTTACATGCTGGTATGGGCAATGGTTGCATCATCCCCTTAGACTTCTTCCTCTCTACCTTCACTTGATGACACACCAGGCACTTTGATGTATATTCAACAATATCCTTTTTCATATTATCCCACCAATAATTCTCTTGGAGATCTCAATACAACTTTATGTTTCCTGGGTGAATAGAGAAATTTGAACTATGTGCATCATCTAAAAGTTCCTTCTTCAGCTCTGAACTTTATGGAACACATAGTCTTTTCCCAAATCTCACAATTCCTTCTTTATTAACATTTAACTTCAAGGATTTACATTTTTTGAAAGCTTCCACCTTCTTCAAAATTTCCATATCATCCTTTTGATCATCCTTTAACCTTTCCAAAAGATACGGTTGAGCAATCATTTGTGAAAGTATTGATGAAATTCCCTTCTTTATGATTCCCATGTCCATATTAATCAAATATAAGAAGATTAGATATTTCTCAATTCTCATCAATGATATAATCACTGGGTCCTTTCTACTTATAGAATCCTCCACCTTGTTCGCATTCTAAGGGTGGTAATGGATTGAGCAATCATAATCTTTGTTCAGCTATAACCATCTTTGTTGGCACATGTTCAAATCTTTTTGTGTGAATACATACTTGAGGATTTTGTGGTCCATATATATTTCACACTTCTCCACAAAGAGATAATGCCACCAAATTTTTAAAGAAAAGATCACCACAACCAACTCTAGATCATGTGTTGGATAATTATACTCATGAACTTTCAATTTCTTGGAAGCATAGGCAAGGACTTTATCATTTTGCATCAACACACAACCTATGCCCTTCTTCAAATCATCACTGAATACCACAAAAAGTTATCCACTTGTGGGTAATTTGAGAACGGGCATAGTGATAAGCCTCCTTTTCAACTCCTTGAAGCTTTCTTTGCATTCATCACTCCAAGAAAACTTTACTCCCTTCATAGTTAGCTTGGTAAGAGGGTTGGACAATTATGAGAAATATCTCACAAATCATCGATAATATCCAGCTAACCCTAAGAGGCTACAGATATCCATTATCGATGTTGGCCTCAACCATACCTCTATTGCAACTTTCTTAGAGAAATCTATAGATATCCCATTGCTTGTGATGATATGGCCTAAGAATGAGAACTCCTTAAACCATAAATCACACTTGATGTACTTTGCATAGAGCTTCTACTTTCTCAAGGTCTCTAGTACATTCCTTAAATGCTCCTCACGATCCTCATTGGTTTTGGATTATATTAGATATCATCTATAAATAATACATATAAATTTGTCAAGGTAATCTTTAAAGACTCTATTCATCAAGTCCATAAAGATTCATGGAGCATTAGTGAGTCCAAAAGGCATTACTATGAATTCATATTGCCTGTATGTTGTTCGAAAATAAATCTTGGGGATATCATCATTATTTAACCTTACATTATAATATCCCAACCACAAATCTAGCTTAGAAAAGTATTGTGCTCCATGTAAATGATCGAACAAGTCATTAATTCATGGGAGAGGATACTTGTTCTTTATCGTGATTTTGTTAATCTCATGATAATCGATGCAAAGGTGCATTGACCCATCCTTCTTCTTGAAAAAGAGGAATGGTGCACCCCATGATAAAACACTTGGGATTATAAATCCTTTATCCAGATTCTCCTGTAGTTGCTTCTTTAGCTCCTCAAGCTCTACAACAGCCATTCTATACAGATTCTTGGATATTGGCAATGCCTCGGGTATAAGATCAATTGAGAATTCAATATCTCTTCTAGGAGGAAGACCAGAAAATTCCTTAGGAAACACTTTAGTGAATTACCTCACAATAGGCATGTCTTCAAGGATGGTTGCCTCCTTAGACTCAATCATCTGAGCCAGATACATGTTCTCATAGTGCAGTAATATCCATAGTTGAGATGATGGAGCTAAAGAAGATTCATCTTCCTCCTTGCACTTGTACAGAATTGGGGTTGATTCTCCACACAGAGAGTGATTCCCCTCTCACACCAATTTATGTTGGCTCTATATAAGGAAATCCAATCCCTGCCAAGAATTGCATCAAATTCCACCAAAGGGAGTATGATGAGGTTCTTTGAGAAGTTCAATCCACCTATTAAGATAGAGGAGGAGTTATATTCATGGGATGCAATGATTGCCCCATTTTCTTCACTCACCGACATCTTTAATTCCATGATTTGTGGTGGTGTTGAGATTGTTCTACTAAACATTAGGAATATAAAAGAATGTGTAGAACCAAAATCAAAAAGTACGTTTTCTATTCTTGAATGAATAACTAGCGTACCTATCACCACTTCATTGTCGAGGTTCACTTCGGCAATAGTGATGGAAAAAGCTCGCCCTTGTTTCCTTGGATGTTGTTGGTTGCCTCCGAAAACCCTTGTCTTTGGGCACTTATTTCCAAGATGCCCTAGTTATTTGTAGTTGAAGTAATGAACAATGCGTTGAGAGTCAAACAGAGCATTCCTATCCTCTGTCACAGCCATGAGTTTTTCTTGTCAGAAGTTAATGGCTAGGTGCCCTTCTCTTCCACACCTAAAGCATTTACTCATCCCCTTCAGGCAATTTGCAGGGTGCTTCTTTCTGTACCTTTGGAAAGTGGGGTACTAGATTTTCTTAGCACCATTGGATTTATCCATAGAACTACCAAGATTTAAGTCCACCTTATACTTCTTATCCCCATGATACCCTTGAGGTTTTCTTATCTCCATTTCAATATTGAGGGCACATCCTACAATTTACTCATAGTTGTCGAAGTCACGGATCACCAGGGCTTTCCGCAGGCTAGGTTTCAGCCCACCAAAGAAGTGGTCAACCTTGTATTCAGAGGTAACAACAAAGTTGGAAGCATATCATGTAATCCTTGTGAAGTTTTCCTTGTATAATCTGATAGATTCATCATTTTTTTCTTGAGGGAAGGGAAGTCCCTTTCCATATTAAGCCGAAGGGTGCGTGAAAAATATTTATTGAAAAATATCTTCTGAAAATCCTTCCATTCTAATGCCTCGATCTCCTCCTAAGGCTTTGTATATTTGATCAATGTCCACCATTGATATACTTCACCCTCCATACGATAAGAAGCTATAAGAACCTTCTCTTATTTGGAACATTGAAGGATGGAGAAGATCTTTTCAATGGCGTTGATCCATTGTTCGAAAATTAAGGGATCGTATGATCCATTAAAAGTTGGAGGACTTCGTCTCATGAAGCTATCGATAGTGACTTGTTCTTTCTTATGGGGGGTTAAATATTCTTATTGCCCCATGTTTCTATTCAATGATTGAGTTAACTGAGAGAGAAGCATGACAAAGTTCATGATTCCCGCTCCCATCAGATTGGGCATCTCATTAGCATAATCATCACATTGATCTTCACATCGGTTCTTAGACCGAGTCCTCCTATTACTGTCCATCGGCTGGAATAAAAGGGAAGTTAGGGGTAACACATAAAGGGTAATCCAAGGACAAAACTGATGACTTATAAATAACTTTTATTTCCTTAACTTATAAATCCATAGGCTTAAATCTATGTTATCCATGATCTACTTTCTAACATATATTATTAGGGGAATTCCCTTAATAATGGTTCGTAATAATCTTGTGAATTTACAAATGCATATCCCCCAGGATTATCATAACCAAGAGTGCAACAAGCCCCATTGTTGTGTACCAGGATACCCTGGGTTAAGCCCAAAACTCCTTGTCAGGGTTTTCACCCCTAGGTACATCTGTGCCAGAGCCACCTCTACCTACTTATATCTAGAGAGGGATGTATTTGCTTGATAAAACACTTACTCAATACCCACCAAAAAATTAGGGATTTTTTTATTATACTTAGTCTTGTCTCTAAGGCTTCACTAGGGTTTTCTAATCCTAATCCCAAAAATAACTAAACATATCATCTGATACCAACTATAAAAACCCTTCATTTTATTACACACATAAACATGATTTATTACATAGAAAAGTTCACTTGATACAACATAGAAGATCTAGAGGTCTAGTATCTTTGGGGCTTAGGAATATTACATAACAACTTAAAATATAGGATGCAACATCTTATTGAAAACTTCCTTTACATGACCACTACATTCCCTCGTACTTAACATTGCATGGAATAACCTGAGGACACACATAAGGAAATGGTGAGCTATAAATATCAGTAAGTGAGTTAAAGAGGTATAACATGAAGGATAAAATACATTTTAAGTAATAGGAATATCAATGGAGCATAAGATAAACATGAACATAAAGGCATGATATAATATGATTAACATAACATGGAAATGTAGCAAAAACATTTAACATGATTTTAGCATGATCCAAGGATAATTAAACATGGAGTATGAGTAAATCCTAATTTCACTTGAATTAGTATGAGTAAACCCTCATTTCACTTGATGTATCATTATACTAATCTTTACCCAATGCATTGGAGTGCTATCAGGGCACACCCTTCTTAAACATTTCATTTCATGCATAAGTGTGCCACATGGATCATATAACATGGAATCAATCAACATCATAAGTTATTATACAATTAAGTAATGTGTAATAAATATATGAAAGTAACATTCAATATGTATATTTTCATAAAGGTGAATACCCTTGATAGAGACACATGTATGGTATTCACTACACAATGATCTTGGCTTGGAAAAACGCGGTGCGATTTCGATAGCATAACGGCGTGACATAAGGATTCATGAAAATGGTTGATGAGTGAGAAATGGGTTTCTAATAATATTTAAATGAAATGGACAGTAATGAGTTCATATAGATACATTCCCCAACAAACTTAATGGAATTTAGATTCATAATACAAAAGAATTACTTAGATGTAAAAGAGGAGAGATAAATCCCTCATAGAATTTCGGCATGGTAACAGGTGTACATGGGAGATATTAATGAGAGAGAAAGGGGTATACCATCATAAAAAAATAAAGAGGAAAGTATGGGGGAGGTGAGAAATCATACCCCAACATTTTTAATTGAAAACAAAAGGGAATAACAACTTAAAGAAAATTGGAAAAAAATGAGAAAGGAAGAAATCTCTTACTTGGAAGTGTGATCCCAAAGGCTTGGGAGAGGATTGAGATAGGATTCATGGGAGCTTGGAGAACCTTGGGAGGATTGTAGAGAGAGTAGGGAAGAGGTTATATAAACTCCAAAGGATTTTAGTGAAGAGAAAGTGGGAGCTTGGGTGGATTTATATAGGAAAGGAGAGAGAATTCTTTATTATTTAGGTTTGGGTCACCACACTTTAAACTAATCAATACCACAAACCAGACCATGGTTTTTGCCCATGGGTTTTTCCAAATGGGAGTGGAAAACAATATTTTATAATTTCAATGGAAGAAAATCTTAAAATAATAGTGTTTCTTATGTGGAGGTGATTCACACTCTTAAGTAAATTCAATTAAAAAGTGAAAATGTTTTATAACTCTTGGAGGGTCCACTAAAGTTTTTTAAAATAAATAAAATAAACCTAAAATCAAATTATTTTAATGGTAAAACATATATTGGCTGAACATATCATTTATAGTATTTTATTACATCACTATTGTGTCATTATGATGTCATAAAACACATTATATATTTAAACGGTATTTATTTTTTACCCAAAAATTTGACCGTCTCAGAAAATTATGAAAAATTTACTATTGGATAATTTTGATGTCCTGATTCCAAAAATAATATTCATTTTATATAAATAATTTTCTAAATATGTGAATTTTTACTTTTAAAATAAAAATTGACATTTATCTAAAATTCAAGGGTTTTGAAAAAAATGGATTTCAACCTTAATAAAAATAAAAATTCAATTTATAAAATTATAAAATCATTTATATTTAATAAAAATTAATTTAATAATAATAATTTTTTATTAAAATATTATTTAATTAAAAAATCCTTTAATTAATCAAAATAGATTTCTTAGTTGAATATTAACTAAAAATACTATTTATGTTTTAAAAACTATTTACAAGGTAACAATAATACAATGAATGTATGTTCATTATTATATACAAAAATAATGCACATAATCATAGTCCTAAAGTCTTGTTACATAACCCCTTATAACACCTGCGTAAGACCAAAGGGTAAGGTGTGCTATGGTGACAGACTCTTGGAGTGACTCAGATAACATTGCTCAGGTGGTAATCTCTATCAACTTCCACTTCTCTCGTAGGCAGTTCCGTTTGAGCTTAACATGTTGAAGCTCGACTTGGGCTTGGTCAAGAGTGAATTCCAATGACGCCACCTCCTTTCCGAGCTCCGACAAATGGGATTCATACGGGGAATGTCTACTGGATGAGGCCATCGCTTCCTTTGTCTGAGTAAATTGGATTTGTTAAAGCCCTATATTTATGTTTCTAGATTTTAAAATACTATTAGGAATTATTACCATTGCTAATATTGTCATTGAATAGTGATCACATGATTAGTAGAGGAATTTTCATTAATGAAAGTTTGGGTCTTTACAAGACTAATGCCTCAATATTTTTGAATGGATTCAATTGGATTCATGCTTACATTAAATTTATAGCATGCATCCCTTTATAAATTATTTTAATAATAATGTTTTTATTAATGATTTACTATTGAGAGACCATGGGGGGGGGGTCAATGTGTGAAAACATAGAATAAATCTAAATTTTTTTACCAATTAATCCTCACCTTCAGAATAAGTTTTGACCTAACCAATAAAGTCACTCTTTATACTATTTTCTTATATCTTGATTACTTAGTTCAGTTATCCATAACTATACTGAATGTTAAATCAAGCATATGTGACACAAACATTTACTTGATTTTTCTTACATTATGAATATACTCATACAAAACACACTATTTTCCTATAAAATTCAACTAATGCACCACTGGTGGTGGATTTAGGTGAGGGAACTCCTTACTAAGACGCATTGTATTAAGAATGTTTTAGGGATAACTCACATTTTCCAAAGTATATACTTACACATACAATTATTGTGTGCACTAACTTTACTGAATTCATACTCATTTCCCATGTGGATTAATTCTAATATAAAGAGTTTCAATGGACTATACAATATTGAATTAATATACCCATAATAATATACTGTATACATGTTTATGTCATTTTTATTTACTGGTTTCCTTCACATCACAATATTTGACTTAAATACATAGATTTTCATAAATTATTTACTATCTTGTAATCCCTCTCCTGGGGGTTCTCAAATATGATTTTTTTTCTTTTTATCTTCTAAAAAATCCTTCGTATCTTATGAAAAAATATTTAATATGTTCTCTTTTTTTATTTACCACTTCAAATGAACATAAAAACACACCATATATACTATCCAACTCCTCTAACTCGCATCATCATCTCATCATAATACATGATGCTTCTACATGTCCATAGTGCCAACGAGCCCATACCCGAGTGGTAAGGGCTCCTGCTTGGCATCCAAGAGACCCGGGTTCAAAACCGTGTGGATGCGAATCTTCGGGGTACTATAGTAGTCATGGTAGCAGTCATTGTAGCAGTCACTATAGAAGTTACTGTTTGGTACTGTATCAGCTAGAACTATTCAACCAATTTGGGCCTTCGGGCCACCGGTTTGGGCCTACGGGTCTCCAGGGCCTTCAGGTCATCAAAGGCCTTTGGGCCACAAGGACCTCCGGTCACGTAGACCATGGAGTAGCCTAATTCACATAGAACAAGCCCCAGAAGAGGATCATAGCAACAGGAGTAGTAGCCACCAGATGTAGAGCTAACCGAATTGGAAGAATGAGAGGGTATGACAACCGCCATCGGGACTAGGCACCGTGCAACTTTGTATGGGGAAATGCTAGCAGATCAAAAATGAAAGGTGGGGAGCTAGGTGATCAATGAAGCAGAAAGCTGGGGAGGGGCAGTTCAAGTAGGCGGGACCTACGGGTCATGTATTGGGCATGGTATGCCTCTGGGCCTTCGGGTCATGTATTGCGGGTTTGTCAGGCCTTGTGCCTTGGGCATACAAGTCATGTACGGGTTCCCCTTAAACCCTTAAAAGGGGGATTATCCGTAATAAAAAAAATAAGGCCTTCGGGCCATTCGGGCTACATGTCTATAGTCTCTTAAAATTTTCAAATCAACATTAAACCAAAATAACTCTTAATATTTGATCAGAAATATACCTTATACAGGTCCCATAATCTTCTCATTTCCATAATTATTCCTATATGTTAAAATAGTTATTAAGACACATGAGTATTTTTATGAAAAAAATATACTATTGAGTGGAATATCATCATGTTCTGTGTTCCTAAATTTCTATTTTTATGTAATTTATCAGACCCTCACATATCATTTTATATTTAAATTAATGTAATAATCCAATATTTTGATAAACCTATATCGTAAGTGGTCATATGTTAGTCACCAATTAAACTATTTTCATTTTTCCACTTTTAAAATGTAGTATGCACTTTTTTTGGATGCTACACATATCATATTGTGAAATATATGCATTCCATAATATAAAATTGTTACATATACCATTTACACATTTATTTCACATGATGTGGTATTCCATGGGCATATACCATTATTTTTTTAAATAAACCAATCCCCGTATTTTTTAATTATATAGAAAAATTTATTTATTTTTTTAAAATATTTTTAAAGCCCATAAAATACTTCCACACAATTATATGAATGAATTCCATTTCTTCATTCATCACCATATTATAAATTCTCCACATGGAATATGAAAAAAAAAAATCAAAAATAGGGTGTAGCATCACTACAACCATGTACCTTCAGTCATAGGATGTGACAAACCATTAATATCATCTAAAATTTCATTTTACACTATTGTTATAGTATGAATTCACATTATCTATTAATATGATATGTATCACCATGTTTTATCCCCTTTATCACCATACCTTATATATCAATTTACTTTTTAGAAAAAAATTTATCTCACCTTGCAATATATGTGTATTTATTTCCATACTAACAAATTGTTTAATATGGTGACACCATATTGTTGGTCCTAAAGGGAAGATGGAAAAATGTACAAGAGGGGGGGGGGGGTGGATTGTACTTTTCAAATAAATTTAAAGATTATATCAGAGTTTTGAAGTCAATATAGTGGAAATAAAAATAATTTATTATAAGATATTTTTATATTAGTTCAGATCAAATTTATCATACTCTACTGTTCACCCCTCTCAAATTCATAGAGAGTTGATGCCTAATAACTATGAAATATTATACTAACTTTGTCACACCTAAAGTCATAACCAAATTAAAATGCCTTTTTCTATTGGATTCTTAAACACAAGACTGACCTGACTTTTTCTACTTTGAGGCACCACCTGATTAGTCCTAGATTTTTACCCTAGAGGCACAACCCGATCTGACTTTTTTGGGGATGTACAACCCATAAAAATATACCTTTTAATGGGGTAATATAACCCACACATTCTTAAGTATAAAAATAATAGAAAGAATTATAGAATCATGTAACCAACTTACATATTAAATACTTTGTACATTCTCAGCATTGAGGAAAAATGTTTTATTTTGAAGATTATAATGCATGATATAGTTAAGAAAAACAAGGTCTAAAAATAATGATAAATGAAACTCTCATATGTCTCTATTATTTTAAATGGATATGTGAAATTTTTATAAAGAGTTTCTTTGTACACAACATATTTTAAATTTGAAGTCCATTGCATAACTTGTTTCCTTAAGAAATATGTGTATGTAACTTCAATGAACTAATTCAGAGTTTTTCATACTTATTCCCAAGATAAATTTTCATGTGTATAAAATTCATAACTAAAAAATAATATCCACATAATTCCTCCCCAATATTTTGTAAAAAAATACAAACTATATAGTGGAAATCATTAAAACATTTAATACTATAGTAAATTATTTCATAATAATGAGTATTAATGTTATTGGAAAATCCCTAAAAATATACAAGAACATTTCTTTATATTTCAACTAGTTTGAATTTGAATATATGAAGTTCCAAAATTTTAGTGTGAATATCCATACAGGCTTAATCCCATGTGAATCTCATTTAATTCTTCTTAAAATAATCAAAAACTCATTAGTATAAATTCTAAATAATTAAAAATTAATTTTATAAAAAATAAAACATTAAAAATATTGAAAATAAACTTTTAGAAAATTTAAATATTAAACATTACATAAAATAGACCATATTTACATATTTAGAACAACTTGTAGAAACTCACTTAAATATGTATGAAAATTCGACTACATAGGTAGTTTTCATGTGTGCGATTTCATCACATATGTGAAATATCCACATAACGAAAATATCTACATAACTAAAATTTATTTATATAAACCATTTGTGTAGTTTAATTCACATAAGAAAAATAACCAAGTAACTGAATTAATTTATCCAAAATTCAAAAATCAGTAAACAACTTGACTTATCATATTTTAAACCAAAATCAGACCTTCTAAAAAATATAATCAGATTTGGTTCTAGTTGAATTATATTAATATAATTTCATTAGATTTATAAATAATCAAGAATCATCTTAATAATACTTCTATAGATCATTTTATCACTAAAATATCATAGTAAAATAGTTTTGAAAATTTTCATAATTCAGAATGAAAACATACAGTGAATTATAACCTAATTTAGGACATGATAAAGATGGATTAATAATTTTATGACTTCTAATAAAATTTATATAATTTTATTATATTTTAAAAATAAAAAAAAATCACTCAATTTTAAGTTTTATATCCCAATTTATGGGTAAAACACATAATGTAACAAATTCTATAAATTTTTCTACATGGATTTGAATTTGGGTACATGATAAACAAAAATTTGGATATGTATAAATAATAAAAAACATGTATAAATGATATTTAAAAGTCCAAAATGACATATTTTGGATATGAACTCAATAATAAAATTATAGATCATGTTTTAAACCATAAAATCATGAAATATAAAGATAATTTAAGTACAGAATTATAAGAATCAAAGTAAATCCTACCAAAATCAATATATAAGATAAAAAACTAAGGATAACAATTAATAAAACTATTAGAAATTATAATTATACAATTTAAAATGTTAATATTTATGTTAAAGTGAATAAAATAGATAAAGTCTTGTAATTTTTAAAGCATGGCATGGTTCAAGGAGCCACTCAATATTCTCCCCCTTTTCAAAAATTACAAAACCAATTATAATTTCCAAACGACTCCCCTATTTTGAAATTATAAAAAAAAATAAAGTTTTATTATAAAAATTATCCCTTTGAAATGATAATACCCCCCCTAAATTTAGTAATTCTTGAAAAATAAACACGTTGAATTTTATAAGAATATTTTTCAAGAAAAAATTTTAATAAACAGAAGTAAAATGACATAAAAATGAATATAAATATTATATAGAACTTTCAAAAATAAGTATATTTAAAAACATGTGTTAAAGAGATACTATAAATAATTATATTTTTAGAACATTAAGTTGTATATTGTGAACATATTTTAGTTTTTTCAGAAAAATTAATGAGAAACCCTTAATAAAATTACATTTTATACACAGTGGAAGTTTAATCACTCTTTGGACACCAACTAGTGTCTATGAGATGTATTAAAACAATAAAATACTTATAAAATGTGTACATAAATTAAAAAAAAATGAAAATATATTCAAAATTAATATAGATCTAATGTAAATTTTAAAATTTTCTCTTGCAAACACACTCAAACTCCCCTTAAATACTTGATATAAAAATCTAAATTTCCATCAGACCAAGTTCGAAATTGATTTTATCAATCTTAGTAATGTCCAAAGGATTATTAAAGATATAGATAATATTATTTTCTATAAAATAATATATTTTTTTGTGACCTTCATTAGGTTAATTTTAAATCTAGTACACATGAAAACTGAAAACATTAAATCAATCCTTGAAGTAGTTAAATATAAAAATACTTCAATCATACCTCCATAAGGTTTGACATCTATGGATTTAATAGATTTATGTAAATCTAATTTAAAATTAGCACTCATTATAGAATTATACATTTTAGAAGTGTCTAAAATAAACCTATTAAATGGATCTTTGGCATATTTAGATTGATTTATATAAATGCCATCATTTATTTGAAAAATTTAAAGATTAAAAAGAATTTCAATTCTCCCATCATACTCATATCAAATTAATAGCTCTTTAATTTTTAAAATTCATTACAATTATTTTAACATGAATATCCAAAAATAATGTCATCAATATAAATCTTCAACATCAAAATATCATTACAACTTTTCTTAGCATCAAACTTCCCATTCTCATTTTTTTAAAAGAAAATTAGTTAACCTTTTATAGTAAGCATGTGAATCTATTTTCAAACCATATAAAGCCTTATATTGTTTTAAAACATGATCAATATTATTTTCATTTTCAAAACCAGGGGTTGTTTAACATATAGTTCTATAGAAACATTACCATTTAGAAAAGATATTTTGAAATCCATGAGAAGCAGAAGAATATAATAATATTATAATTATTTATAATCTAGAAACAAGTGAAAAATATTATTTAAAAGTGATTCATTATTCATGATAATATCCTCAAGAAACTAACCTATCTTTATTTTTAACTATATTTCCATATTAACCATGTTTTTTATAATGATTCATTTTGTTCTAATAACTTTAGAATCATTTAGTGTAATAACTAAATTCCAAAAATTATTAATAGTAAACTAATTTAACTCATATTTCATATAAAATATCCAATTTGAATCATTTAAAGATTTATCAATATCCTTTGGTACAAAATAAAAAATTAATGCATGATATACAAAAATATTGATAACATATTTTCTATTTTAAACATTTGTATCAACATTTATAATCACATTATATATAGGATGATCTCTAAGATTATTCCAATATATTTTATGAATAGGTTTATATTAATAAGAAATATTCTCCCACTCAATATGTATATCTTTATCTTGAGGTTATTCCTTTTCAAAATTAAAATATATAAATTCATCCTCAATTTGATCAATATCATCACCTCTTTTATTCAATGTTTTTCATCAAACTTAACATAAATTTATTCTTTAAAAATCATATTTATTTTATTGTAAACTATTTATGATTTAATATTATTTGAATATCCTAAGAAAATTACTTTATTATATTTTTCATCAAATTTATCCAAGTCATCCTTAGTGTTGATAATGAAAACTTTACTCCTAAAGACTCTAAAACAGCCAATTTTTGGTTTTCTCACCTTCAAAATATCACAAGGTGTCTCTTTCAATAATTTATTAAGACAATTATATTATTAACATAACAAAATTTATTCAAAACTTCATTAAAAAAATATTTAGTTAGATTAATATCTTTTAACATGGTCCTAGCCTTTTCATGAAGAGTTAATTTTTTTTCTACTACACAATTTTTTTGGTGTTCTAGGAGCTGAAAAGTTATGAAAATACCAATTTTATTCACAAAAATTGATAAATTATATATTTTTTTAATTACCCTCCATGATTTCTTCTTACATATTTAATAAAATGTCCTTTTTCATTGTAAACCAATTTACCAAAAGTGATAAACATAGATAAAGTTTTAGATTTAAGTGTAAGAAAATAAACCCATGTGTATATAGTAAAATCATCAATAATGAAGAAATAATATATATTCCCACACAAAATATTAGGTTTTATAAGACTAAATAAATCCAAAAGTATAAAATCAAGAGGCCTCACAATGATTATATCTTTAAAATATTTGAAGGTACGTCTATGTTGTTTACCTTTCGTACATGAGTCACATACAAGTGTGATGTATTCTTTTAACTCGAGTGGATACAAAATTGATTGGTTCTTGGATAGATTTTATATTAACTGGTCATATGTTATGATAATCCACTACCCATGTAACAATCAATACTTTTTATGATTCCTAGAAATATTTACTACAAACAAATTTAATAAGGTTTTGGTACCCATGCTAATTTGGTTCTTATGAGATTAACACATGAATTCATGGTAACTCAAATTTATTTCAAAAACTTGTTTATTGGTAATATATAAGACAATGTTTTAGAAATAAATTTATTATAATGTCCAATATATTGCGAAAATATCATGTAGCACTCATTTATATAAAGACCTTTCATTTCATATCTAAAACATATAGCAATGGATGTAATTCCATTAGTGATTTTAACAAAGAAATTATTATGCATTATGGGTAAATTTTTCTCATAACCAAGAAATGATATATTTTTGTTCATTTTATTAAAACTCATAATTTTATCAAAATTCTCTTTACCTTGAACAAAAATGGCCAGATTTTACTTTAAACTTTCAATTTAATTTTAAGCTACTAATTTTATTTAATAAAAATATAAAAATTACTTAATTTATCTTCATGACATTTTGACCTGAAATAAATTTATCTATTTATTCTTTAATTTTTAAAAATAGTATTTTTTAAATTTTCTTGAGTAGATTTCAAATTTGTTTGTGTAGTTTTAGGTACACTTGAAAAAATTTATTCAATTATTCATTTTCATTAAGAACATCCTTATGTTGATACTTAAGTTTCTTATATAAAACAATTATTTTTCCAAATTTATGATCAATTATTTCAACCTATTTTAATAATTACTATAAAGTGGGTTTTTCAAGATAATATTTATAGAAATAATAATAAGTATATTCATTTAATTGATTTTAGAAATCCATTAATAATAGATTTTCTACATCCTTTTACGAACTAGATTCTTTATGAGAACTTGAATCTATAGTGAAGATCCATAAGGATGCCATTATTTTCTTATATTTATTGTATTTATCCCACTTATTTTTTCATTTATTTAATCATGGAAAATTAGGATTTATGTTCCCCCTTTTTTATACTCATAATATCTTGAGAATCATTATATATAAAATTAACTTTCTTTTGTTCCCTAAAATAATTTTTAGGACATTATTTTCAAAATATTCTTGAATAGACTTTATTTCTTCTATATCCTCCCTTTTTAAAATGTGGAATATCATTCCTTTCACTACTCTATAATTCAAAATAATAAGAGTAAGTAGACTCATTTGATTTAAAATAAATTTTCTTCTTCTTTGTATAATCTTCTTTTGAATGATTTTTAATCTATAAATCAGATTGTAACAATGATCCAATAAGCTCATCAAGTGTATATTCATTGATGTTTTTTAATATGATCTATAAAAACATTTTTATCATGCTGATTCTTATAAATTATTCTATGTAATCTTTCAACAAGAATAGGGTTTTCTAGAATTTCTCTTAAAGAACCAATACCATTTACAATACAAGTAAATCTATGGAACATTTGATCAACTGTTACTACTTCACCCATTTTAAATTATTGATATTCGTATCTTAACATACCAAAATTAGTTATAATTATATTATTTAAGACAAGATGTGTAATTTTTATGATCTTCCAAATTTCATGTGAAATTTTAAATGTAGATATATGACTATACACATTTCTATTAATTACAAAATATAAAATATTCCTCACCATGTAATGAAATAAATAATTTACCGCATCATTATTAACTAAGGATTAAGGTTCACATTCCAGCAGTTTTTATGGATTTTCCATGATTGTAAAGTGATCAATACTAAGTTGTTTTAAGAATGATTCTTTTTGAGATTTCTAGTATTCATATTCACTTCCCTGAAAATTATGTGGTCTTTGATGAACCCATCTATCATTTAAACTTGTTCCTTCCATCTTAAATAGATATTTTCCCCTTGATGGTTAAGTTAGGAAATAGTTAACACCAATAAAAATATACATATCAAGCTAGGGGTAAAGATATGATATAAAGTTTTGTCCCTAAATGGAATATTGGAAAATATCAAAGAGGGGTAATGAATTGGCCTTTTCAAATAATTTTAAATATATATCAGAGTTTTAAAGTTACTATAGTAGAAATAAAAATAAGTATGCATAAGAATTTTTTATAGTAGTTATGATCAAATTGATCTTACTCTAGTATTTACCACTCTCAAATGTAGATATAGGTGACACACACTAACTATATAATATTATACTGACATTTTCAAACATAGATTCATAACCCAATTACAAATCCTTTTTTTCCTCTAGAGGCTTAAACCCAAGAACAACATACCTTCTTCTATCTAGAGGTACAAATAAACAGTCTATCCTTTTCTCCCTAGAGGCACAACCAAAAATGTTATTTTGGGGAGTCAAAACCCACACACACATACCTTTTAAAGGGGTGGTATAACCCACACACACTTAAGAAATAAAATAATTTAAATAATTACAACACCATAGAACCATATTTGACAGCGAATACTTTATACATTCTGTGTTTTGAGGCATTGATGTTTTATTTGGAAAAAATATCACATGATTTAGTTAACCAGACCAAATTCCATTATCAATGATCAAATAAACTCATCTATGTCTCAGTTATTTTCATCGGATTTTCAACTCTTTATATAGTGTTTCTTTGTTCACAACATCTTTCAAATTTTAATTCCATTGAATAACACCTTTATTGAAGCAATACATATATATAAATTCAATAAACTACTTCATAGTTGTTCATGATTATTCCCAAGATAATGGTTCATGTGTATCTCTTTTATAAATGGAAAATAATTTTCATGTGAGTTCTCCTTGATATTATTTTAAAAAATACAAAATGTATAGTGGAAATTGTTAGAATATTTAATATTACAGTAAATTCCACCATAATAATGAGTATTAATTCTATTGGAAAAACACCTAAAAATATATGATATTGACTCTTTATATTTAAACCAGTTTGAATTTAAATATTAAATGTTCAAGATTTTCTACATGAATATCCACACATGCTTAATCCCATGTGAATATCATTTAATTTTTATAAAATAGTTAAAAACCTATTTGTATGGGTTCTAAATAATTAATGAAATTTTTTAGAACCAATAAAAAAATAAAAATATTTAAAAAAACATGAACCAAATTGAAATGTGAAATATTACATAAAACAGATCATATTTCCAGATTTTGAACAACCTGTAGATACTAAAATAAATACATAGGTGAATTTTACTACATAATTGATTTTCACATATGATATTTGATCACATAGGTGAAATATCCATGTAATTGAAATATGTATAACAAAAATTTACATATACAAACTACAAACATAGTTAAATTCACATAATAAACAACCATGTAATAGAATTCACATATTAAAAATTCTAAAAAATTTAAACTCCTTGACTTATCAAATTTTATACCTAAATTAGAACTTCTAGAAAACCTAATCAACTTTGGGTCCAGTTGAATTATATTTAGATAATTTAATTATATTTAAAAGTAATCAAGAATCAATTTTATAGGTCATATATACCTCATTTTATCACAAAAATACAATAGAAAAATAGTTATGAAAGACTACATAGTTTTGAATGAAATCATATAGTGAATTATAACCTATTTTTTGACATTATAAAGATTGATTAATAATTTTATATATTATAATGAAAGTTAGATAATTTTTTTATATTTATAACAAAATCATAATAACTAAATTTTTGAGTTCAATTTCTTAATTTATGTTCAAAATACAGAAGATAAAAAATATGGAAATTTGGCCATATGGATTTGAATTTAGATATGTGGGAAACAATACTTTGGATATGTGGGAACAGTAAAAAAACATGTATAAATGATTTTTAAAGGTCCAAAATGGAATATATAGAATATGAACTCAACATGAAACGTGTAGAACATGTTTTAAACAATAAAATCATGAAATATAAAGATAATTTTAGAAAATAATTATAATAATCAATGTAAAGTCTACCTTAATCAATATATAAGATAAAAAACTTAAGATAACATTTAATAAAACTATGAGAAACTATAATTAAAAAATTCAAAATATTAAGACTTATGTTAAAGGGAATTAAATAGATAATTTTTTTTAATTATTAAAACATGAATTGGTTTAGGGATCCACTCAACACATATCACTACCTCCAACCGCCTATCATAGTGTATAACATATCATATCATATTATCTAATTTTTTATGTGTCTAGGAGAACAATTTACCACTTCATAATCATAAGGTGTGAAAAACTTATATCATAGGGAGAATTATATTCATATAATATAATTTTCTTCACAAATATAATGTCATAGGGTATTATACATCATATTTATAATGTAATTTTTTATAACTTTAATAAAAACCTTAATTTAAACTCAATAAATGATCTCAAAGATCCAATAATAATCCTTTAAAGCACCAATCCACTTCATAATCATATCTTGCAAAGTATTTCACATATTTCTCAATCCTTTCAACCACCTAGGGATATAGAGAGTTTTTCAACTATACTTTCAAAATGTCTACTGAAATTAAATAATCCATTATGTATCAACATCAGATATACAATGTATGTTCATTCAATTATGTATAACGAGTTGAAAAAAATCTTAAAAATCAATATATATTTGTATTGAAAATATTCCCTTTTGGATTTTATTTCTAATAAGTAAATATCTCCCCCCTTTGAAACTAAATAAAATAATTTTGATTTTTTTATTTTATCTGAGAAATACATTTAAAAAATTATACATGATCATTATATGTAAATCAAAATGAGTCAAATACTGATATAAGAAATATTATAGTTTTTTTAATTCAAATATTTTCACTTAATTCTACCAGAACATGTGCCAAGAGTGTGAAACCTCTGTCCAAGGGGATGTGGGTGACACATGGTTTACTAAAATGGGAACACATCCATGAGCCTAGATGTGTGGCCTGGATAGTGCCATTATCTGGGCTACACAGTTTTCACTAGGTCTAGTGCACAGTTTCCCCTAATCATGATCCAACCATGAACCACAATCTGTCTAACGAAAAACTTCTATTTCTCTTTGAAAAATAATAAATCTATATAACACAAGTATAAAAAAAACAAAAGAAAAAAATCCTAAAAATAATACCATGGGTGTGATAATAATTCACACCATAAAAACATTATACCCTCAAAAAGTGAAACAGTAGTCTGATCGGAGAACAAGTGAGGGTACTACTACTCCACCCAATACTTTATCTACTAGGCCTCTTTCTCATCATTGTAGTGATACCAAAAAACTTGAAATAGTGATATAAATTTTTCCCAAAGAACTTTTACCTAAGAAAACATGATCTACAATGGTTTCTAGGTCACTAAAAGATCGGGTTCTAGCTCCAATTCTTACTAATTTAGCATATGAGGTGAGTTCAAATTATAATTCTTTAGTTGTGAGACATGAAACATATCATGAATTTAAATTAATTGGGGAGGAAATTCTAATTGATATTCTACCATACTATTCCTCTTGGTAAAATCAAAAGGTTCAAAAAAACTTAGCATAAGATTCCCCTAATTCCCTATTCAGTGATGAAACAAATGAGGTGCTACCTTGATAATCACCTATTCACCTACCAAGAACTCAAAATCTTAATGATGATGATCCATGTGAGAATTATAACAACTTTTTGATATTAAAAAACATTGTCATACTATTTTAATCCTATTAGTCTTCTCTTGAACAAGGCTTGGTCCTAGTAGGGTAGCCTCACCCACTCCTATTCAACATAGAGGAGACCAAAATTATAAACCACAAAGTGATTCAAATGGATCCATCTTGATTGAGTATTTATAACTATTATTGTAAGATAATTCTACCAATCTAAGATGGTTATCCAAGGATCCTCTGAATTCCAGCACACATGAACAAAGCATGTCTTTTAGGATATGATTTTCCTATTCTATATGGTAATAATTTTGAGGATGGTATACCATACTGAGATTTACCTATGACCCTATTTCCTTTTGAAGTCCTTCTAAGAAGCGAGAGGTAAAATGAGGGTCCCTACCTGAAATTATTGGCAATGTTACCCCATAAAACCTCAAAACATTATAGATGTATAAATTCTCTAAATTTTTCCACTTCAGTCAAATCCTTTATTGGGATAAAATGATTGGATTTGGTTAGATAATCAATAACCACCAAAATATAATTCCTTCCATAGGGTGTATGAGGAAACCCAATGATAAAATCTATAGAGACCTCATCCCACTTCCAATTAGAAATTAATAGTGGTTGGAGTAGGCTTGAGGGATTTTGGTATTCAGTTTTAATCTATTTATAAGTATAGAATCTAAATATAATGTCATCTATACCATGTATCATACTTAGCCACCAGAACCAGTGAAAAACATGATAAATCATTTTTGTGGCTCTAGTATGGATGGACCGATGAGACTTGTGGCTATTCTACATCAGTACACACCCCCGAACTATACCTGAAGCATCACAATAAAGTACATACCTCTTACTAGCCTCATGTAAAATCAGAATGGGGGTAGTGGTAAAACACTATTTAAGCTCCACGAATGATTCCTAGAATTCTGAAATCCAAATGTAATTCACCACTTTTTAGTTGAGAGTTGTTGTTGGTGAGGCAAGTTGAGATTAATATTTGAAAAAATGCCGGTAATATCCTTTTAGTCCCAAAAAGATTTTGATCTCAAAGGCATTCTTCAACTATTAACATGACATAACTGCCTTAATTTTATCTATTTTAACCAAAACCTCATACTTAGATATCACATGTCCCAAAAATTTAACCTCTTGGATCTGGAAAGTATATTTTGGAGATTGGTATAAAGACAATGATCCAAAATTATTCCCTGAACAATCCTCATATATTGAACATGCTCCTATTTTATTATAGAGTAAACCAGGATGTCATCCAAAAATAGCATGAAAAAAGAGTTAACGTATCTATGGAACACCTAGTTCATAAGGTCCATAAAGATCGCATGAGTTTTTTTCAACTCAAATAGAATGAAAAAACATTTGAGGTAGATATACCTTCTTCGGAATTCTATCTTAGGGACATCGAATTCTCTTACCTTGACATGATGATACCTAGAGAATATGTCAATCTTATAAATCCACTTTTCCTCATTGAGATTATTGAAGTGGTCATAAATATTAGGAAAGGGGTATTTATTATTGATAATGAACCTGTTAATAATCTGATAATCAATGCATTTCCAAATAGATCCATTGAACTTTTTAACAAAGTTCACTTGTGCGGCCCAAGGTGAGATGATCGGGAAAATGAAACCTTTGTATTCCAATTTCTCTATTTATATAATTAATTCCCTAAAATAGGTGGGGGGACATATGATATGAGTGATGATATAAAGGTTGTAACCTTGGTTTCAGATTGATGGTGAACTTCACACCCCATTATAGAAGTAAACATGAAAAGTACTCTCGGAATACATCTATGAACTCATCCACTATGGATGGAAAATAGTTTTTAGTACCTTTCTCATAATATTCTAGAAAAAGATAAAATAATTGGAATGTGTGGTTTCCTAAATCTAGAAGTGGTGGTCCAGATCATCCTGATCGTGGATCCCATTCACCTAAAAAAATCCAAGTGCTCCCATCCGGGGCCATAAACATTACCCGATGATAATAGCAATCATTACGAGTTGTAAAACACATCATCCAATCCATTCCTAGGATCACATTGAAAATTTCCTTATCTAGTATAAAGAAATATCATTCCAACACAACCAATGATAGGGTAGTAACATAAGATGGACACATGAATCCTTGTTCATTCCTCTCACCAAGGGGCATAACTAACTCCATAACATAGGGAATAAGCTCCATTGGTAGTTTCAATTAAACCAAAAAGTGAGTAGAAATGAATGAATTATAAGAACCTATATCAAATAAAGAAACTACTATGGATGATGTAATTATAACAATACCTTAAACTATCATGGGACCTATATCTATTTCCACTAGCATCTGATCCAATGCATGAATGTGACTTGTTTTTTTCATTTCCTAGAGGTGAATATTAACTTATAACTCCACATGAAGATGAATTTTCCTAGTATAAGATCTAGCCCTACCACCATGACCACCAAAATGAGAACCCATGACTTGGATTCATCTTACTAAGCTACCATTACCCTTGAAACTGAATAGCCTATATCTCTTTGAGATAGAGTCACATTTTTGAGAAGTTTTTGCAAATGTACCATGCATCCATGTTGATGGTACTTCTTGAGTAGAGCTGAAAAAGTGGTCCACTTGTGTCTGAGAGTACCACATTGATAGAATACAAAAGATCCCCCATCAGAAGCTACTAAAAAGGTGATTGGGATGAATATCCAAAGATACTACTGCCCCTCTTCTCTTTATCCCCACACTTACTCTTTTTATTAGAAGGACCAATACCACTTTGATTTAATGCTTGAAGCATCCATGACATGCCGGAATTATTGGATCGATCGATCTACACCATTAGAGCCCATTAAACCACATCTAAATGCATATTCAGTTTAACCCAGAAGATTCAAGATAAAATATCTAGCCGCAAACCCATTTCAAACCTTTGATCTTCCAATTGTTTATTGGAAACCACCTCAAAATCAAAATAGATTAGCTCTGTGAAGCGGTTGTCATATTAAACCATCTAAATTTCTCCCTGATGTAGATCCAAGAACTCACATATATTGTTTATGTCCATTATCACAGGACAATACTAATCATTAAAATCTTCCTTGAAATCCTTCTTTCTAGTTTTCACATGCTTCCCTACACGAACCAAAAACTCTCACCACTTATAAATGGTCCCTTACAACATAAATTCCACACAATTCACCTTTATAGATTCAAGAGTCCCAAAGAACCCAAAAATCCTCTCAATATTCACAACCCAATCTTACGCTTCTTGGGGATCCATGATTCCCTGTAAGGGAAGGGGTTTATTCTTGAGAAAATTATGATCCCTATCCCTTTATAGACTTGGTTTGGTTTCATTATCTTGAGTAGGAATAGAGCTCGATCCTTGATCCTAATCTTGGAAATACCAAACCACTGCCTCAATTAATCTCTGATCAATTGGAGAGGGAGAACTCTCTCTAGCCTCTTCCCATGGTTTTACATGAGGTCTCTAAGGAAACATGATACTACAAAATTCAATAAACAGAAAATAGGGTATCAATACACCATCTCACAAAAAACCATCCAATGAATAAATTAAACACTCCCAAGAATAAAAATTAAAACATTGAAAATCACAAGAAACAACTTGAAACCATTTCACCCTACCTTAGTGTGCATACCCAATCTGTAGCCTATGCATTGCACATGTAAGGGAGTTAAAAATAATTCCAGACATCCCATGGAAACTCGAAAGGTCTATCACGAGGTGTGTTGGTAAACACCGCACTCACAACCAAATCCTTAATCCCCAACAACCCTAGATCATATCTATCCATACTTCCTAAAAATGACCCAAAAAGGGAAAAACTATCTTTGATACAATTTTTTCACAAGCTGGTGTAGGTTTCCATCAAACCCAAAACCTGACTTGGCCTATGACATGGCCCAAAGAGCATTCCTGAACCACATGAGCTAGAAATTAGTCCATGAGAATCTAAGAACACCTTTGGGAATGGTTTTGGTCAATTAACTTATCAAAAATCAATATGAAATGAAAAAAATAAACCAAGCCACCATGAATGACATAACCCACACTAAAAAAAATGAGGTACTTGTAAATCCAAGTTATATTTGTGTCAATAAGATCCATAACCAAAAATACATAAATGCGAGGTAATTAATAAAAACTACATAACCTCCATGTGACGTGGAGATAATCCTCCACCAATCCACCATCATAACACTTGACAAAAAGAAATCTGTAAATGGCTGCACCTACTATAATCCCCAAGGAATTCCTTGCCTCTACCTATGTCATAAAAAAAGATATACATATACCTATCAGGTATATGTAGGGTTTTAGATCACTTTCCCAGTAGGATACTACAAAAAGGTTCCATACAATGACACCAAGATATAAATTAACATTCAAGTTTTCCAATAAATAAATTAAGAATTTTAGATTGAAAACAAGTTTTATTATAAATTAGAAAAGTTAAAATTAATGAATTACTAAAAAAAGTAAAAACATAGTTTAAGAACTATGGAAAATATCTATATAGATAGTTTAATAGGGTCATAGGATCCTCATAATCTCGATGATCGAACCATATAATTCGTTCACATACACAAGCTTCTAGGGAGTTCAAATCCAAAGTTCCAATAGTCCCAAAATCATTATCATATTATTTAGTTAGTTTTTTAGTGTAATCATAGTGGGGTGCCTAGGTTAGTTCCCTACCGACTCAACTAATGTACTAGTCCATAGAAACCCTCCTAAGTACCTAGGGCTCCAAAGTGCTTTATCCCATTTTCTGTAATAGAAAAAACCTCTTTATTTATTATAAGTGCATTTATCACAACCCAAAAATGAAAAAAATAACCATTTATAAAGGGTAAAATCAATTATATGCATTAAAATCAGACAAACACCTTTTAAATCACAATTTTATACACCCACACAATTTAGAAATACTTTTAGAAACATGTGAGAGCATATTAAAATAATTAAATAATGGAATAGTATAGAACCACCAACCTTTCACTTGAAATTACCAAAATCTAGCTGGAAACCACAAGATAAAATAATATAAGGTCCTATTGAAGAAATAACACACCTAAAACAATATGATTGAATGAAAATAAATGATATTGAACCCATTTTAGGTCAACACAACCACTAGAGAAGAGAGGACCCAAGAAAGAAGAGAGAAGAGATCAATAGAGGGGAAGCGAAAAAGATATGAGGGACTTACTAGGAGGAATATTGAAGAACCAAGATCAAATTAAACAAAAAATAGAGCCATGAAGGAGTATAGTAGGAGGATAGGTGTGCCTAGGGATATAGAGAATTTAATGGGGTGAAATTAGGAGGGGTGATATAGTTAAAATCGTGGAGGGGAATAATTGGAAATTCAAAATTTTTAAAAATATTGAAGGTTGTATGGTTTTCCCACAAAGTCTACCAGACCATGCACTAACCACACAACATATCTATCTTAGAGGTAGGGGAAGGCACAAAAATTCTTATTAGGGGTGAACAACTATGCACCTATGCATGTAGTCTTGAAAGAACCACTATCTGGGCTACTCCGTTTTCACTAGGGATGGCACATAGTTTCCCCTAATCATGCACCTCCTTTTATCGACCCAAAACCCACAATTTTTCTTAGAAAAAACCTGAGAATTCTATAGAACAAAAGTAATAACAAAAATAAAAAATAAAATACATCAAAATAACACCATAGGTTTGAAAACATATTGGCTTTATATTTTTTTAGGTAGTCACTACTCCTATATTAAGTGTTGAAGGCTATTATAACTGAGCCTATGGGGTTAAAAATGATGAATCCTCCCCAAATAATATATATATTGTATGACATATTGATGTTAAGTTTGATTCCACTATTTTGTTTATTCTAGTAGATGCACCAACCTTGAGCAAGTAATATTTGGATAGGAGATGGGTAACTCCTAGTACCCATGATACTCATTAGGGAGTGGGTGATCTTTCATAATTTAAGAATCATGGATAGGTAAAATACTATAATTTTGGTCATGATTATCAAATACATCCTTAAGGTTGGGTAGCCATCATGCAATTACTTATTCTTTAAATTCCATATGCACTAAAATCTAGTTTCTAGGAGGGTGGAACATGACTTCACATTATGGTTATCACTACCCATGTCATGAAACCACATCTAAATAAAGTTTCCACTAATGATATTTCAGGATTCCAACTCAGTGAACTCACCAAAGGATAGCCACATAGAAGTAGCCCATTCCCGTTCAATAAATAAATGAATGATCTATTCTTCTATAGGATTTCAAGAACAAATGTATTTCAACATGAGCTTGATCCCCTTATGTTTAACCTCATCATCCATGGATATAACATGGTTGTAGATCTTCCAAACTAAAAATGTGTACTTCATGGGTATTAATTTTCTCTATATTATATCACCCTAACTATCTATCACTTGGGATGTATGAAATAAATCATGATTTTCCTTTACCGAGAAAGTCCCTGATGATGAGCCTATGAAGACACATTTTTCATGGATGTCTATCATAATTATCATGTTGAAGGTGTCATGTTATTATAGGTTCAATATTTCTTGGATGAATGAGGGATGTTTACTCGCTTTTTTGAAGGTATGGTCTGGTGTCAGGCACCCTTGGAATCCTAGTACAACTCCTTCCTAGTTACAATCTCATAAGATGATCTCTTCCCATCCAATAATCCAATACACATGGCTTTGGATAATAGGAATATAGAGATGGATGATTTTACATAAACTAGAGTCTCTCACCTTTAGAAAACCCATATATTTCCATACTTTACAATAATGAAATTTTCATATAGAGTCTTCCATTCGATAACTTACCATACCATCTGGGATTGTAAACTATGCATCACATCAGACACACTCCTTAGATTGATTCTACTTTCAACCATCTCCTTGGCCATCCTTTCCCATGAAACCATGTGATATATTCTATCTGAGTGAGTATATCAAATAAATGAGTACATGAGATTCTTGATGTATCTTATAATTGACTTCAGAACCTTGAGAACTAATAATACATGCATGGGAATTGAGGTGAGAACACAATTCAAAAGAGTAATTCTACCACTAAAAGATAAGAATCAATTCTTCAATTTATTAATGTGTCTGGTTATTCTATTAATCTTCCATCAAAATTATGGATACATAGTCTAGAAGAATAGATCAGGGATCCCAATTATTCCATGGGTAGGCCCCTCTTGTGAATTCCTTGATTGTTCTGGATAATACATATACGTCTCTTCAAACATAACTTTGAGATGTAAACATTTATCTTATCTCAGTTTATATGATAGCTGATCCAATTAAAATACTCTTTCAATGTATTTTAAATGCCTCAAATAGAATTTATGATTCCGTTAGCAAAGAGAACCATTTCATCTGTAAACATGAGACTAGAGACACTACTAATGTGAGGCTTTCAATGAAAAGGAAGGATGATACCATTTTTAAGATTCTTATTGAAATATATAATGAGTATATACCAAGTGAGAGTAAAGACACTGGGTGAAAATGGATCCCCTTTCCTCATCCCTTCGACTATCTTGAAGAATCCATAGTTCCTCCCCATGATGTTGATAGATATCAAAGGGTACCTGTAGCATATGAATAGTTAGTAACCTAGGTAGAGAATCCCATGCGAACTATCACTTTAAGGATAAAATTACACTCAAGCCTATCATATTCTATATCCATGTCCACTTTTATATAAATGTTGTATCCAAGAGATTATTATTTATCTCTCCATCCACTTCTTTAGCTAAGCCAATAACACCCCAGATGGACCAGCCCTTGATAAATCCATGCTTCTCCTTAGATGCAACTTCAACCAATTCAGCCTGATGTTTAGGGATTTCCCCACTATAAGTCTCTACACACAAAGGATTATTCTAAGCTATGGTCCTCACTACCATAAGAATATTCTATTAAAAATTGACACCATCAGTCCAATGAACCTTTGATCACGCTTCAAACAACACTCTTAATGTGGTTTCTACCTTACTACATTTGATTCTATTCCAAAATTACATTCAAATATCAACCCATATCATTTTTCAAAAAACACACATTTTCACCTATTGATGTATCCTCACATAACCTAGTCACGATGCCTTAAATTCCAATGACATCATGTGATCATCTAAATTCCCATAAAAATTCTAAATTTGACTGTCTGTGTAATTAAACAGCTAGATTACCAACCACTTCAATATCCGTCATGATCTCACCCCAAGCACTAATGCACCTCCAATCTAACTCATTATTAGATAATATAAAACCCCATAATCCCAATGAAATAAAACTAACCCCAACCAAATCTATATCTAAGCTTCAAATCTAGAATTACCCAAGAAATCAAATATCTATGGATCTTATCACACACCGACATCCTGGAACCACCTTGACTATCCACTAACTAGTATCACTACCTCTAAAACACTTAAAACATAATGGTAATTCACACATGAACAATACAATATCCCTAACCATAGGAGTAACATTATCACCTCCCATTTGTAACGTCCTGGATCCGGGTGCCACACAACGGGTGCCCCAAACCTGGTTGGTCACATGACCTCAATCGCATTTCCCCAAATGCCAGAGGCTGCCGACTAGCAGCGAGGGCCTAGGTCTGATAGTGGGGAAACTATTCCCTCATTTGTCAAAGTGTAGCACAGTGGAAATAGTTATCAACATATAGAATGTGGAAGCAGTAAAAAATACCAATGCTGAAATGTACACAGTAAGAAAATAAATAAAAGACCAACAATCATATATAATGGTGATATATGTCCCTAAGTCTAAGAAAGTATCCAAAATAGGATACACTGCAATCTGAAACAATAAAATATAAGGAACAAATACAACAAAGAAAAATAATGCAGCGCAACAGGAACTCAGCAGCATCGCAAGTCTAAGCTTGGTTCCATGCTCTCCTACTCCTCTGCAACAATCAAGTACCTATATAGGGACTCTTTCACTTATCAACACCTGTAGCAATATAATCTATTTGTGACCAAGACATGACCCAAACAGGGTGTGAGAAATAAATCCCAGTAGGTAACCACCAAAGGCTCGTGCCCAACTGTTAGTGAAAATGTGCAACAACAGTGTGCAGTAACAAAATGTAGTAAACTAGGTAGTACTCAAAAGTAACTATCACCACTAGTTTCATTTCCATTTTAATATTCATTTAACAATGCCAAGCCTGTGATTTAGATTGGCAGGTATAACCAAAGAAAATCACTATAGTGAATACAAAAAGTAAAAATTGTCCATAGACATGCAAATACTTACCCTCAGGTAATCAGAATAAAAACCCATAGGTGATTTCCCACAAGCATTACGAATATTGCCCGCATGCGTATGAAGTGTCGCCCACAGGCATAGAAACTACTGCCCACAGGCATGAGAAAAGTTTCCTGCAGGCTAAACGAAACACTACCCTCAGGATAAGCAAGTAACCGAGCCGATCCCAACACATAAGCAAGAAATTTATATACAATTCATCTCAAGGAAATTCTAAGCATGATAAAATCTTGGTATACCCATGGGTATCCTGTCCAAATGACTAAACAAGGGAAACACACCCACAGGGTGGCCTTGGATCCAGGAAATGATCCCAAACAGTAGTTGTAAATATTTATTAAATTACCTACGCAATTCTAGGTATTTAATTAATCAAGGCCTCAGCTATATGACACCCCAATCAAGGGCCCGTAGCACAATGGTACACAAAAACACTCAGTAGTTGGAATTTAAACACCAGACCACCTACCTTGATCTCATCTAAACAATATATGCAAACGAAGCCTCTCGAAACGACCAAGAATGGCATAGATTTGGGATAAAATATTTCCTGTTTAAATGTAAATAACTTCCCTTAGAGGAAGAATTGGTAGGAAAGACTCACGGAGAGGGAAGAACTCACCTGCGTGGTTCCAACGTGATCGATGGTGAAAGAATTCGATTCCCAGTGTGCGGTCAGGAGCTCCTCCAAGCTCCAGCCTCTCCTCCTGAGCTCTGAACACGTCCAATACCACCTCTGCTGAATGAGGAGGCTACTTCCTATTTTAAGGAAAAAAAAACTACACGGCATGTACCCTCAAGTATACGGCGTGTACTTTTCATCGTTTAACTGTTCCTCTGGAGGATACTTTTCACCAACACACTGTTCATCTATCGACATGAGTACACAACATGTATTGCTGAATACATGACGTGTATTGTCGATCTGCTGGCAGCTACTTCCACTGCCTTACTATTCAACTGCCGACTGATTACATGGTGTGTAAATACTAAGTACACGTTGTGTAGTCAGTTTTTACACCCTTCATCACTGGCAGTCCTACATGCCCTGTGTACTCATCCCACATGGCCAAAGTACATAGCGTGTAGAAACATATACGGTGTGTACCCACAAAATTTTGGATTTCCCCCCATTTTCCTTATTTTATCAAAAACACTAAAGGAAAAAGGAAAAGAAGAATATTGTACCTAAAGAAGAAGAACTGGGTTCTTAAAAACTTCCCCCCTTAAAGCAATTCATTCACGAATTTCCCTTCTAAGGGTGGTAAAGATAAATCTTAGAACAACTCTGTCCACTGATCACGTACGTCAGTCTCCTACTCCCAGGTTTCGTCCAGTACTCATCCATGCTGCCATAGCACTCGTACGAGAGGAACTGACCAGCCTCAGAGAACCTTAGTTCTACTATAAACAATACGAATCAGATGCTACTCAAATGATGCATCGTCCTGAAGCTCAACCTCCTCAGGCGAAAATATGTGAGATAGTTCTGAGTGATAACGGTGTAGCTGAGATACATGAAAGATGTCATGCATGTCCTAGTACCTCTGTGGTAACTGCAACCGATAGGAAACCAACCCGACTCTCTCCAGAATCTCAAATGTCCCCACATACCTGAGGGAAAGTTTACCCTATCTCCTGATCCACCTGTGTCCTAACCTCAGTGAAACACGCAAGAAAACCTGATCCTCGACCACGAACTCCAAGGGTCATCTAAGACGATCAACATAAGATTTATGATGAGACTGTGTGGTATCCATCCACTTATAAATCAACTGGACCTGCTCTGAATTCTCCTACACAAGACGTGGCCCCAACAGAGCTGCCTCACCTGCCTCGAACCAGCACAAGGGTGATAGGCATGACCTACCATATAAAGCCTCGTAAGGTGCCATCTCAATAGTTTCCTGAAAACTATTATTGTAGTCAAACTCAACCAATGGTATGTTCTTTTCCCAAGAGCCCCCAAAGTCCAGGACACATGCGCGCAACATGTCCTCAAACACCTGTATCATACGCTCTGATTGGCCATCAGTTTGAGGGTGGTAAGCTGTACTCAGAAGCACCTGTGTACCCAGTTCCCTCTAAAAACTCTGCTATAAATGAGACGTAAAATGGGCATCTCTATCTGAAATGATAGAACAAGGGACCCCATGAAGGTGTACTACCTCTCGGATATACAACTTCCCGAGCTCGTCAACACTAAAGGTCTCCTTGATCAGAAAAAAGTGAGCTACCTTCATAAGTCTTTCCACAACAACCCACATGCATCACTGCCTCAAGGTGACCTCAGCAATCTGGTCACAAAGTCCATCACGACATTATCCCATTTTCACTCCAGAATGGTTAACTCTTGTAAGAGTCCGGCTGGCCTCTGATGCTCCGCCTTCACCTACTGACAGGTGGAATATCTTGTAACAAAACCAACTACTTCCCATTTCATACCTGACCACCAATACTGACGTCTCAAGTCATAGTACATCTTGGTGACTCTAGGATGAACTACCCAAGCTGAAGCATGAAACTCCCACATTATCTCCTCATGTATATACCCTGGAACCCACACTCGTCCATGGATAAATAGAACCACATCATCACCTATCATCCAACCAGGAGGAGGGACCTCACTTGCCACCAACTCCCATAGAACTAGGCCTTCCAAATCTAATAGTTGTCTCATCGTCACTCTATCTAGGAGGGTATAAGTCACAAAAATAGAAGAAAGATAGGTTTTACCCTGACTATCATGCACCTCCAAATGCATCTCAGAGAATAAAGCCATGAGCTGCCACTCACCGCTGGCCTCTTGCACTGCCTGTATCTGAGTCATCCTACTCAGTGCATTAACAACTGCGTTACCCTTACCAGGTGTATAGGCAAGCTCAAAGTCAAAGGACTGAAGGTATTCAACCCACCTTCATTGTCTCAAGTTCAAGTCACACTGGGTAAAGATGTACTTGAGACTTTTTTGGTCCGTAAACACCACAAAATTCTCTCCCAAGAGATAATGTCTCCAACAACATAACACATGAACAAATACAGCCAACTAGAGATCATGCGTCGGGTAATTCCTCTCATGTGGCCTCAACTACCGAGACCCGTAAGTAACTACTCAATTTCCCTACATCAACACTACTCCCAGCCCAATACCCAATTCATCACAGTAGACTGTATAGTTCTTCCCTTGCTTTGGAAGTATCAGGACTGGTGCTGATGTCAACCTTCCCTTCAGCTCCTGAAAGGCTGTCTCACAAGATTCTAACCAAAGGAACTTCACACCATTCTTAGTCAAACCTGTCAATGGTGCTGCTAATCAGGATAAGTCTTGTATAAAGCGCCTGTAATAACCAGCCATCCCCAAGAAAATCCATATCTCAAACATGTTCTTAGGCTTCTCCCATGAAACTGCCACTCTCACTTTATTTAGGTCTACTGCAAATCCTACTTCTGAGATGATATGACCCAGGAAGTGTATCTGGTCCATCCAAAAGTGGAACTTTGAGAGCTTAGCATATAACTGATGCTCTCTCAGTGTACTCAAAATGATCTCAAGATGGGTAGCATGGTCGTGTCAAGTGTGAGAGTACACCAAGATATCGTCCATGAAGACTACCACAAAAGAATCCAGATAAGGGTGGAACACATGATTCATCAGATCCATGAAAACTGCTGGCACGTTCGTGAGTCTGAACGACATAACCAAGTACTCATATAGATCATATCTACTTTGAAAAGCTATGATCGGTATGTCTAATGGTCTAACGCGTAACTGATGATATTCGGATCTCAAGTCAATCTTCGATAACACTCATGATCCTCGAAGTTGATCAAAAAGATCATTAATCCTTGGCAAGGGATATCGGTTCTTGACCATCAAATGGTTAAACTTACGATAATCCACACAAATTCTTAGGGTACCATCTACCTTCTTAGCGAAAAGGACTGGCGAACCCCAAGGAGAAATACTAGGTCGGATAAAACCCTTGGCTTTTAACTCCTCAAACTACCTCTTGAGCTCCTTCAACTCTGGTGTAGCTATCCTATAAGGAGGAATGGACACCGGTGCTACTCCTGGCACAAGATCAATAGATAAATCTACCTCTTTCTATGGAGGAAGACCTGAAAAATCGTCTGGGAAGACATCCCTGAAACAATCAACTACTGTAGGGAAATCCTTCTAACATGTTCCCTAGTCATCTAGATATAAGCTCGCAATCTGAGCTATCAATCCACCTCACCCACGATGCTCAGGTCTAGCTCGGCTCGCCTGGACATATCATTCGCCCTTGTATAGAAACACTCCACTCTTTGGTGACATGAAACTCACCCTGTGATGATAGAAATCTACAAAGGCTCGAAAAATTACCAACCAATCCATCCTGAGAATGACGTCATAGCCCATCATCTCTAAGACATAGAGGTCCCATAGAAAGTGACACCCACCAACCTCTAGGGGGCACTCCCTGCACTGATGCATACAGCCATTCTAGTTCCCAATGAAGTGTATAGCGTCATAATATTAGAATAAGAAGAAACACAGAGCCCAAGGCTCTCCACAACATGTACAGATATAAAACTATGTGTAGAACATGTATCGAAAAGTACTAAAGATAAAAAATAAGCTACTAGAATAGTACCTCTAACAATGGAAGGTTCAGGATCCTGCTCCTGTTGGGTCTGTTGCACTGCATATGCCTGCCCAATGCCGCGGCCCTACCACACAGCCCGGCTACCCTGAGCTGACCCGCCCTGCTGTCTCTAAGATCATGGTGTCTATCTACCATGACCATGACCACCACCTCGGCCTGTACGTCCCGACATATCCAATTCCCTGACTGGTAAGAATCTGCTAGCCCTTCTCCCACTTGTGGAGTCTGCACAGAACCCCTCTCACTAGCCACTGGTGGAAACACCCTACAAAAACGCTAAAGATGACCCATCCTGCCACAAGCTCGGCACTCCACTGGGTCATGTGGACACTGAGGTCTCTTGTTCCCCTCTCTACCACACTGATAGCACATGAACTGGCCACCTGAATAGTTCTTATGGCTAGTAATGCCACCATGAGAGAAATCCATCTGCCTCTTCCTCTTACCAGTAGAAATAGTACCAGAAACTGGTTCCGAACCACCCTGGCCTGCACCACTAGATTCCCGTAGGTTCCGCTCATTAATTAGTGCCTAGTTCACAATAGCATGCACTATAGGAAAACTGGAAACATTCACCAGTGATCGGATGTTGTATCAAAGACCCTCCTCAAAGCGTCTTTCCCTCAATGTCTCGTCACCCACCAGAACAGGTGCATAATGCTGAAGCTCGGTGAAGCGGACATAATAGTCCATCACCGACATAGTTCCCTACTGTAGATTCATGAACTCCCAAGCTCAATCTGCCATCAGCATCTCTGGAAAGAAAATTTCATAGAAGACCACCTGAAAATCTTTCCACACCATGTCCCGGTGATGCTAGGTCTAGGTGGTAACATCCTACCATCTCTTTGCGGAATCAGGCAGCATGTATGTAGCAAGATTGACCCTTCGCCCTAGAGGCGTCTACAGATGCTCAAAAATAGTCTGCATAGAACCCAACCAATAATTCGTAGCCTGTGGTCCTCTATCCCTGGAAAACATAGGTGGATGCTGCTATTGGAATATACGCATCAGCCCTGCCATAGATGTGGAAGCCGGCGGTGCTCCCTAGAAGGTTTGCATAAACCGCATGAAACCTTCATGGAACTGCGCATCAGTGCCTGTTCTCGGTATAATGGTTGGCGCCACATCTGGCTCTACTGGAGGATCCATCAGTAGCCCATGGCCTACCACCTCCAGAGTATACTCATTGATGCTCTCTTGGCGAACAACTCTAGGTCATCTCGGCGACATGACTCTACAAAGTCAAACAAATTCCTTTGATTAAGATCATCAAGGACTGAAAAAAGGAGTGTAATAAGGGAATAAGAGAAAGAAAACATTCAATTATTACTAAACAAGAGTACACGACATGCATAATAACTACATGACGTGTTCCATTTAGTCTTTCACATGGGCGTGTACTCTTCCAAAATTGGTCATGTAACACCCCAAACACACGGCGTGTTGTCCACACACATGGCGTGTACTTGAATTTTCTTCCCCTACCCAAGTCCCTCTACACAGCTTAGCCACACGCATCTCCTCTGAACGCATCTATATGGCGTGTACTAGATGAGCTTCACCGACCCGTGTTGTCCGTTACACGGCTGGGTACACAGCTCAAACTACACGGTGTGTTCCAGATGGACATGATGTGTACAACTTAGATTCCAACTGCCCATGTTGTTAGTCACACGGCCGACTGCTTGACTGATACTACACTACATGTTACACCCACACACGGTGTGTACACCACTCCATCTTCCCAACCATACAGCCAAGTCCACATGGTCTCTCAACAGTCAAGATTACACAGCATGTCCCACAGGTACACAATGTGTTCAATAAGAAGAAACACTGACCCATGTTGTTAGTTACACGACCGAATTACCAGGTCAAACTACACGGCGTGTTCGTTAAGCACACAGTGTGTATAAGCTCAAATTTTTCTCTGCCCGTGTTGTTAGTCACACGACAGACACAGGATCAACACAACATGGCATGTACAATAAGTACACGGTGTGTGCCCTTGAAGTTCCACTATCCCATGTTTCTTCCCACACGGCCTATGACATAGGTAGCAACTACACGACATATACATATGGTATATGGCGTGTACTTAAAAAAATTTGCATTTCTTCCCGAACAGAAGAGTACTTGGTGTGTAGTCAAAACTACACGGCATGTATTCTGGGTTTTTCTAGACAGTAAGCCGTAGAAACTACTCTGGATCCCAGAAAACACTGAAAACAACACCTAAGTGCCAAATTTAGTTCCATGAGGTCCCATACTCCCCACAAATCAAAGTTTAGCATCTTATACATGTTATAACAAGGTAAAAAATCAATGATCCACCAAATTCCGGTCAATGAGGGCCTATACTCCTCAAGAACCAAAGTTTGGAGTTTATTCCACAAAACCATACATAAAAATACCCTATAAAATATTTGGTATTTTATCAAGGCATCTATCACAACAACATGCTTTTAATCGCACCATATTTATCACAACAACATGTAATTTCTAATGCACCTACATGACATGGAAACTATGAATGGCATGTGATTCTAACATGTTCCTAAATGATGCATGTGATGGCATACCCTCATCTCATCGGGTTACAACTAAATAGAACCCAAGTATAAAAATATAAACAACACACCACAAGTGCGTCACCCAACGGTGAAAATCAAATCAACTGTAAAATTGAAAAATCAGAAAAATTGCAACACGAGGTAAATTGGATTTTTCCTATACACGGGTTAGATACTCCTGGGAATAGATTATTACCAAGTACCTATTCTATCCTATCCCTGGTTATAGGCTCCAAATAGTAAGTCAAAGAAAAGAAACCCTCTGATACCACTTTGTAACGTCCCAGATCTGGGTGCCACACAATGGGTGCCCCGAACCTAGTTGGTCACATGACCTCAAGAACATTTCCCCAAATTCCAGAGGCTACTGTCTAGCAGTGAGGTCCTAGGTATGATAGTGGGGAAACAATGCCCTCATTTGTCAAAGTGTAGCACAGTGGAAATAGATATCAACATACAAAATGTGGAAGCAGTAAACAATACCAATGATGAACTGTACACAGTATGAAAATAAATAAAAGACCAACAATCATATATAATGATGAAATATGTCCCTAAGTCTAAGAAAGAATCCAAAATAAGATACACTGCAATTTGAAACAATACAATACGAGGAAAAAATACAGAAAAGCAAAATAAAGCAGCGCAGTAGGAACTCAGCAGCATCGTAAGCCAAAGCTTGGTCCCATGCTCTCCTACTCCTCTGCAACAATCAAGTACCTGTATATGGACTCTTTCCCTTATCAATACCTACAAAAATATAATCTGTTTGGGACCAAGACATGACCCAAATAGGGTGTGAGAAATAAATCCCAGTATGCAACCACCAAAGGCCCATGCCCAACTGTCAGTGAAAATGTGCAACAGCAGTGTGCAGTAACAAAATGCAGTAAACTAAGCAGTACTCAAAAGTAAATATCAATACTAGTTTAATTTCCATTTTAATATTCATTTAACAATTCCAAGCCTGTGATTTAGCTTGGCAGTTATAACCAAAGAAAATCACCATAGTGAATACACAAAGTATACATTGTCCGCAGACATGAAAATCCTTACCCTCAGGTAATCAGAATCGAAACCCGCAGGTGATTGACCACATGAATAACAAATATTACCCGTAGGCATATGAGGTGTCACCCACAGGTATAGAAACTACTGCCCACATGCATGAGAAAAGTTTCCCACTGGCTAAACGAAACACTGCCCTCAGGCTAAGCAAGTAACCGGGAATAACCCAACACATAAGCAAGAAATTTATATACAATTCCACTAAAGGAAATTCAAAGCATGCTAAAATCACGGTATACCCACGGGTATCCTGGCCAAATGGCTAAACAAGGGAAACGCACCCACGGGGTGGCCCGGGATCCAAGTAATGACCCCAAACATCAGTTTTACATATTCATTAAATTGCCTATGAAATTAAGGGTATTTAATTAATCAAGGCCTCATCCATACGACACCCCAATCATGGGCGCATAGCACAATGGTACAAAAAAATACTCAGCAGTTGGGATTTAAACACCAGACCACCTACCTTGATCTCCTCTGATCAATATATGCAAACGACGCCTCTCGAAACGACCAAGAACGACATAAATATGGGATAGAATATTTCCCGTTCAAATGTAAATAACTTCCTTTAGAGGAAGAAGTGGCAAGAAAGACTCACAGAGAGGGAAGAACCCACCCGCACGGTTCCAACGTGATCAATGGAGTAAGAATCCGATTCCTGGCATGTGGTCGGGAGATGCTCCAAGCTCTGGCCTCTCCTCTAGAGCTCCAAATGCATCCAATTCCTCCTATACCAAATGAGGAGGCTACTGCCCATTTTAAGCGAAAAAACAAACTACACAGCATGTACTCTCAAGTACACGGCGTGTACTTTTCATCATTTAACTGTTCCTATGGAGGCTACTTTTCACCACCACACTATTCATCTATTGACATGAGTACATGACATGTATTTCTGAATACACGGTGTGTATTGTCACTCCACTGGTGGCTACTTCCACCACCTTACTATTCACCTTCTGACTGATTACATAGTGTGTAAATAATAAGTACATGACATGTAGTCAGTTTCTACACCCTTCATCACCGGCAGTCCTACACGCCCTATGTATTCATCCCACACGACCAAAGTACACAGCATGTGGAAAAGTACATGGTGTGTATATAAAAAATTTGGGATTTTCACCATTATCCTTATTTTATCAAGAACACTAAAGGAAAAAGGAAAAGAAGAAACCCGTACCTCAAGAAGAAGAACTAGGTTCTTAAACCATTAAACTAAACACACTATATCCATAGACCACACTCCATTAATTTTCTCCCATAATGACTTGATGTGACTATTTCTCTCACACCTGAGTGCCAACATGAATCACCAACACCACCCATTTCTGACTCACTAGGAACTTTTTCCTCCAATAACCAATGGAACACTACCCACCATATGGATTCCCTTACATTTCTCCTCGAGTGCTAACCCCAAATAGGTAAAACAACATGCCTCCCTAAAAATTAATTCCAAATAATCCAATGGGGTACACCGCATCAAGATACCCCAATCCATTTTTGATTTCAACCCTTACCATAAGGATATCTCCAATTCTTTACAAACCTCAGGCTGTCATGCCTACGAGTTTCTCTCTGAAGGCACTGGTCACCTCACGTTGAGAGTGACCTTGAACCAAAACCACCAAAATGCTAATACCACTATACATCTTGGGTTCCTATAGAACCATAATAAATCTCAATGGACCACACACAATCTGGTCAATGATTCACAAAAAATATGAGCCCCATGCATATCTAGTTCTCACCTTCCTTCACACATCGATAATTTTCCCCAAAATATGTGAAAAATCAAATTATCATCTTCAAGGAAGAGTGATACAATAATAACCCACCCATAATTTCCTTCTCATGATACTACTAAGTCTAAACTAGACCCAATGAATGAACACACCTGTGCTACTCGATCACACAACTGACTAATGCTCCCATGAGTCACGTCTCATCGAACCTAGGCTTACATGCATAACCCATTGACCATGATTTAATTCATGTGAAGCTCATATAAATTCATAAGTCATATCACCCATTCTAAGGCTAAACGCACAACCACTTATTTCATGGGTATCATTCTAGAACCATGAGTGTCCACCCTTTATCCCTCTACACTACTCAAAAGTGTAACAAAAAACTACCGGATTAGGCACCCATCCATTCCTTCCCTCAAAAATAGCCTCAATACCAAGAGAACCTCCCTTTCTCTACATCACAACATAAATCATATCAATCATATCTTTTTCTATAACCCACATAGGGTTCCCATATCCACCTGAACCAATAAATTAGAGTTCCACCACAAATATATATGAAAAAACACCATATAGGTTATACTTAAAAATTTAAGTAGCCAAAACCATTTCAAACCCACCAGGTTTTTATATCCTTAGAGTAAATCATTATCATTCTTAGATAACCTATTAAGAAAACTATTCCATTATAGAGTATTCACCAGGGCATAAAATTCCTAAATTAACCCGTGAAGGGTCTTTATACATCCTTTGAAGAAGGGACTATATTTCCATTATCACTAGAGATCATCATACACTAGGATACACATGATCTTATATCGGAGAAAATATCATGGTTAATTTGATTATAATACCACAAATATTTTATACTAGAAAATTTTATATAAGTTTTTATTGAAACTATAGACAAATGGGTTCTGTCATTAGAAAATTAAACCACTCATAGTCATGTGTACGAAATATGAGTCCTACATGCCCAATCATGATGCATAAACATAACCTATTTCCAACACTCTAAGATAAAAACCCATAAATATCACTCTTTTGTAAACACATAAATTTCAATAAACACCTCATTAATAAAATCAAAAACCATGAATAAAAATCCCATTTCCCCTGGTAACTTGGAATTTCCACCAAAAAAGGTGTTTATGACTCACTAGTATAAGGTCTATCACAATCACTGATGAAATACTATATTTCCTATATATCATCTCTCTAAATCATAAAATAAAATTAAAGCTCCAATAACACTTTTTGAAACCCCATCCAGGAACCTCTGTTCGATCTAGAGAGCTACATGGCCTCAAGGATGCCTCCTTGTATGTTAGATTATATAGACTAGTGGTGAGGGCATAATCCATATAGTGGAGAGTCTATTCCCCCAAATAAGATTCATAAAAAACTTAAAAATGAAAAAAAACATCTAAAACACATAATAATAGTATGTAGAAACAAATAAACCACAATTATATAACAAAATGTCAATGTTTTCTTATAGTTATGCATCAGAACTAGTCACCAACTGGATCAAACACAATAAAAAAATAATAATAATACACATGCACACAAGCCCTACTATCATCCTTGGGACTCTTGAAATCTATCTCCAAATTCCCATCAAGCTACCAAAACCTGATTAACTAAAAATATTTCAATGAACCTAAAAATAGGCAATAAGGTTTGAATGTGAACTGAGGTTCGCATGTAGGGTGTGAGAAATACATATCAGTGGGATCTCACCAAGTCCCCTTAGTATACATAATCATATATATTAATTCATGCTAAAAATTAACATTTCACACAAGTGCCTTGGATGTCATGTGCTAATCAAGCCACCATGAATCCTTGTACATCAAGTCATTGTGTGCTAAATAGGTCACCATGATGCCTAATAATACCTCTTGTAGTTCCATGAAATAATTTTTTATTGTCACTTCATCTATCTCATTCTACCATACTTAATTTCAAACCAATTCCAAAGGATTCTGGGTAAGGAATCATCCAAAACTTGATCCACCCCTCAAAAGAATACGGTATGGTCATATGACCACATCTAGACCTACTTACTTATCTCTCAAGGTTGGGTCTATAGATCATGAATCATATCATCCCATGACCAAGATACTAAAGATAAGTCCTCCCACAAGATATAAGACTCTCATAGAAAGTTTTGTCATCCACATAGTACCATCCTTGAATGATTAAGGGAGGTCAGATAGGGAACATTGAAACTTCACCACAAGATTAGGGGAGGTTACATCAAGCACATCGACCCATCCAAAAAGACTCTATTGAGGTCAAATAAATCACCCTGACCCATCCCTTCACACTCTAATGAGGTTCCATCAAGAACAACAACCCATCCCTACAAACTCTCAATAGACCACATCAAGAACATTGACCCATCCCCATAGACTTTGGAGAGGTCACATACAACACACCAATCTATCCCTACACACTCAAGGGAGGAAACATCAACACACACTTACAAAAGAACACAAGTACCACAACCCATCATATGTATCTATAGCTGACCCCATGGTTCTAGTTGTTCGAGACCTATCCCCTTGTCACGAACATGTCTCACTTCTCCCATTATGCTTCTCACTAGATCCTCCAAGCCCACTATGGTCTTAGATAATTAACACTAACTAAAATTTATCACCCATCAGTGTCACCAAAACCCATAGGCTCATACTAACCTATAACTCAATGTCTGATAAACCCTTTCATGGTATCTCATCACTCCTGGTCTTGCTACTAAGGGACCATTCCAAGATATTCTAATCTAAGCCCCATTAGAAACCTCATTCCAAGATCTCAAGAAAAGATTATAGCCATCTTGGGGTTTCACCCCATATATACTAAGGGAAATATCTAAAGTTGTTACCTAGAGAAAACACCTCTCTCTCATACCTCATCTAGTCCCAGATGACTCATTCTACTCACAAGGATCACTAATCCCCAAACCACACTTTTTAGGGTGTCACTCAGCTGATGTGAGGTGTAATGTCATCTCATCCACCATTTCTAAGCTAAAACCTCTCTAACCAATCCAACTAGAACTAGGGAAACCCTTTACAGGTGACCTATAATACATCTCACATTCCTAGACCACCCAAGGCCTTACATAAACTAACTTGACACTCTCACCCCTTGGAGATAAAATAAATGATCATTACCAATCTACCCAACTGATAAAGAGAACTCGTGCCAAGAATAAGAGGTCCAACACCATCCTATCTCTTCTACCAAAGGATCATCCATTCTCTAGCCATCTACCAATTATTGTACACAATAAGGTATGAAATTATTCTTACATTAACACACATATGTATTTGTATTAAAGTGATCACCTACCTTTTTCCAGGAGTTACCACCCAATCCAAGCTCATCTCACCCTCATGCAAGACCATCCATGCCTCATATGTGATCATACCACCACTCGAGATCCTTACTCAAGATATAAAACATTAGTAATTAATTATAAAAAATTATAATTAATTGTTTAATTTCAACTAAATAGAAATAACCGATAAAAAATTCACTAAGTACCATCATCACACCAAAACCTCAACTAACCGACCACAGAATGTCTTTGGAACACCCCTATCACTATCCTGACCAAAATACCTAACCACCAACACACAACCAATCATAAAATTTTGGAAAAAACTCGAAATAAATTTTTTAAGTGGCATAAATTAACAAAAACCATTTCCAACGACATGAAATCAACCTTCTAGGTCCTACCCTAGCCATTAGGCACAAAATCCCTATCAAGTTCAGATGATTTCACCATTCTATGGTTAAATTATTTCCAAAACCTATCCAAAACCAAACAAAAATTAGGTATATATATGTAGAACAATAATGGAAGGAGATTAAATGAATAAAATACCTAAAATCACTACCAATAACTATCCGCTAGCATGGGGGATCAAAGAGA